>VDFB02058242.1:145807437-145951023 GCA_007258455.2 Sequoia sempervirens
GAGTCCCACTTTTTTGTAAAGTGTCTTGTTTCTTCGCGAAGTGTCCCAAAAGGGAAATAAAGTGTCTAGGACCTTCAAAAAAGTACACTAGGAAAACTTTATCACACTTTTTTATTATTGATGTAAAGATTTTACATTTTAAAATTCTCATAGGATATATTTTTCCCTTTTTTGTTAGACATCATCCTAGTCGTGACAACATTTCAACAGTAGAAAATTCTATCGCATTAGAGACCTAGTCTCAACTTTATCAAAGGTGAATGTCTAGACATTACAAACTACTAGTATCTACTAGATGTACCTGATGCCTCCCATGAGGTACCATGACGCCATGCTAATGGTGTTCACTAAGAAATGGGATGCTAACACTTGTACATTTCACCTTCCTACGGGAAAGGTGACGATCAACCTATAGGATGTTCATCTCATCCTTAAAGTTCCTATCTACAGTGGGACTGTATGCTTTGTAAGGGAGTGGTCATATTTATAGATGTGAGGTGATATAGGATATTGCTTGAATGGACTAATCCAAGAAAAGATTGTGGGGCCATGCATTGAGCTCTCATGGCTACTCTATGCACGATCTTTACTCTTAAGGTAGATTATTAAATTTATAGTAGCATTAGTACTCATCTTTGATGGTTGGGGAGAACACCTAGATGGAGGCCTAGTCCACATGATCAGACATATGGAGCACCCCAGGATAGTATACGCTTAGGGCTGCAACATCTTAGCACATTTGGAGGTTTGCATATCATGAGGTGATTATTATGGTGCATTGTATGCTTATATAGGTGTGGTGTCTAGAGAATATCACATGCACTAGACCAATAGGATTCCCTTTGATATCTACCATTGCTTACCCCTATGCATTTAGTTATCCAATGAGATGGGCATGGAAGTCTGAGGATCTTCTATATTCGAGAGCCATATTTGACCTCCTTGATTAGGAGGAGATCGTGTGGAGACCTTACCAGCTGATACCATAGTAGCTAGATGAGACTCAATAGCTGAGGAGGATGCATAGGGATAGATTTCTTCAGGGAAGACATGATTATGTGGTACAACCATTCTACTACAATTGTGTCATGTGACAATTTGGTCAATTAGGTAGTGCCAGTAGCATGACCCTTTTACAGATAATTGGTGTAGACTACTTGGAGGCCAGGAGACAGTAGATGATTCACCTTTGATGATGTCATCCCCATTGACTCTAATGATGATGACCATGACATGTTCCCAATCTATTATGTCGATGAAAATGGTACTATAGATACATATGAGGAGTGGTGGACAGTAGCACGACCAGCTCCAATGTTCCCCATGGATCAACTGATAGGCTATGCAAGACCACTCCCAGATTAGAGTGATGAGGAGGATATAGCTAAGGATATAGGACTCAAGGTTATCCACCTATTCATAGATGAGATAGATGAGGAATACGACAAGGAAACAAACCCTGATTATGAGGGAGAGAAGGAGGAGTCGATGACTAAGGGTAGTGACATGGTAGATGAGGGTCAAATTTCCTATGAGTGGTGAGATCCATTTCCCATTCATGTTACCAAATCTTAGTCGATAGTCATCGCACACACCAACACCCATGAGCATAGAGAGGCCAACACATCTTACATTCCTCCTACACTAGATGAGGCTATCTTTAGATAGCTAGCTTGAGACCTAGGTGATGACATTTTATTTATGATTATGATTTTAATTTTCATATATATATATATATATCATGATGTGTACTAATTAACTTTAAAATTTCTATCTTGCAAGTGCTTTGAGATAGTTTCAGGACCTCAATCGACAAGTCACTATAGAGATAGTGACCCCCATTCTTAGAGATGTGACAATAGACTACATGCCCCCACCCATCATGGAGTAGGACCAAGAGTTGTTCGAGTCATATGTCAAACTGAGGGTAGCATATGAGGGCACTACTAGGTGCACAGACCAAGCTAAGGCTTCCTATAAGGAGATCTAATCATCTTGAGGTCCAGTGCAGGTTGACAGACTCCATGTAGAGGTAGCTAGGCTATAGGTAGAGAGAGACCACCTAGCAGAAGAGAATTGGGAGGCCATTGGACGGGCACATGGTCTATAGTATGATTTGGATGCTCTTATTAGTTCATGATCATGATCACATAGCATTGTCTCTTAATAGACTGTCTGTAGAAAAATTTGATCACCAGATCCTGAGGGATCCAACAATCGTAGACCATACTACCATTGCATATATTGATGAAATGTACTTGAAACTTTGGAATATATATATATATATGATCATTTGATGTTTTGATTATTTATTCTTATGTTTTTAATGTTAAATGGCAATGTGATTTATCAAATAATCTTTATAAGACTATTTAATAAATGTCTCCAAGATTTAACATGATTTACTAGATCTAATTAATCTATTCCAATTTTCCTTACATGTGATATTGTGATTAAGTATGTTATGTTAAATTAAATGCACCTATGATCTAATTAAAGAACATTAAATGGATGGAAGGATCTAATATAACATAGAACACTGTAAGATGAAATTGAATAGCATGAAACCTAAAGTAACCACCTAAAATTTAATTTAAATAATTACTTTAGTATTCAAGACACACAAATAATTTTTTTTCAAGAATGAAGCAATGTGATAGCATATAGGATGTCATCTATTAACTCTAACACCACTGCTTTATCATCCACACTATTGAAGTAGATTAGGCATAATACTGACACATATGCATAGAATTTATAGGTTCTTTAAAAGGTGTTCCATCTATTTCTACTAGTGTATATGCTCTAGATCCATAATTTTCTGTGATTATATAAGGTCCTAACCAATTAGGGCTGAACTTTCTTTTTTCCATTAGGGAAGCATTGACATTATGCTAATTCTTGCATAACACCAAATTGCCTTTATTAAATGAATGAGGTATAAAATTATCATTGTAACTACGTTGCATTCTCTTATAATAAGCTTGAATGTGCTCAAGGGAATTAATGTGCTATTCGTCAAGCATTTCAAGCTAATGCAAATGTTTTTCCTTATAAGTATTGTCATCAATAATTCCTTCAAGAGTGATTCTTAATGGAATCTCTAACACCAAGGGAATTATCAACTTAGTTCCATAGACAAGGTTATAAGTGGTACCCATAGTTTATGCCCTAACATTCATATGATATGCCCATAATGCATATGTTAGCCGTGTGTGCCAATCTTTATTGTGTTTTCTTAGTATTTTCCTTAAAAATTTCTCGAGGGTTCTATTAGTTGATTTATATTTACCATTGGATTGTGGGTAGTAGAGTGTTGAAAAGCAATGTTGTATGTTAAATTTTTCTAAGAACTTCTTCACATCCTTATTCTTAAATGGCATTCCATTTTCTGAAATGAAAGTAGAAGAAATTCCAAAGTGAGCAATAATATGTTTCAATATGAAATTTAACATATTACATTGGCATTTGTCAAACTAAGGGGAATTGCTTCCACCCATTTTGTGAAATGAATGTTCTAGTAATTAAAAATGTGTGTCTGACAAAGGAAGGGGGTGAAATTTTTCCAATTATATCCAAGACCCACATTGAGAAAGGACAAATAGGAACTTGTGCATGAAGCTTGAAAGCAAAAGCATGAATCAATCTGCTATGTTCTTGGCATTTGTCACATATCTTAACATATGCAAAGCAATCTTGTTCCATATTCCTCCAATAGTATCACATATGAACTAACTTTTGAACTAATGATCTTCCTCCAAAATTTCCTTAACAAGAACCTAAATGGGAATCCTCAAGTACTATGGGGATTTTAGATTGTTTAAGGCATCTAAGGAAGAGACCATCAAAGGACCCCCGATACAATACATATGTAGGAATTATATACTTAGATGCAAGTTTCCGAAGGTAGGCTCTAGTATTCTTAGTTATCGGCTTAGGAAAGGTACCATTTTTTAAGTAATTAAATATTAGTGGGTACCATTCACTAGAGCTTTCCATGGTGATTGCTAATGCTTCATCCACTTTAGAATCAATCAATGGTTTCATAATGGAAAATAAATGTGAAATATTTTGAAGGATCTTGAGGATATATCAGAGAAGCCACACTCACCATTGCATCTACATGTCAATTATCTTTCTATGGGATGTTATCAATGTTAATTGAAACAAACATCTCTAACAAATTCATTGTGGGAGGGTATGTGCAGGATCATCATGGGAAAAATAGGCCCTTAAGTGGCAAAAAATTCTAAAAAATTAGAGTTAGGCAACTTGACGTAAAATTTGGAATAAGTTATCTACATTATTTCAAAAATATGTAAGAATATAATCTATAGAAAATTGAATATGTAGTTTTTGAACTACTAGGTTTTTTTTTTTTTTAAATCTATTTAGTGAAAATTTGAAATTTCAATGTAGTAGTACTTAAATTTCAGTGAAAAAATAAGAAGTAGGTGTCTTTCTGACCACCCTAACCACAATAAATTGATAATATTGTTTATAATATTTTAGATATAAGTAGAGTACTCGTGTCCTGATGTGATGCATACTTTTTTGTATTTTTTTCGGTAAATAATTAATTATGAATTTTTATTACAACTTTTAAAAAATATAAAAACTTGTACGTCAATCCACCTTAACTTGTTCAAAACTTCAAGAAATTCTTTTTTTAATCATATAGTATGCAAAGCATAGAATGTGATGCATGTTTCAGATTCAAAAAATGTGATACCCTTTGAAAGCTATAGATGTTTTTCAATCAACCTATCAATCAAGACTTTAGTCGTAATTCAAATAAAAAATGAATAATAATTATTTATTAAATTCAATGTAACTTGCATAATTTATATTGGTGGAAAGCTGATAATCTCCTTTAAAAACCCCTTTTGTTTCATCAATTTTGGGTAAAACAAAAAGTCGTCAGCCACATACCCTACACATACCCATCATATCGCCACTTTTTGGCCCATCATGATCCTACACATACTCGAGATCCTTATATTTTTATAGTTTGTCATGCTTCACTTGATATGTTTCATTTATTTATTTAATGAGTAATTATGAATCATAGAATATTTTAATGTCTCAGGCTCCTAGAGATAAAGAAGTGCATAATCGAGCAATTAATGCTTCATAATCTATGGTATTGTTCATGCATAATAAATTTAACCGATATGATAAGGGAATAGTTTTTCCTCCAGCGGAGCTAGTGTAACTCCAGTGCGAGAGCTCATTCTACACTTAGATCCATCAAAATATAAGTCCCATGTATTTTCATGTTCTTGAATAGTCAACACACTCTCATCAGGAAATGCTTCAACATTAGGTAATGCTAGGGGAAAAGGAACGCCAGCTAACTGGTCAGTCAAGGCTTGTCCTTTAATTGTTTTTTGGTGAAATAAACTTAAGGTCAGACTCAGTCAACAACGTAGCCAATTTAGCTAAGCGTCTTGATAATTTTTTTCTAGCAAAAATATTTTTTAAAGGATCGAACTTTGTTATCACATGTATTTCAACATTCAGTAAGTAATGTCACAACTTACTAGTAGTGAATACAAGAGCCAAACATTTTTTCCCTATCATTGTGTATCATGGCTCATAATCAATCAAAGTTTAGCTAATGTAATAAACATGATGCTCTTTACCATTTTCATTTTGTTGAGCTTGTAATGTAGGAAATAGGGTCCCACCTTTTTGCAAGATGGAACAAGGGATATGAGAATCCTCTTATTTCTCTATCATTACACTCAAGGAAATCCTAGAGATCTCAATCTAAATTATGCAAAGGAGAAAGAGATCTTGCAATAGGGCTTCCCTAGGATCTAATTAATGATTACAAGAGGGGTTCACCACCAAGAAAGGGCTTGGAAATACTAACGAGATGCAAGATCTAATGTTTAAAACTAATGATGCATGAAACTTGAATGAATGACCTAAAAATTCATATAAATTAGAACAAAAGACTATAAAATTAGAACTGTGCACCTGGAAACCTATAGAGACTTGAATGAGGACTAGAAATGCTAGAAATGCTAATTTTAATGCGAAGTGGGACTCATACGCTAGTCTTGGTTATTTAGTCCCAGACTGGGTTTTCTGCACCAAAAATGGAATTTGATAGTGCTTATTTTGAATCACTTGAAACCCTAAAAATTGGTTCTATTGGGACTCATACACCCAAGGTGGTGTATCAGTCCTAGTGCATCTTTTCAAAGGATTAAGATCTAATTCTTCTCTCCAATCTCTTCTCTTTCTACCACACTTTGTCTTCAGATCTAAAACCTTGATTTCAGACCTCTAATAGAATTTACATGACCTTGCAAGTGAGGAGACAACTCCCAAAACTTCCTCGAAGTTTATAACCTAACCTTCAAGGATCCTTTGAGCTCAAGTCACCTAGATCTGCAATTACACATGTAAAGAGATAAAAACTTGTTGATTGTTATGGAATAGGGGTTTTCCTTTTTCAAACCCCTTTTAGGTAATTAAACCAAATGATGATATAATGAAATAAGCACATGAAACATGACACAAGGAATATGAAACATGGATAATGATACCTTGAATAATGTATTGTAAATGATGTCTTCTAAATATGCAACTTAACATGAAGTGGCCATGAAGGATGTAGATCTAGACCTTGAAATAAGTGTGGAAAATTTCCTAATCTTGGATCTTCAATGCTACATCACAACACTAGCTAAACAAAATTCTCGATGCTTGATAATATTGAAATGATGATGGATCATGAGTTACTATAATAATTGATGAAGAATTATGCCTTTGAATGCCTTAGAAATGATCTTTAATGATTTCTTGATGCTCTTGCAAAGTCTTCAAATGCTTAAATATTGAGTGCTTATCTTTATATCATGGAGGCTTAATGAAATAATGATTTGAGACCTTTATTATATAGGAAATGCACCCAAGTTACCATTTATTAGATCTCAGAGGCCGACATTCATAAAATTTGAACTTGAAACCCTAATTTCCAACTCAAAACCCTAAAAAGGGGGAAAATGGGACTCATATGCAATTTGTGGCATATGGGTCCCACCTCATATGCCCAAGGTGGCGTATGGGTCCCACAAGGCCTTTTTAGAGAGAGAAAATGTTAGGGAGTTGAGATATTAAATCTAATTGTTGATCGTATTAGGATTTCGATTGAAATAAGCCTCAAAATACATAATATAATGGCTTAGGGGCATATTAATGATGATATAAAGGTCATCAATACAAGAGGGCCCAAAACTCAATATGAAAGTGTAAATAAATATACTTTACAACATCAAATTAAGCCAAAATTAGGTTTATTTAGCTCAAAAGGGCCCTAAATCCAATTTGAATGTGTACAACACATTACAACACTAGATTAAGGAAACATTAGGTCCAAGGGCCTTAAATTTAATGTATATGTAAATGAATACACTTTACAACATTAAATTAAGCCAAAGTTATGTTTATTTAGCTTAAAAGGACCCAAGACCTAATGTGAATGTGTTAAACACATTACAACACTAGATGAAGCTGACATTAAGTTCATTTTAACATTAACTATTCCCAAATTAAGTGTTAAAATGTGAACAATTATATTTTTTGACACTACATTTAGTCCCCACCTTAGTGAGAGGATGAACCTACTTCAAACTCACACTAAAGTAGAAATTCAAGAGGGGTCCAGTTGCACAAATTCAGATGGTCTAGGATAACAAAGATCAGAGGAGGTGGTCAAGTCCCCAGGATCCAAGATCCTATATCAAACCAATATATGCAAAAAAGGGCATGCACGAGGTGTATGGTATGTAGCATCAAGATACAAAGACATGCCATGTTAATAAATAAAAGAAAGAAAGAAAAAAAGGAGAAATAAAAAGAGGTGGATCAAGCTTCAACCATTTTTCAAACACGATGTGGATCAAATCTAAGTTGTTTTCCCAAAAATGAATGCTCTCTCTAAGGCAATGGAACTTCAGGCTATCCATTAGGTGAGTAATCTAAGAGTGTTAGACACATACACACACATCTAGTATGTTCACACACACACACACACACAAGTGGATATGGGAAAGTCATGCCTCAGATCAACTTCTCTTCAAACCATACCAAAGTTTTACCTATTGATAAATTTGATAAGGCACCACACAACGATGAACTTTGAGCTTCATTAGGAAAGGAAAGCTTTGTATGCTATATACTTATGAACAAATGAGATGGATCCGCAGGCATGCAAAGTGTGTTATGCAAGGTGGCCATATAACTAATTTTGTAAATAAAAAATTGTGTAAGGTACATTCAAAAGGATTTTTATTAGTTCATGTAAGGTCTCTTCTTAGGGAACATTGTGCTAAATGTCTCCAATAGAGGACAAGTCAAAGAAATATCACACTCTCAGAGGAAATCAAACACAATGACACCACCAAGAAAAGGACACATCACAAGAAGAAAGACAAGTGCACAATGAAACATGAGTGTAAATGTATGCCCCTACTTTAAAGTAGTTGGGAACATCATTACTATGAGAAATTTCTTTAAAGTAGAAGAAGATATGAGAGCTTATTCAGAAATCCCTATGCCAACTCATATGTTTCTAAATAAAGCTACGTCATGAAAAAGGGAAGGATTTCCCCCCAAATTGTATAACTCAGTATGTCACATGTAAGCTCACTTAAGGCATGCCATCCACATCCCAAGATTTCTCTTTTATGTACATGAAAGGTAGTCAACTAGCCAAAAGAGACAATGATAAGTGACATACGAGGACAAGGCTAACTAACTCCTTTCCCCCACTTAGTGTAGGAAAAGGATGAGCCGGATAGGATGGAAATAAGTTTCAATTAGAGGAACGAGGTGCTTCAATACAAGGAAGAGAACCACAGTCCCTAATATGTTGATTTTTTTTAGTTAAAGCCTTACATTCATTAGTAGAATGAACTTGAACTCTATGATATGCGTAAAATGAACTCTTCTAGTACAAAATTTTTCATGTTCTTGGAGGGAGGGATATCAAATGATCTTGGAGGAGTCTCAATAGGATACCCTCTTGGTCAATAGTAGAAAATGTTCCTTTGTTTGCACAAGATGTCATACACACAGTAAATAATAAACCCTTAGATGAAAAGGGATATAAAAGTGATAAACCTAAATATTTCTTGAAATAGTATGGTATATCAATTTGTTTCATATGTTCATTGTATCCATGTTTAGGAGGGAGTTCATATCCCATACCATAACAATATTTCAATTCAAATGAAGGGGGTTTATGCTTCTGAGAAGGATTGGCTTCTTCATGAGAATACAAATCCTTTTTGAAGTTATGCATCATCCCCTCATGAGGGATGGGCCCTTTCACCACCATGGGGTAATGTTGTAGAACCAAGTGGAGGAAATGAAACACAAGGTTGTTTTGGTTTAAATTGTGAGATTTTCCACTCTCCCATAAAGGAAGGTGTAAAACCCCAATCGTCACTAGAACTTATATCTAGAAATGGATCATTTGTATATAACTCTATGAACTTTAAGGGTGATATTTTGAATTCTTTATTGAAACAAGGCATAAAATATAATGACCCCCAACTATCACTAAAGAGTTATGATTAACATCAACTTGTATATGTTCAACTTTTGATTTTTTGGAATGTTATGCTCATATGATGTATAGATTCATTCATCTACTTCAACCATGTATATCTCATTTTTTAATTGAAATTTCATCGCACAGTGAATAGTAGGGGGGACTCCTTTCATAGCATGAATACATGGTCTCCTTAGGAGAAGGTTGCATGAAAGGGGTCCTGGCATGATATGGATAGGGGTATGCAACACTATAGGTATGACCTCAATAAGTAATGTGGTAATTCCTAATGGTTTCCTATTAAAATTTTCAAAGCCATAAATATTAACATCATTAAGTTGAATTAGCCTCTTTTCCATGCCAATTTTATCTAGGAGGTCAATGCTACAAACATTAAGACCTGCTCCATTGTCTATGAGAGTACGCATAACTTCGGTTTCATTAATGATCACCTTTATCATAAAGGCTTCATTTTTGTTTAGAATCTCAAGTGAGGGTAATTCATGTTTAGGGAATGTGATTTATAACTATGTAACTTGCATGTGATCAAAGGAGGATGTTACATAATTCACTTTCATAGAATATTGGATCTCCTTCCGACTTCATTTGCAATAGTTCTTGGAATAACAAATTGTATGCGGGTGATATTTGAATATGACTCCATAAGGATATCTTAGTAGGAGTCTTTTTAAGGTCTTCAACTTCATCATGTATAGGTCGTTGAGGAGCACTAGGAAAAATATGTTGAGGAAATGGTAATGAAGTGGAAGTGGTTTTTGGTTGCCTACATGTTTGAGAAACTGTGTTATATCCTAGTTGCTGCAAAAAAATATTCGTGTTAGTTTTCATTAAAGATTTAATGAAATATCTAATTTTATTTTTATGTGGATCACTAATGGAAGTTGTCTTAGGAGGATCACTAGTTAAAGGGGATCCAATTTTTTTCATCATAACCTCAACAAACTTTTCCTTATTTGCATGGTCTCTTAGTTAAAAGGAGTTTAATGTCACTTCATCATCTTCATCGAAGGGAGCTCCATTACATGTGTCATTGTTTGGATTTTCTTACACCATGATATCCTCCCTAGGAGGAGAGTTTTTAGGAGAACTACAAACTAGATGTTCATGACATTAAAAGGTTGTTTCTTCTAAAATAACTTGATCACAAGTAGGGGAGTGATCAATGGTTGAATTTTGTTGTTCATCAATGATGTTATCATCTTGTTCCATAATGTTTTCCCTAGTGGAATAGGGACACATAAGATTCTCATGGATTTCATCGATCAAAATATCTTCTTCACAAATATGAGAGATAATAGGAGGAGAACAAATGTGATTGTCAAGATTGTCCAAATTTTCATTCCTTTGTCCCATAATGTCTTCCAAAGTAAGAGAAGAAACATAAAGAGGGTTGGCATAGATCTTAAAGGTTTGATTATCTAACACTAACATATCCTCATCATTATCATAAGAGAGGAAGATGTTGGGAGATGAATGTAGGTAGGTTTCAATGGTCTCTTGTTGTGTTGTGTGATCATAATGATTACTTATTGTTATGTCCTCTTGTTTAGTAATGTCTTGCCTAATAGAGAGAAAAGAGGAGAGAAACAACTAGGGTTCTCAAAACTCTCATTGATTAGTTCTTCTAACACTATAATATCTTCTTCACAAGGAGGAGAGATATTAGGAGAAGAGAAAATGTAATTGTTATGATTACCCAAGGTTTCTTTCACTACACTAACCTCACTCATAGAAGGGATACTAGCAGAGGGATCAATGATGAAAAAAAAGAGAGGAGAAAGAACCTCATATTCATATGCACTTAACAAAACTTTCTTATAAGACTCAACAAGATTTGAAAGTAAAACATGAAATATGATAACTATAGATATTTGCAATGAAAACATGATTTAATGAATGTTCTACAAACTTGAAATGCAACAATTATAGAGAAAACATGTAAATGATAATGCAATTTTTAGATTTTGAACATGATAATTGACTAATTATGCTATGTAATTTGAAAATGAAATGTTGTGAATGTAAATTTGAAATTCAAAAATGTATGGAATGAGCCAAATTAAGCTAGATCTAATGAAATGCATGTAACAAATCTCATCCAATTGAAACATATAACTAATGGAAGTAAACATAAGTGTAGAAACAAGGTTTTAAATGTTTTAAAAGGTAGTTTCAGATGTGCACTAGGACTAAATCATCCAGACAGGTGTATGAGTCTTGGTGAGGGTTTTTTTCATAAATTTTAGAATATTTTAAGTGATTTTTGTGCTTTCTAGTTTGAGTGATGTCTAGCCTAAGAGGAAATGTAGATTTAGAATGAAATTCAATAATGCAAGATGTAAAAATTCAACCTCTATGCACTTTTACTAATGCAATATTTAGAAACCCTATATGCCAATTAACTAATGCAAACCTTAATGTAAAGCTAAGGCAAGAAAGATATAGGATGATGATGCACTCCAAATAAAAAATGATGTGTTCTAAATATAGGTTCACATCGGGTTCACCAAAATGTAATGTAGGAAATAAGGTCCCATCTTTTTTCAAGATGGAACAAGGGATATGAGAATCCTCCTATTTCACTATCACTACCCTCAAGGAAATCCTAGAGATCTCAATCTAAAGTATACAAAGGAGAAAGAGATCTTGCAATACAACTACCCTAGGATCTGATTAATGATTACAAGAGAGGTTCACAACCAAGATAGGGCTTAGAAAGGCTAATGAGATGCAAGATATATTGTTTAAACCTAATGATGTATCGAAGTTGAATGAATGGGATAGAAATGCATATAAATCAGAATAGAAAACTATAAAATTAGAAGTGTGCAACTAGAAACCTATAAAGGCTTGAATGAGTACTAGAAATGTTGGAAATATTAATTTTAATGCTAAGTGGGACTCATATGCTAGTCTAGGCGATTTAATCCTAGACTAGGTTTTTTGCACCAAAACTCGAATATAACAATGCTTATCTTGAATCTCCTAAAACCTTGAAAGTTGGTTGTTCTTGCAATCATACACACAAGGTGGTGTATCATTCCCAATGTTCTTTTTTGGAGGATTAAGATTTGATTCTTCTCTCCAATCTCTTCTCTTTTTTCTAGACTTTGTTTCTGGATCTGAAACCATGATTTTGGACCTGTAGAAGACTTTACATGATCTTGCAAGTGAGGAGAAAACTCCAAAAACTTCCTTTAAGTTTATAACCTAATATTCAAGGATCCATCAAGCTCCAAGGCACCTAGATCTTTAATTTCACATTTAAAGAGAGAAAAACTTGTTGATTGTTAGGGAATAGGGGTTTTCCTTGGTCAAACCCCTTTTAGGTAATTAAATCAAATGATGAGATAATGAAATAAGGACATGAAACATGAAACAAGCAATATGAAACATGGATAATGATACCTTGAATGATGTCTTGTAAATGATGTCTTGTAAATCTACAACTTAACATGAAGTGGCCATGAAGGATGTAAATCTAGACCTTGAAATAATTGTAGAACAATGCCTAATATTGGATCTTCAATGCTACATCACAACACTAGATCAACAACATGCTTTCCACTTGATAATCTTGACATGATGATAGATATTGGATTGCTACAATAATTGACGAAGAATTATGCCCTTGAATGCCTTACATAAATGATCTTCAATGCTTTCTTTACACACTTGCAAAGTCCTGAAATGCCTAACTCTTGAGTGCTTGAATTGATATCATGGAGGCTTAATGAAATAATTATTTGAGAACTTGTTTACATAGGAAGTTCACCCAAGTTATTAGATCCTAGAGGCCGACATTCATAAAAATTGAACTTAAAACCCTAATTTCCCACTCAAAACCCTACAAAGGCATCAAATGGGACTCATATTTAATATGTGGTATATGGGTCCCACCTGGATGGGAGTCATACATAGAAGGTGGTGTATGGGTCCCATAAGGCCTTTTTAGAGAGATAAAATATTGGTGAGTTGAGAAATTAAGTCTATTTGTTTATCTTGTCAGGATTTTAATTGAAATAAGCATTGGGATGCATAATATAAGGTCTTAGGGGCCTATTAATGATGATATAAATGCCATAAATGTAAGAGGGCCTTAAAATCAATGTGAAAGTGTAATTAAATATACTTTGCAACATCAAAATAAGGAAAAATTAGGTCTGTTTAGCTTAAAAGGGCCCTAAATCCAATGTGAATATGTACAACACATTACAACACTAGATTAAGGAAACATTAGGTCCAAGGGCCCTAAATTTAATGTCAAGGTGTAAATTAATACACTTTACAATACTAAATTAAGGAAAAGTTAGGTTTATTTAGCTTAAAGGGGCCGAAGACCTAATGTGAATGTGTTAAACATATCACAACACTAGATCACAATGACATTAAGTTCATATTAACATTAATAATCCCCAAATTAAGTGTGAAAATGTGAACAATGACATTTTTTGAAACTACAGAGCCAACAATGTTGCAAGAGCATGGGTTGATGTTGTTGTATACAAGATAAATGGTTTATCTTGCATAGTGAATTGTAAAACAAGTGGATTAGCAAGGCAATATTTAAAACTCTCAAAATCCTTTTTACAATCCTCATTCCAATTAAAGTGAACTTATTTCTTAAGGAGATGTGTAAATGTTAGCGTTTGATCTGCTAAGGATGCTATGAACCGTCAGATAGCTTGAATTCTTCCTTGTAAAGTGTGTAATTGAGAAATGATTTTGGGAGGTGGCATGTTAAGTACAACATCAATTTTTCCATGTACACCTCAATGCCTTTGTGAGATACGATAAAACCTAAAATTTTCCACTATCTACACAAAAGACACACTTTTTTCGGATTTGGCCTCATGTTGTATTTTCACATTCACTCAAAGATATTTTGAAGGATATTTAGATTACCTTGTCAAGTTAAGATTTTTTCTAAAATATCATCAACATAATCTTCCAAAATATTATGTATGTAATTTTTAAACATTAATGTCATGGCTTGTTGATATGTTGCACCTACATTCTTCAAGCCAAAAGGAAACATGACCCAACAAAATGTTCCCCAAGCTATTGTAAATTTTGTTTTGTCTTTATCTTGAGGGTTAACAAATGTTTGATTATATCCATAAAATGCATCCATGAATGACAAGAAAGCATGTCCCACAATCAGGTCTACTATCATGTCGATATTAAGAAGGGGAAAGTCATCTTTTAAAGATGCTTTATTTAAATCTCAAAATTCCATACACATCCTAATATGATTGTCTACTTTCGAAACTGTGATAATATTTGAAATCCAAGGAAAATAATATATAGGATTTATAAAACCACCTTTGAGGATCTTTTCAATCTTGGACTTAACCAACATGGCAATCTTAGGATTCATCTTTCAAATCTTTTGTCTAATAGGTTTAAAGCATTTTTAGCAAGGACTATATTGTGTGTTACAATCTTAGTGTCAATTCCTGACATATCCGAATAAGTCCAAGCAAAAATTTCAGGAAAGCCATGATGTAAAGTTGCATGGTCCTCTTGTTCTTCATCATCAATGCACTTTCCTACCTTAATCACTTTTTCTTAATTTTTAATATCTATCGGTATGTCCATGGTATCTCCTAAAGGAAGTACATTTTGTTTTGGGAATTTGGTGTTGTATTATTCGTTGTTATTGTAACTCTCATTAATTTCCTCTTCTCCATATGTTTTCTTGGTACTAATCATAGTGAATGAAACCCATTTATTTTTAGGAGTAAATGGATTTTCATAAACTCCTAGCATTTCTTTCAAGGCTTCATCATCTTTAAAAAACTCCAATGATGCTTCACAAGTTGTATCAATCAATTTTGGATGCTTCAAGGTGAGAGAATTGTCTAGGATTGCACATGATGGTGTTGATGTTCCGCGAGGGTCATTTCATTGCTTGCGTGATCTTAGAAGGGAAATATCCCAAACTAGTTTTTGTTTCTTGTGTATTATGTTCTATAACACAAATGACTTGTTCTTTCTTTCCACATCCTTTTCCACTATAAACAAGTTGTTTCATGAACTCATTTCCCTTTCCATAAATCCTTTCCATTTCTTTCGGGTTTGGTGGTTTTTGGTAATCTATCTCATCAAAATTTATCATATAGCTTGTGCCTTCTTCTAGACTAGATGAGGTAGATGGTTGTGAGTTTTCTTCCAAATTCTGTGTTGAAATTGCCATTGGTTTTTTTTTTCATCTTCTTTACTTGTGATTATATATTATCCTGTAAATGAGGGTGTGATGCTAAGGACCCCCAATCATCACCTAATAATTGAATGAAACTATTTCCATCTCTTTTTAAATTTCTTCTTTCATACATTCTATGTTTGATGTTGGAATTAATGTGCTTAGAGAACTTGTCATTTCTTTTTCAACTTGTGAGAAACTTTTAGGATTAGGGTCTATTTCAACTTATTATACTTTATTGTTATAGACATACTTCATGCTATGATGAAGATTCAAAGGCACCACATGCATCTCTTGAATCCAAGGTATTCCTAAAGAAGATTATATGAAAGATCATGATGCATAACATGAATAGGAGTTTTTAAGGTAGACTTTCCAATGGTAATAGGTAAAGTAATCACACCAAGCGTTTTCTTTCCTACATTGCCAAATTCTTAAATCAATAAGGAATCAAGTTCAATTTTTGATTTATCTCTAGGCCAAGTCTATCAAAAATATTCACACCACACACATTAAGGGTTGAGCCATTATCATCAAGGGTTTTTTTTTTACCATTCTATTGAATTTGGCTATTATCATGAAGGCATCATGTTTCTTTCTCATCTCCAATGGGGGAGCTCATGTTCATGAAAAGTAATGTCTGTAGGTTAACTGCATTCATCCCTTGAATTATAGCTACCACATCACTTGCGTTTGTATTAGAGGGGATCACAATTGTTGTAAAGCTGATTGAAGCATATTGTGATTATTATTTGTGTTTTTCTTCAAGTCCCATAGGGATATTTTCATGAGAGTATTCTTCATTTTTTCAACAAGATCATACTCCTTTCCACTATTCAAAGGAAAATGAGGGGCACTAGGAAAGACGAAGGAAAAGGTAAGGATGTTGAGGTTGTTTGTATTTCTTGTGGATTGTTTCTAGTGTTATATGTATTACAAATGGTATTATAATTTTATTGCTACGAAATATTGTTCTTAGGTGGTTCAAGTGTGAAAATGGGTTTGTTTTGAGTTTGAGATTTGTGTGAGGGTGGGTAAAGAACAAGTTGAGGTTGAATCACGTTAACGTCTCTTGGTTTCAGTTTATCATAAAAAGACTTAGTGGATGAATTTTGTGAGATCAAATCCTTAAGGTATTCATCTAACATGTCAAAGTCATCAATACTAAAAAGCTTGAAGGTTAGGTTAACTTGGAAAAAGAGATATGACATATTCAAATGGCTATCCTTTCTCCAAGTGGTTCATCAGTTTATAGGTGGTTTTGGTTTTAGTTTCTAATGATTTCCAAATGTAATCTAATCTAATTGCACTATGAACTAATGTTGGAAAAAAATAATCTAATTCTATCCACAATTGTAATGAATCTAAATTAATCTAAATTTGCTCAAATGAATGTAACAAAAACTCTACTAACTGAAATAGAAAGCTATCAACAACAAATAGAAGCCCAAAAGTAGGAATTTAGTGTTGTAAAACTTATTTTTAAATTTACACTGAGACTAAATCACCCAGAGGGGTGTATGAGTCCTAGTGAGGGTTTTTTTCACAAATTCCAGAAAATTTTATGTGATTTTTATGATTTTTAATTTGTATGATCTATAGACTAAATGAATATACATATTTTATATGATATTCAATGATGCAATATGCAAAAATGCAACCTATATACACTTTCACTAATGCAAGATTTGGAAACCCTAGATGCAAATTAACTAGTGCAAAATGTAATGCAAAGTTAATGCAAGCAAGATCTAGGACTATGATGCACTCCAAATAAAAAAATGATTTGTTATAAATTTAGGTTCACCAAAATGATAAGAGATAAAATGGTTTATTTATGGTTTACAATATAGAACAACACTTTTTCCCACTATCATTCAAGGAAAAACCCTAGAGATCTCAATCTAGAGTATGCAAGGGAGAAAGAGATCTTGTACTAGAGTTGTCCTAGTGTCTGATTAGAAACTAAAGAGGGTTTCATCACCAAGATGGGGCTTGGAAAGACTTGTGAAATGCAAGACCTAATGCTAAAACCTAATGTAATGTCAAACTTCACTAAATGATCTAGAAAAACATGTAAATCAAAATAAAAAATTGAGAGATTAGAGGTGTCCACCTACAAACATAAATATGCATGGAATGAGCTCTGAAGCACTAAAAATGATTGAATTAGGTCACACTGGGACTCATACACTAGTCTGGGTGTATGAATTCTAGACTAGGGTTTCTAGTTTGGAATAGGTTTTTGATAGTGTAGATTCAAGATCTGCAAAATCTAGAAATTTTCTTGTAGTGGGACTCATACGCCACTTCTGGTGTACTAGTCCTATTCCACTTTTTTGGGAATTCAGTGTCTACATCTGTACTCCAATCCCATCTCTTCCTTCCCAAACTTATTTTTGGATCTGAACTTATGAAAAGACCTAAAAAATAAAATATGGAGTTGATTTTCTTACGAGGGGTTTGCCTCTGTCAAACCCCTGGTTTGGAAATTAAACCTTGATAGAAACAATGTATATTGAATGTAAATGTGAACATAAACCCTAACGTTAAGTGTGTCTAAGATTAGGAGATTTGAAATGCAATGCAAACCTATTCTATTATGCTAGAATTAGATGTAAGAATGAAGCATAGACATGAATGACCCACTTTGAGAGATCTCTAATCACCCCAAATGATCCCTAATAATACATGTACCTTCTTTAGGTTGAATGTAGAATGATAATGGAGGATGGAATCACTTAGGAAATAAGTCATTAGGCTTTGATTGATGGCTAGTTGCATCTCTCCAACCTAGAATCCATTATGATTCACCATAGGAAACCATAACGAACCCTCGACAATGCTCTATCTTGAATGTAAGTGAGCTTGAAGACCTATAAAGAAAAAATAATGCCGCTCCAAGGCTTCAACTTTGCTAATTACTTGTTGAATGCTCTTGTGAAGAATGATTGAATGCTTGTGGATGCTTAGATCTTGGAATTTCTCTCTTAGAATTATTTCTTAGATGATAAGTGACTTTAGAAGCTTGTTTATATAGGTAATACACCTAATTTACCATTATTTAGATATCAATGGCCAACATCAATGACAAAATTTGAATTAAAAACTTGAATTTCTTGCTCAAAACCTAAAAAGGGCCCAAATGGGACTCATACGCCACTCTTGGCGTATGAGTCCCACCCTATATTTTTAGGGTGGGTTAGAATTTTTAATGCTTTTGTGGGTTTTTTTAGGATTTTGATCAAAATAAGCCTTGAGATCCAAAATAAAGGGTCTTAGGGGCCTATTAATGATGAATTAAATGGTATTTAATGAAAGGATACTAAAATAGGTCCATATTACATGAAAAATTTCACTATCTTGAAGAAGGGAGTACAATTTTTTGATATATATATATATATATATATATATATATATATATATATATATATATATATATATATATATATATATATATATATATATATATATATATATATATATATCATGATGTATATTGCTATATTTTATGATTTCCATCTTGTAGGGTCCACACGAGAGTGGTGTGAGCTCTACCGTGAGTGACCATAGATATGGTGCCTCCATTTCCCATAGAAAATGATATACCTTTAGAGTACATGCCCCCACCTACCATGGGGAAACATGTAGATATCTTT
Organism: Sequoia sempervirens; assembly: GCA_007258455.2. NCBI lineage: Eukaryota > Viridiplantae > Streptophyta > Pinopsida > Cupressales > Cupressaceae > Sequoia > Sequoia sempervirens. The sequence goes on from VDFB02058242.1 coordinate 145,826,894, forward strand.
GAGCCACTTGCGAGATTGAGGGCAATATATGAGAGTGCCACCAAATGTGTTGATTGAGATCTAGTAGATATTTCAACACTACATGCAGCAAAAGATGAGGCTCGAGCATCTCGAGCTTTGAATGATAGTGGGATGGAGGTTTCCCTACGGTCAGGCATCTTGAGGCTTGTACAGGAGGAGATTACCATGTTGCAGGTAGATAGGGATTGCATAGACAAGGAGCACCTTGAGGAAATTATATGAGAGGATAGCATGATGAGAGAGGTGTGGGGCCTATAGGTAGTGATGAGATCCATAAGCAGATCATGTTCACATTATACAATCTCACAACAGATTCCACCATTAGGCCCTAATAGTTCTAGCAATCATAGGCCCTATTAGCATTGTATTTATGTTTGTACTTGAACTCTTTATGCATAATATATGAGCATTTATATATATATATATATATATATATATATATATATATATATATATTGATTAGATATTGATGTGATTTATTAAATAATAAATTAGTAAGAGTATTTAATAAATATATCCTTGATCTAATGCTATGTGATCTAATTGAAACACTTTTAGTTTGCACTACATGCTACATTGTGATTAAATATGTTATGTTAAGTTAAATGCACCTATGATCTAATTTCTAGAACATTAAATGCATATAAGGATCTAATCTAATATGACACACAAAATAAATTTGAATAGTATGCAAACTAAAGTAATAATTCAAATTAATTTGAAAAATCACTCTAGACTCTAAGACAGACCAATATTGATTGTCAAAGAATGAAGCAATGTGACATAAATAATGGAACACTGTCTACTTAAATCTAACAACACTACTTTTTCATACATACTATTCAAGAGGAGATGTTATGTGTAAAAGAAACACAAATGCATAGAATTTATAGGTTCTTTAAGGGGTGTACCATCCATTTCTGTTAATGTATAGGCACCAAACCCATAATTTTCTTCAATTACATAAGGTCCTAGAAAATTAGGGCTCAATTTTCCCTTTTCATTCAGAGGGGCATTGACATTTCATTGATTCTCATATAACACCAAGTCACCTTTATTAAATACATGAGGTATGACATTATTGTTATCACTATGTTGCATTCATTTAGAATATTCTTGAAGATGCTCAAGAGCATTAATGTATTGTTCATCAATAATTTCAAGTTGATGTAATTGTTGCTCTTTATAGGTAGTATAATCAATCAGCCCTTTAAGAGAAATCCTGAATGAATTGATTTCTAAATCTAAGGGAATTATTACCTTGGAACCATAGAAAAGGTTGTAGGGATTTTTTTCTGTAGATGTTCTAATACTTGTAAGATAGGCCCACAATGCATAAGTTAATTAAGTGTGCCAATCTTTATTATATTTGCTTGCAGTTTAGTATGATGTCGAAAAATGATATTGAATATTAAAGGTTTCCAAAAACTTCTTCACATCATTGTTCTTAAATGGATTTCGATTATCTGAAACTAATACAGAAGGAAGACCAAAGTGAGAAATAATGTGTTCCAATATGAAATGACATATTCCATCAATGACTCTAGAATGAAGAGGGATAAATTCTACCCATTTCGTAAAATAATCAATTGTATTAATTATAAAGGTATGTCCAACAGAAGAGAGGTGATATTTTTCCAATAAGATCCAAATCCCACACTAAGAATGACCAAATAGGAACTTGGGCATGAAACTCAGAAGATAGAGCATAAATCAAAATTGTTGTTTTCTTAACATTTATAACATTTCTTAATGTGAGAAAAACAATCTTGTTCCATATATCTCCAATAATATCCTAGATATGGATTAATTTCTACACTAATGACCTTCCTCCAAAATTTCCCCCAATTTCCCCCATAAGCACCTACATGAGTTTCTTCAAGGGCTATAGGGATTTAAGATTTTTTAAGACATCTAAGAAAGAGACCATCAAATGATCATCAATATAGAACATCTATGAGGGTTACATATTTATATGCAAGCTTTTGAAGATGATATCGAGTGTTTTTAGTTGTAGGCTTAGGGAAGGTACTTTCTTTTAAGTATTTGAATATCATTGTGTACCATTCACTAGATTTTTTTACATTAGCTAGTAACACTTCTTTAACTTTGTCATCTATCGATGGTTTTAGGATTGTGTGGATTGTAAATGTGAAATTGATAGAAGGAACTTCAAGAGATATAGAGGAAGTAGTGCTTTCCATTGCATCTACATGTCAATTATCCTTTCGCATTATGTTATCAATGCTATATGATTAAAAGTGTTCTAATAGATTCATTGTAAGGTTCTTATACTTTGATAACTTGTCATGTTTCGATTGATATGAACCACTTATTTGCTTAACGATTAATTGAGAATCACCAAATATCTTAATGTCTTCAATGCCAAGGGCTAAAGGTCTACGTAATCCATCAATTAAAGCTTCATACTCTATAGTGTTATTTGTGCATAGGAAATTGAATTGATAGAATAAGGGAATATGATTTATAGAGGGTGGAACTATTACAACTCCTACTCTAGAGCCAGTTCTACACTTAGATCCATCAAAGTACAACTCCCATGTTTCTTTTTCAATAGTCAACACACTGTCATGAGGGAATGAGTCTATATTAGGTAATGCTAATAGAGAGGGAGCATCAAATAAATGGTTGGTTAAGGCATGTCCTTTAATTTCCTTTTGAGAGACAAATTTAAGTTCAGACTCAATTAACAACATACCCATTTATCTAAAATTCCTGATAAATCAATTTTATCAAAGAGATGTTTTAAAAGGTCAAACTTTGTGATTGCCTAAATTTCTACATTTAATAAGTAATGTCACAATTTACTAGTATTAAATACAAAAGCTAAATATTGTTTCTCTATCTTAGTATATCATGTTTCATAGTCAATCAAAGTTCGACTAATGTAATAAACAAGATGTTCTTTACCATTATCATCTTGTTGAGTAAAAAATGTTGCTAGAGCATGGGCTATGGCTGATGTATAAAGGATAAATGGTCTTTGTTACATGGCAGGTTGTAAAATAGGAGTAGAAGCTAAGTATTCATTTAGATTTTCAAATTCTTGCTTACAATCTTCATTCCAATTAAATTGTGTCTTTCTTAAGAAGTTACATAAAGGGGAGGGTCCTATCCACCAGTGATGCTACAAAACAACAGATAGCCTGAATCCTTCCTTGTAATGTATGTAATTGAGAATTGTTTTTCGATGGTGGCATATTAATTATAGAATCAATATTCTTCATTTCCAATTCAATGAATCTATGAGATACTATGAAAGCTAAAAAATTTCCACTATCCACACCAAAGACACACTTTTTCTAATTTAATCTCATGCTATACTGACGCATTCTTTCAAATATTTTCTAAATGATATTCACATTATCTTGAGGATTAAAAATTTGGCTAGAATAGAATCAAAATAATCTTCCAAAATATTATGTATGTAATCATCAAATAACAATATCATATCTATTTTCTATGTAGGAGCATCCTTGGTTCTTTGCAATTCTAGATCAACCAAAAATATTTTCATTTTAGTTTTTTTCTTGTTCTTGTTCAGTTCAAGTTGGAAAATTCTCATATTTTCTCACCAGACCCAGCAGATCTATGTTTCATCGTGGACATGCTCATTTTCCCTTATTCCAAGATTTTAGAATGATTGGATCTTTTTATGGAAATTTATCCCTTTTGGATTGAGTGGAAGTTTCTAGAAAAAAGCACCAGATCAATTTTGAGCCTAATGGCTAGATTTGTCTCTTGTGCATCCTTCCCGTAACTTGTAGATCCTTATGGTGTGTTTTGAATTGTTCCATGTAGTGTCCTTGACCTTAATTATGGGTCCACACTTCATCCTATGCACTTGCCGAGGAGAAATTCAAATTTAAGGCTGACCTATTTCATGCACATGTTACATTTTCTTCATTAGAGATTGTAATGATCTTTGGCTGACGCGGAGGATTCTAGATCTTTGGATATGATATAAATCATTGTAATTGATCATTAGGATATTTATTAAGTATAATTGGATAATATTGGATTTGAAATGTAAAATTTCAGCTCGCATATAGGAATACTATACTTTGAGCATGTTGTATCTGGCCCGTGAGCCCAATCTATGAACCCAGATGTTGTCAGCCGATTGTAACTAAAACTTCTAGTAATAAGAATGTTTGAATCTATGTTTTCCTCCATATTCTATGTTGCTTCTATTGTGTGACTCTTGTTGTATGGTCTAGACTATTCTCTTAGAGGACCCTCGTACCGTGACTGTACCAGATTGGTATCAGAGTGAGATTTATTCTGTGAGAGATTGTCAGAGTTTGCAGGGTCCTATTGAAGATTTTTTGTGGGGTAGCAGACTAAGCATCCAACTTGTAGCTACAAAGGACTTGTGTAATGATTGTGGGAATAATAAATCATAGAGGAAATGTAGCGTGTGGAAATGAAGACCCAACTATAATGCAGATGTTGAGAGGAATTGTTGCTAGATTAGAAGCAGTTGAAATGGCCCAGAGGAGAGGTTGAATAGTTGATGATGTAAGTGATGAAGAGGTAGAAGAATAGGAAAAAGGGAAAATAGAAAATAAACTTGGCCTAGATCATGGAGAAGAGAGGTTCATAAGAGCCCTATCTAGAGTGAATACTAAACCACATTTCAATCCATTGGATTATAGTGGTAAGTCAGATTCAGATGAATTGCTTGATTGGATAACGGAGATGGAGAAGTATTTTGATTTTGATGGTACCGCCAAAGACAAGAAAGTGAAATTTTCTTGTACAAATTTGAAAGGATATGCTTCCCTTTGGTGGGAAAATTTGCAGAAAGATAGGTAAAGAAGAGGAAAGGAGAAGATAAAATCATGGGATTGGATGATGAATAAGTTAAAGAAAAAGTTTATGCCCCCAGACTATTAGATAAATTTGTTCCAAAACTTGCATGATTTGAGGTAGAAGGAGTAAAGTGTAATAGAGCATATGTTGGATGTTATGGTTGTGTCAACACTATTAGCATTCATGCATTTAAGGATGTATATGTCGAGGATATTGAGAAAATTGGAATAAAGAGAGTTGCAGGTTGTCAGTGGTAAAGTCAAGTTCAGTGCATTGGCTAGCCTAGTATGTTGATGATCAGAGGTTATGGATTAAAGGATTTCTTGTCGAGTATATCTATTTTATCCATGTTAATTTTCAAAGATCCTCGTGAAGACTTTATAGAGTTATGAGTTTTGGTGTTCTGACAGTTTTTTTGTTCCCTTAGTTGGCACTTCTAAATGAAGATAATGTGATTCTAGTAATATGAGTTGTTGTGGATGCTTCTCTAGTGTTTCATGATGCTTGTGGATGTTCCTATTTTGTGTTCTATCTTTTTTTTTGGTCCACATTGATCAATGTGTTCGCGATTGGTGATTTTCTCTTGTGTGTTCATGTTTTTCATGTTCTTGGCCGAATTGGTGATTGTAGCATGTTGTGGATCTTCAAGGAATAATTATTGAAGGTTTTTTGTATTCGAGTATGTTGGTTTGGGTCGTCACTATGTTGTGGTCAAATTTGGTTGATTCACATTGATAATTGTTTATTGAATTGAGTTGACAGTTTGTATTCATTTTATATCTTATTTGGTGTTGACATGGAGATGATGTTATTTCTTATTGCGGATATATAAGAGTGATTGTTTTATCATTTGGATGTATGAGTGTATGAAGTGTGTGAGCCCCATGTGTGAATAAAGTTCTAATCATTCGAAGGCAGAAGTGAAACTTATGAAGAGTGAGCAGATTTTTTGTGCTTAACTGAAACTATAATTAGGCATGAGCAGATGTTATTTTCTCATTTCAATCTTGTGGATCTAATCCAAATCTTTCTGTAAGATAGTGTGTCTTCTTTGGGCAGTAAGCCTTGTTGTAATTGACCAGTGAGCTCTAGGAAATGTTCCTGAATGCATGTGCATTCCCTATTTATCTTTCTTATGCTTTTAATAGGGTATAATCTTGTGGATTGACCTCCATTGTGATTTTTCCCCTAATAAGGTTTCCAAGTAAAAATATTGGTGTTATGTTTATTTTTTATGTTGTGATGATTTATGCTTTCATGGTTATTCATCAGATCTGAGAATAAGGTTAATAAGTTTGATAATTTGTATAATTTCAGTGACAAATGATTCACCCCCCCCTCAATTATCTAACCTTGTGTTTCCAACAATTGGTATCAGAGCAAGTTCCTTGGAAGAAGTTTAATAGCTTGAGGTGATCTGAGATGGCGACATACAAGAAGGATAGGCTGAGATTTGATGGAGAAAAATATTCATTGTGGAAGACTCGAATGGAGTGTCATATGAGATGTATTGGTGAGCCTTTCTGGAGCATTACAAAGAATATATATATCATCCCTCAGAATGGACCTTCTACTGCAAATGAGATCAAAGATGTCAAGTACAATATCAGGGCTAAGGAAGCATTGTTGAGTGATCAGACAGATTCTAAGATGACTAATGTGATGGATTTAAAGACTGCTTATGAGATATGGAAAAAGTTGGAAACTTTGTATGAAGGTGATGCACATGTGAATATTTCCAAGTTGAAAAGTCTGAAAGGGAAATATGAAAACTTGAAAATGGGGGAAGATGAGAACATTACTATCTTTATGCAAAAAGTGAATGAAGTTGTGTGTAATATTAGATGTGTTGGTGGAACATTGGATGAATTAGAGATTGTTGCTAAAGTGCTAAGATCCTTTCCTACTGAATACAAACACAAAGTTGCTACTATTTAGGAGATCCAAATTGTGACAAATGTAACAAGAGACATGTTGATTGGTAAGCTTACTACTTTTGAGTTAAGTGATTTTGGTGATGCTCTTCCTAAGATAGAATTTGCATTCAAAGCTACTACTGTCAGAAAGGATAAAAAGAGATATGACTTAGGAGAAAGTTCCTCTAGAAAAGTGTTCAAATATGAGGAAGAAATGGGAGAGATTGAAGAAGACGAGAGAAAGCTAGATGAGCTTGAAACACTTCTTGTTAGGAGAGTACCTAGAGGAGAAGGTAAGTATAAAGGAAAATCTCCTCTTAAATGTTTTTCATGCAATAAGATAGGTCATTTTTCCTCAAGGTGTCCTGAAAGAGTTCCTAAGACAAGACCTAACAAGATTAAATTCCAAAGAAAATGTTATTATGCTGCTGATGAAGGTGTGACAAATGATGAATCTGATAAAGGGAATGGAAGTGAAGATGAATGCGTATTTATTGCTATTAAGGAAAATGATTCAGTACCTATTAAGTCTTCTAGTTGTATGAATGTGGAGAAAGATCTTGTTGCTCAAATTGAAGAAAAGGATGAATGGGTGATTGATAATGGTTGCTCACATCACATTATAGGTGATAAGAGTAAATTTGTGAGTTTGGAAAAGTATGAGGTGGTGTTGTAATATTTGGTGATGACAAAGATGGTGTGATCTGTGGCAGAGGATCCATTTCTCTTTACGGTAAGAATAATATTGATGATGTCCTATATGATGATGGTTTGAAGCATAATCTTTTAAATTTTAGATAGATGGTTGAAAAGGGATATAATATTCAATTCAAGGATGGAAAGTGTAGAATATTGTGAAATTCTAGAAATATGATTGCATCAGGTACCAAAACAAAAGGTGATATCTTTCACCTGAATGTTGCTAGCAAAAGTTGTTTGATTGCTCAAGTTGATGAAAGTTGGTTGTGCCATAGGAGATTGTGGCATGCAAACTTTGACAATATTATCAAGATAAGTTCTACTCATGATGTGAGAGATCTTCCTAAGTTGGTGAAGCCTTCTAATACCATATGCAAGGAATGTTAGTTGGGGAAGCAAACAAAAGTTTCATTTTAGAGAAAACAACATTGTTCAAATGAAGTGTTGGAGCTTGTGCATACTCATCTGTGTGGTCCTTCAAGAGTTAGAAGTCTACAAGGAGACAGGTATTTCATGTTACTCATTGATGATTATTCTAGATTAATGTGGCCTGCTTTCTTAAGGGAAAAATTTGAAGATCTTGAGAAATTCAATATTTTTAAAGCTAAAGTTGAGATAGAGACAGGTCTAAAGATTAAATGTCTGAGATCAGATGGAGGTGATGAATTCATTTATGGTGAGTTTAATTCTTTTTGTGAATAACATGGGATAAAGAGACAGTTATCTGAACTACGGATCCCTCAACAAAATGGAGTTGTGGAAAGGAAGAACATGATAGTTTTAGATGCTGCTAGAAATATGATGTTGGAAGGAGATGTCCCTCATATCTACTAGAGAGAATTTGTGGGTACTTATGTGTACACTCTCAATTGGGTGTATATTAAAGGTGATACCGGTAAGACACCTTATGAGTTATGGTTTGGTCATAAGCCTACTATTAGACACTTCAAAATCTTTGGGAGTAAATGCTATATCAAAATAGATGACGATTTAGGAAATTTTGATGCTAGAAGTGATGAAGGTATCTTCATTGGTTATTCTACTAAAAGAAAATCCTATTGGTTCTTCAATAAGAGATTGAGGAAAATAGTTGAAAGTGCTAATGTCAAAATTGATGAAGAAACAACTATACCATCTAGAACCTATGGATATGATTCAAATGGTGGGAATGTCAGTACATTTCAAACTCAGAATTGAGCACAAATCATTCTGATGAATCAACAAAGTCAAGAGGAAGGAACTAGTTAAAGTGAAAAAGTGAGAACACAAGAGCCTGAAGTTTAAGAGCATCCTAAGACTCTAAGGTATGTAAGATTAAATCATTCAGAAGAGAAGATTATAGGTGATAAGAAAAAAGTTGTTCAAACTAGGAGAAGAATTGCATAGGAATATTGTTTGATATCCAAGACCGAGCCTCATAATGTCAATGAAGCATGCAAAGATGAACATTGGATGGAAGCAATGAAAAAAGAGCCACAAAAAATTAAGAAGAATGATACATGGATTCTTGTTCCCAAACCTAAGGATAAAAATTTAATTGAATTTAAATGGATTTTCATAACAAATTCAATGAGGAAGGTGAAGTTGTCATAAACAAAGCAAGATTGGTGTGTAAAGGATAGTCACAGATGGAAGGAATTTACTTTGAAGAAACCTTTGCCCCTATTGCTAGGATTAAAGTTGTGAGACTATTTCTTGCTTATGTTGCTCCAACAATTTAAAATTCTATCAAATGGATGTAAAGTCAATATTTCTAAATGGAGAACAAGAAGAATAAGTGTATATTGAACAACTTGATGGATTTCAATTGGCTGATCAGGAATATATGGTTTGTTAATTGAAGAAAGCATTGTATGGACTCAAGCAAGCCCCAAGAGCATGGTACGCTAGATTGGATAAGTATTTGTTGAATATTGGATTTAACGAAGGTACTGTTGATAGTAATCTATATTTCAAGATTGATCATGATAGAGATTTGATTGTTGAAGTCTTTGTTGATGATATCATTTTTGGAGGAGATGATAGTTTTTGCATGAAGTTTGTTTATGAGATGCAAAGTGAGTTTGAGATGTCCATGATTGGAGAGATGAAATTCTTTTTGGGATTGAAAATTGCTTAGTTAGACAAAGGAATCTTTATATCTCAGTCCAAGTATGTGAAAGAATTTCTAAAGAAGTTTGGTATGGAAGATTCAAATCCAGTTCATAGACCTATGGTGACCAAATGTAAGTTGACTCAAAATGATGATTCTCTTAAAGCAAATCAAACTATATACAAATCAATAATTGGTGGATTGCTATATTTGACTCAAAATAGACCTGATATCATGAATGTTGTATGCATTGTTGCTAGATTTCAAGCTAATCCTAAGGAATCTCATGTGATAGCTAAGAAGAGGATTTTCAGATACTTGAAGGGAACAATTGATTTTTTCCCATGGTATAATAAAGAAGATTATTTTACTTTGAGTTTCTTTACTAATACTAATTAAGCAGGAGATGTGGATGACAAAAAGAGTACCAGTGGTGGTGCATTTTTATTGGGTAAGAAGTTGATTCCATGGTTAAGTAAGAAGCAGAATGTCATTTCATTATCTACTATAGAGGCATAATATATTGTTGCTCCTAGCAATTATACTCAAGTATTGTGGATGAAGCAGATGTTTACGGATATCAGAGTTGTGTATGATGAGCCTATTGCTATATTCTATGATAACTCAAGTGCAATTAATATTTCTAAGAATCTGGTGTTGCATTCAATGACTAAGCATATATCTATCAAGTTTCACTTTATTAGAGAAAAGGCGAGTGAAAAGGAAGTCAGATTGGAGCACATGCCTACTAAGGAACAAATTGCATATATATTTACTAAGCTTTTGCGTAAGGATAATTTTGAGTATCTTAGAGGGAAGCTAGGGTGATTACCCCTCCTAATTAGAACTAAGGTGCATTGAATTGCATCAGTCTGTGTATTTCATAGTCATATCTTGATCCAGATTGATGTTGTGGTGGATGCTACTCAGGGGGAGTAGTCAGCTATTTAGATATGTGTTTAGAGCTTGTAATGTGTATCTTTTCCATTGATGTCAAATGGGGAGAAGAGTCATGTGAAAACCTAAGGAGGAGAAAAGTGTTAAGAAGAGGAATTTTTGTTGATGGTGTTGTTCACATCATGTGTTGCCATCAATGCCAAAGGGGGAGATTGTTAGATGTTGTGGTTGTGTTACTAATATGTGGTTGTCATTGATGTCAACATTATTAGCATTAATGTATTTAAGGCTGTACATGTTTTTGATAAAGGAAAAAATAGGTTTTACAGGGACCCGAAACCATAAAGTTTACAACATAATATAGGAATGGACAAAAAAGTTCAACAAATTAAACAGGCTCCAAAAAAAGGAAAACCTTGAAAAGGTAGTAGCCAACAAAAAAAAAACCAAAGAGCCAACCAAGGTGCAGACCAAAAAAAACTAGTAGTAACTAATCCAAAGTCTTCAGAACTTTCTCAGTCTCGACCTCTAGATTTTAAGGCTATATATGTTGAGGATATTGAGAAAATTGTAATAAAGAGAGTTGCAGGTTGTCGGTGGTAAAGTCAAGTTCAGTTCATTGTCCAGCCCAGTATGTTGATGATCAAAGGTTTTAGATTAAAAGGTTTCTTTTTTAGTATATCTAGTTTATCCACGTTGAGTTTCAAAGATCTGCATGAAGACTTGATTGAGTTATGATTTTTGGTGTTCTGATAGTTTTTCTATTGCCTTAGTTGGTGTTCCTAAATGAAGATAATTTGATTCTAGTAATCTAAGTTGTTGCAGATGCTTCTTTAGTGTTTCATGATGCTTTTGGATGTTTCTTTTTTTCTCTATCTTTGTTGTTGGTCCACATTGATCGATGTGTTCGCGATTGGTGATTTTCTCTTGCGTGTTCATGTTTTTCATGTTCTTGGCCAACTTGGTGATTGTAGCATGTTGTGGATCTTCGAGGAATAATTATTGAAGGTATTTTGTATTCAAGGATGGTTTTTTGGGTTGTCACTATGTTGTGGTCAACTTTGGTTGATTCACATTAATAATTGTTTATTGAGTTGAGCCGACAGTTTATATTCATTTTATATCTTATTTGGTGCCAACATGGAGATGATGTTATTTCTTGTTGTGGATATATACGAGTGATTATTTTATCATTTGGATGTATGATTGTGCAAATTGTGCGAGCTCTGTATGTGAATAAAGTTATAATCATTCGAAGGAAGAAGTGAAGTATGAAGAGTGAGAATATTTTCTATGGTTAACCAAAACTGTAATCAGGCATGAGAAAATGTTATTTTCTCAGTTCAATTTTGTGGATCTAATCCAAATATTTCTATAAGACAGTGTGTCTTCCTCGGACAGTAAGCCTTGTTGTAATTGAGTAGTGAGCTCTAGGAAGTGCACCTGAATGCATGTGCATTCCCCATTTATCTTTCTTATACTTTTAACAGGGTATAATCTTTTGGATTGACCTCCACCATGGTTTTTCTCGTAACAGTTTCTCCACATAAAAATATTGGTGTTATGTGTGTTTCTAATGTTGTGATGATTTATGCTTTCATGGTTATTCAACAAATCTGAGAATAAGGTTGATAAGTTTGATAATTTGTATAATTTTGGTGACAACTAATTCAACCCCCCCTCTCAGTTGTCTACCCTTGTGTTGTCAATAGTATATTGAGGAGTTCTATAAGTTGAATATAATATCTGAACATTCAAAGGATGAGACTGAGCAAGTAGCCAAATATGCGAATGGCTTGAGGTCATCTGTACATGCTGAGATTAGTTTGATCAAGTTGTTGAGTTTGGAGGAGGAATATGAATGTGCCCTAAAATTAGAAGAGAAGCAGAATAAAAGACATGAGAAGAGACATAGAGGAAGAGGAAGAATATTTTAGAGAGGAAGAACTTTGGGTGAAGGAGGAAAAGGATCTTTTTCATATCAGAATAAAGATAAGGAAGTTAGTAAGAATATTAATTCATACCATAGAGATGATGGAAACTCTTACTAGAGAGGATGATATGGTGGTTACCAGAATGAGGGTTATAGAAAGATGATAGAGGACATGAGAAAAGAGTATTCAGGGGAAATTTTTTTAAGTGCATGGTGGAGAAGGACGTAGAGCATTTGAATTAATCAGGGAGAGACAAGCAGAAAGATAGAGAATAGTAGAAGAACAACTTTTGCTAAGGAGGATCATGCTGGATCATCTAATAAATTGGAAGAGGGAGAAGTGTTGGTGAACAAAAGAGTATTGTGTCAAAGTGAGATGGAGTAGGAACCATTGTAGAGAAATAATTTGTTTTGGACCAGATGCAAGGTAGATGGAAAATGTTGCAAAGTGATTGTTGACAGTGGAAGCTCTGAGAACCTAGTATCTGAAAAAATGGTGACCAAATTGAAATTGGAAAGATTGAAACACTTGAAGCCCTATCAGATAACATGGATTCAAGATGAACATAGGATACTGGTAAGCGAACAATGTTTGGTGAAATTGAAGATAGGAAATTATCATGATGAAGTTTTGTGTGATATCATGCCTATGGATGTATACCATGTTTTGTTGGGAAGTTCTTGGAAATATGATATATGGGCTATTCATGAGGGAAAGAAGAACACTTATACCATTGTTGCTAATGGGATGAGGTAGACTTTGTTTCCATTGGAGGATGTTCCTAAAGTTGAGGTTTGTAAAAATTCTAGAATTTGTTTGGTTGATGGAAGGATATTTTTGGATGGACTGAGACATGAGAACATGTGTTATACCGTGGTTCCTAAGAAGGCTAAAAACTTGAAGCATGTAGAAGAACAACTGAAAGAGATAAAGGAGTTGTTGGCAGAATATGGAGATATCATTTCAGATAATGCACCTGATGGATTTCCACTTGTGCGGAGTATTAGTCATTGCATGGATCTGATTCTTGGAGCTAGTTTTCCTAATAAAGCATCACACTAGATGACACTAGTAGAGAATAAAGATTTGAATAGACAAGTGCAAGATTTGTTGAGGAAGTGTTTGATCAGAGAAAGCTTAAGTCCTTGTGCAATACCTACAGTGCTAGCACCTAAGAAGGATGGATAATGGAGGATGTGTATAGAATCTAGAGCCATAAACAAAATCAAAGTGAAGTATAGATTTCTTTTGCCTCAGATGTATGACATTATGGATTGTTTGAGTGGAGCTAAATACTTTACAAAGATAGATTTGAAAAGTGGATATCATCATATTAGAATCAGAGAAGGGGATAAGTGGAAGACAACATTCAAGACAAATGAAGGATTTTTTGAGTGGTTGGTGATTCCTTTTGGACTAACAAATGCACAGAGTAATTTCATGAGGCTGATGAATGAGGTATTGAAGAAATTCTTGGGTAAGCTTGTGATTTTCTATTTGGATTACATCTTGATTTTCAGCAAGACTAGAGAAGAAAATTTGTTGCATATAAGACAAGTTTTGTAGAGGTTGAGAGAAGAGCAGTTGTTGATAAACATTAAGAAGTGTAGTTTCATGAAAGAAGAATTGGTATACATGGTATTTGTGATATTTGTGGATGGATTGGAGATGGATCCTGAGAAGGTAAGAGCAATTGTTGAATGGCCTACACAAGGAAACATTGGAGAGGTAAGATCACTTAATGGATTGGCTAGTTTCTATAGGAAGTTCATTAGGAATTTTAGTTCTATTTGCAGTCCAATTATAGAAACAATGAGAGGGGATATGAAAGGTTTTAGGTGGACATCTAGAGTAGACCATAGTTTTGAGTTGTTGAAACAGAAGGTGATTGAGCAGCCTATGTTGGATTTACCAAAGTTTAATAAGGTATTTTAGGTAGACTATGATGCAAGTGGAAATGCAATTGGAGTAGTATTAAGTCAAGAAGGAAGACAAATAGCTTATTTCAATGAGAAATTGAATGATGATAGGAGAAGGTATTCAGTGTATGACCAAGAGTTTTATGCCATAGTTCAAGCCTTGAAGAACTGGAGACATTACTTGTATCCTAAGGAGTTTTTGTTGTATACCGATCATCTAGAATTGTAGTATTTGAATAGTCAAGGTAAGTTGAATTAGAGACACATGAGATGGGTGGAATTCTTGCAGAGTTATACTTTTGTTTTGAAACATATGAGTGGAAAGTCAAATAGAGTTGTTTGAGTAGGAGAAATAATTTACCAGAAGAGATGACAGTGGAGGTATTAGGCTTTGATGAATTGAAAAACTTGTATGAGGAAGACCTAGATTTTGTAGAACCTTGGAAAACTTGTAAAGAACCAGTCTTGGAGGATAGGAGTTAGTGGTTGCATTATTTCAATCAGGAGGATATGTTCTTTAGAGTGAATCATTTGTGTATACTCTAGATTTCAATGAGGGATAGCTTGGTGAAAGAAAAACATAGTGGAGGATCGGTATGACACTTTGGAATAGATAAGATAGTAGCATTGGTAAGTGAGAATTACTTTTGGCCATAGATTCATAAGGATGTTAGGAAATTTGTGAAGAGTTGCATAGTTTTTCAAGTTGCAAAAGGGAGTAGATATCAACATGGATTTCATACTTGGCTTGTCAAAGACACAAAGAGGTAATGATTCTATATTTGTGGTGGTGGATAGATTTTCTAAAATGACACATTTCATACCTTGTAAGAAGACAATAGATGCAATACATGTAGCAGAATTGTCTTTCAAGGAAGTATTCAAATTGCATGGATTACCTAGGAGTATTGTTTTAGACAGAGGTACAAAGTTTGTTGGTTACTTTTGGAGGACACTTTGAAAAAATTTAAAGACAAATTTAAAGTTCAGTTCTACTTTTCACCCACAGACTAATTGAAAGATAGAGCTAGTAAATAGGAGTTTGGGGAATTTGTTGAGATGTTTGGTTGGGGAGAAGACCATAAGTTGGGATTTAGTCCTTGCACAAGCAGAGTTTGCTTATAATAATTTAGTGAACATGAGTACTGGAAAGACACTTTTTGAGATTGTTACTGGATTTCATCCTAGAGGTATGTAAAAGTTGTGATACATTAGTAAGGAAGATAAAAGGAGTGCAAAAGTAGAGTAATTTGCAGAACATATGAAGAAAGTGCATACTCAAGTAAAACAATAATTGGAAGATATGAACTAGAAGTATAAGGAGTGAGAAAATGAAAAGAGGAGACATAAGGAGTTCGAAGTTGGAGATGAAGTGATGGTGTATTTGAGGAAGGAAATTTTTCCAGTTGGCACATACAATAAGCTCAAGATGAGGAAGTTTGGACCCTGTAATAATTTGAAGAAATTTGATTCAAGAAATGTATATGAAGTAGAGTTACTGGATGGCATGGGTATATCACCTATATTGAAAATTGCAAATATACATCAGTACCATGAAGTAGAATTCAATGAAGACAGTAAAGAAAAATTGGAGAAACAGTTTCCTAAACAACAATCATATGAGATAGAAGAGATTTTGGATATCAGAGATGGGAGGAAAATGTGTGGAAGACGATACAAAGAATATCTTGTGAATTGGAAAGGAAGACCAGTCCAAGATTCTTCTTGGATTTTCTCAGGTTGAGGTAGACCGTATTGGTTTTCCTTCGGCCCCAACAAAGTGAGGGACTCACTTTTCAATTAACCCTAGATGTCTAATGTAGGAGCATCCTTGGTTCTTTGCAATCCTGTATCAACCAAAAATACTTTCATTTCAGTTTTGTTCTTGTTCTTATTCAGTTCAAGTTGGAAGATTCTCATATTTGCACACTAAACCGCTCGGATCTATGTTTCATCATGGAAATGTTCATTTTACCTTATTCCATGATTTAAGAATGATTGGATCTTTTTCTCAAAATTTATTACTTTTGGATTGAGTGATAATTTCTAGAACAGAGCACCAGATCACTTTTGAGCTTAATGGCTAGATTTGTCTCTTGTGGATCCTTCATGTAACTTGCAAATCCTTATGGTGTGTTTTGAATTTTTCCATGGAGTTTACCCAACCTTAATTATGGGTCCACACTTCATCCTATGCAACTGTCGAGGAGACATTCAAAGTTAAGGCTTACCTATTTCATACACACGTTACATTTTCTTCATCGGAGATTATAATGATCTTTAGCTGATACAGAGGATTCTAGATCTTTGGATATGATATAAATCATTGTAGCTGATCTTTACAATATTCATTAAGCAGAATTGGATAGTATTGGATTTGAAATATAATATTTCAACTCGCATAAAAGAGCATATAGGAATACTATATTTTGAGCATGTTGTATTAGGCCTATGAGCCCAATCTATAAACCCATATGTTGTCGGCTGATTGTAACTAAAATTTTTGGTAATAAGAATGTTTTAATATTCATTTTCCTCCATATTCTTTGTTGCTTCTGTTGTGCGACTCTTGTTGCATGGTCCAGATTGTTCTCTTAGAGGACCCTCCTACCGTGACTGCACCACTTTGATAGGTTGTTTCTACTTCCTTTAATCCAAAAAGCATAACCACCCAACAAAATGTTCCCCAAGCTATAGTAAATGATGTCCTCTATTGATCTTGAGGGTTGATAAACATTTTATTATATCTTGAGAATCCATCCATGAATGATAACAAAGCATGGCCCATAGTTGAATCTACTTTCATGTGAATATTAGGAAGGGGAAATTCAAATTTTAAAGATGGTTTATTAAGGTCTCAAAAATCCATACACATCCTAATACAATTATAAAGTTTTGCAACTACAACAATATTTGGGTATGTCCAAGATCATCATGGAAAAAACGGGCCCTTAAGTGGCAAAAAATTCAAAAAAATCAGAGTTAGGCAACTTGACATACAAATTTGAATAAGTTATCTATGTATTTCAAAAATATGTAAGAATAGAATCTGTAAAAAATTGAATGTAGTTTCTAAACTACTAGGTTTCTTTTTAAAAAAATAAATTATTTGGTGAGAATTTAAAATTTCAATGCAGTAGTACTTAAATTTTAGGGAAAAAATAAGAAGTAGGTGTCTATTTGACCACCCTAACCATAATAAAAGATTTTAGATATAAGTAGAGGACTCATGTCCCAATGTGATGCATATTCTTTTGTAATTTTTTTCCAAGTAAATAATTAATTATGATTTTTTATTACAAATTTTAAAAAATATAAAAACGTGTATGTCTGACCACCTTAACATGGTCAAAACTCTATGAAATTCAATTTTTCTTTTTTTAATCCTATAGTATGCAAAGAATAGAATTTGATGCATGTTTTGGATTCAAAAATTGTTACATTTTTTGAAAGCTATAGATGTTTCTCAATCAACCTATCAATCAGGACTTTAGTCATAATTTGAATAGAAAATGAATAATAATTCCTTATTAAATTCAAAGTAAGGCATAACTTATATTGGTGGAAAGCTGATAATCAACTTTAAAAACCCTTTTTGTTTCATCAATTTTGGGTAAAAAGATAGTCTCCAGCCACATACCCATCATATTGCAACTTTTTGGCCCATCATGATCCTGCACATACCTATTTTAGATCCATATAGAATAGTCAATAGGGCGAATAAAGCTAGATTCAATGAGATTTTCAATCTTAGCTTTAACTAATAAATCTATATTAGGATTCATCTTGTGTATCTTTTTTTTTACTAGTTTAACATCTTCAGCAAGGTCTATGTTATGCATCACTATCTTAGCATCAATACCAAACATATCCAAATAAGTCTAAGCAAAGAGTTCATGAAATTCATGTAATAGTGTTACAGGATCTTCTTGTTCATCCTCATCAAGGCACTTTCCTATTTGAATTACTCTTTCTTTATTAGATGTGTCCATTGGTATGTTGATTTTCTCTCCCATAGGAAGTGAATTT
Organism: Sequoia sempervirens; assembly: GCA_007258455.2. Taxonomy (NCBI): domain Eukaryota; kingdom Viridiplantae; phylum Streptophyta; class Pinopsida; order Cupressales; family Cupressaceae; genus Sequoia; species Sequoia sempervirens. The sequence goes on from VDFB02058242.1 coordinate 145,845,237, forward strand.
TATCTCATAATTTCAAGAATGTGTTCTTCTTTATCATTGTCAACATCTATAATCTCCTTTTCTTATCCACTTTCTTAGTACTAACAATAGCACAAGTGATTCCTTATTTCTCACAGGGAGTAGTTGGCTTTTTATAAACTCCTAACATTTCTTTCAAGGATTCACCATATTCAAAGTATTCCAATGAATCTTCACTTGTATCAATTAATTATGGATGCTTTAAAGTGAGATTTATCCTAGAAGAGTTACACATGATGGTGTAGATGTTGAGTGAAGGTCGTTTCATTGCTTTTGTGATCTTAGAAGGACAATATCCAAGACCAATTTTAATTTCTTGTGTGTTAGGCTCTATAGAAACATAGATGCCTTGTTCTTTCTTACTACATCCTATTCCACTACAAACGATTTTTTTCAAGAGCTCATAAGCTCTTCCATAAAGTATTTCCATTTCTTTTGGATTTGGTGTTTGTTCATAATCAGCTTCATCAAAACTTGTTGTATAACTTGTGTCTTCTTCTCTAGTGTATGAAGTAGATGCTTGTGAGGGTTGTTCCAAGATTTATGTTGAAATTACTATAGGCTCTTTTCTCTTTTCAAGTTCTTTTGTTGTGATATTTTATTCTCCCATGAATGTTGTTGTAAAATCTAAGGAACCCCAATCATCTTCTAATAACATCATGACTTCATTGATATGTTTTTATTTTTCTTTTTCTTGCACTATTTCCACTTTTGAAGTTTGTATTGTGGACACAGAAAAGTAACCCTTTTAAATTTTCTTGTTTTTTCCCTCCTTGTGCTTATTTGGCTTGATTTCACCTTGATTTAATATTGTAATTTAACTTATACATTTACATTAGGTCTTGAATATTAAAATTATTAAGACTCCATGATGTCTTGTGAAGGTGTTGTGAAGTGTTGTAACACATTTCTACACTTTTCTAGACTCTTCTTCTTATAATTCATCTAAATATTCCCTTTTTATCCCTTACCAAGTCTTATCTTGAAGTGTTGTAAAGTCTTGTAAAAAAAATTCACACTTTTCTAGGCTTGTCACTGATAAATACACCTCTCTTATGCTTTATTTGGACCCTTTATGCACTTATAGTCCTTAATTAAGCATATTTTTTAATACAAACCTGAAAAAACATTAAAGATAGTATATTTTCTGACACCCACTTGCATGCCTTGAGTGGGAAACTATTCACTATGGGTGGTGAGTGAGTCTCTCTTGGCACAAAATTCAAAATAAATTCAAATTTCTTTTGGGTTTGTATTCATTAAGACTTTATGTCAGCCTGTGATGTATTTTTGAGTAATTAGGGCATAAGTGTGTATAAATAAGTTTTTTTCCATCCATTTTAGCCCCCATTCATTCAATTATTCATTCAAGCATTCATTCATCCATTCAATCATCTCATTCAAGAATTTGAGCAACATATCATTATTGAATCAAGCATCTTGGAGTAGCCATTGACAAATCTTCAGACTTCAACAACAAAGGTTTGGTGATTTTAGGACACTTGCATGTTTTTTATTCATCATTCCTTTCATATTTCATTTCATTTTCTTTATCAAGGGTTTAATTACCAAAGTGGGATTTGACCAAGGAAAATCCCTATACTCTAACCCTTAACCATTTTCCCCCTCTTTGCATGTGTGTTTGTAGGTCTTGTAGGTAGATTTTTCAAAGAGATAGGTGTTGAAACATGGTCAACAAGTCATGAAATCCATTCAAAGTCAACAAAGACCTAATTCAAGCTTGGAGAAATCATTCAGCCCATTTTCTAGAAATTTGGATCTATCAACCCAACAAGAAGACAAGTGCAAATTTAGACCCATAGAGTTGACTTTAGAATTTGTAGATTTTTGTAGGAGGACTGATTCACCATTAGTGGTAAATGAGTCCCACTTCTAGGTTGGAAAAGGTGTTTTGTTCAGATTTCAATTCCTAACAGTAAAAAACTTGTTTCATCAAAGTTTACCAGAAGCAGGACTGATTCACCATTTGTGGTGAATGGGTCCCGATGGCCTTCAACATTGAATTATTAGACATTCCAAAACCTTCTAGCATTAGCATTCTATCTCCAGGTGTATCCCATTCAATCTCATTCAATTATATTTTCCTTTGTGCATGTTTCTAGTTCATGTTTGCATACTGTTGGAAAATATGCCTCAATCTCACTGGCTGAAACCTCTAAGAAAGCTTAGTTGTTGTGACATTTTTTTGTCTGGCCGACTAGCACTTTACCTTGTGTTTTTCTTATGTTGCCAAGACAATGCCTTTTTCTGGCCAAAGAAGCCTATCGCTATTACTTGTGGCCTTCGTTGTAATCTCCTATCGAGTGGAATGTCTCGGTCACATAAGGGTTTGTTATCAGGCTTCGAGGAGACTCATGGTGACTTAGATTTTTCGGGATAACAAATGGATTTGATAGGAAGTCATGGTGACTGGGAGAAGTCTCACCGATAAGCTAGTTCAGGGTGACTTGAACTCTAGGGAGGATCTCTTAGTGATTGAGGAATGTCTCACCAACGATATACACTCAGGCTAACTCAAGAGTCTCGGTGAGAAGTCTCGGCAATGATAGGAAGTCTTGCCGATATCGACATGACCTTCAATCTATCTAGCCGATGAAGAAATTGGTATGACTTGTTCCTATCGACATGATCTCTTGGTGATCGGGAGATGTCACAGTGACAGTGTTAGGGGTTATCGGTGTAACGTATTGTTTCGATATGATGTCTCATCAAATATCAGAAGTCTCACTGACAGCATGTGGGGTCATCAGTTTGGTGTGACTCTTGGTGAATAGTTGTTTCAGGATAACATGGAAACCTCAGTAAGATGTCTTGTTGAAGATTGATTCTCTCGCTAAAAGTGGAACACATCAATATGACTGAAACGCTTCGATATGAAGTCTTGGCAAAAGTAGTAATTCTGGCCGACAAGTTTGAATCGGGGTGACTTGGAACCTGCGGGGTGATGTCGTTGTGAAGAGAAATTGTCTTGCCGATGGAATCTTGGCTTCAGTGTAACTCTTGGCGACTGTTGTTCAAAGTTTGGTATAACATGAAGCTCGGTGTGAGGTCTCAGCGAAAGACGATAGTCTTGCCAATGAGAAAATTCACGTCTATGTGACTTGAAGACCTCGGTGAAACCTCTTGGTGACGGTTGAATGTCTTGGCGATAGCGTTGGCAGATGAGTTCAACTAAAGGTCAGTGAGAGGTCTTGCCGATCATGCCAATAGATGGATGTCGATAAGAATACAATGGGTTTCAGCATGACTTGAAGACTCGATATGATCTCTCAGCGAATGACTAAAGTCTTGGAGACTAAGGAACACTTCAGAATGACTTATGAGCTAGGTGTGATGTCTCATCGAATGGTGATTGTCTCACCGATGAGAATGCTGAAATCGGTATGACTTGTGGATATCAGTAGAACCTCTTGCCGATCGAGATGACTCTTGGTGACATGTAATTAGGTCTTGTGGCATCGGGGAGGCACTTCTATTGTCTCACCGACATGCGACACAAGTTGATTGTTGTTCACTAAGTGAAGATTGTCTAATGTGGTGAGATATGGAAAAAGCAGAGAAAGTAGAATGTGAATTGTTTCTGAGCTAGATGATTCAATAGTTGGAAACAAACCGTTGTCATAGAGCTGAAGCCGAAGAGAAGGAAACATAGTGAACAAATGTGAAGGCTGAGTGGCTGGCTATGAAGGCCAAGACCATGAGGCCATAGCAGGTGATGCTAAAGAGCCAAGAGCTAGAGAGAGATTGATAGAAAAAGGCCGAGTGGCTGGCTGATAGACCGAAGCCATGAGGCTGAGGTAGAGAGTGAGAGAGGCAGAGTTATACTACTGGAATCTCTCCTGATCATTAATGCCATGTTTGATCTCTCAAGGATATTATGTTACCATTTGTATTTGGAATGAATAAGATGAATCTCTGAAGAGGCTATGAGCCCGAATTTGTATTGTAACCTTTTCTGTTGCTAAATAATACAATGGATCAATCTTTGGAGTGTGGGGTTTTTAATCCAAAAGGATTTTTTCCCCACGTAAATCTTTGTGTTCTAGTTTTTTGTTTCATCTTTCATTCTTGTTGGTTCTTGTAGTAGAATCTGTTAATGCTTGCTATTGAATTTACATGTGTTTCTCTCAGATGAATCGATGTAGGAAATGAATTGTGTCTATTCCACATTTGGACATAGTTGTTCGTGTCTTTGAGGGAACCTAATCGAAATGAAAGTTACCGAAGTCACTATTACATGGATTTTTCATAAGATGCACTCCTATATTTCCTTACAAGTGGTATCAGAGCCTTCTTCTAGTTGTTGGTTCTAGATATTTCCCCTGTGAAGATTTCTTAGCTTGATAGGCTGGAAGAAATATAGAGGAATGGACCGATGTATTGATCCTTTGATGAGTGGAAGCCTTGTGGTATTATGAGACAACATGCAGCTTGAAGGATGGTCAAGATGGAAAAGGGAGTAGATCATGTTGTGATCTGTGTCTCCTGAATTTTAGAGGTACAACCTTGGAGTATGAGGTGGATTTTTCTACTTTGTGGTTGTGTAGCAGTAAATCTTTCATATTGGTGTCTGTGTGATAGGCTCTTGGGTGATATGGAGAAGTCTAGATTGTTTCTTAGTCATGGAAGAGAGTGCTTATGCTAGGTGGTGGTTCCTGGTGTTGGAAAGCACTATTACCTATTAACCTCAAATGCTTGAAGGCTATAAAGTTAATCATTAGATGATTTGCAAGCTTCTGAAATAGCCTTTTTCTCTTTCTCAGATGCATGTACATGGTAGTGGTTTAAAGTTGGCCTGAAAGGGGCATGGATTCTCTTGAACTATTGTTTTCTTTCTAAGGATGATTTGTGCTTGCATGGCTCTGTGATTTTGTAGGTTTTACATGGTTAAGCAAAACTTGTGATCTTGTGGAGTTGTTGTTAAGCTATTCTCTAGACACTGACCTTTTGGGGTGTTGCTGGATGAGATAGTTGCAGGTTTGTATGCATGATTGATGCATGGTTTTGAGGAGGTATGACTCTTTCTCTACATGGGAGTGTTGGTAAGTGTTTTGTTGCTCAACATTCTTGTGGTAATACTTGTGGGGTCCTTGCTTAAGGTGCTTGTTGTGGACATGATTGGAAAATTAGATCTGGCATGATTTGATGTTTGAGTCATGTTGTCTACGTGGTTATTCTCTTTGATATCTCAGTGTTGCAGTTTTTAATGTGATAATGGGTTTCCATGTTCGATGTTTGTGATCTACGAGTTATGCAGTTGGTGGATTAGCTACCCATTGGCTGCAGTGAGATAACTTGGATGTGGACTGTCTTTATCCACAAGGTTGATTCATTGGTGGTGCAGATTTGTTAGTTGGCCTTGTTTGTGGTCACTTGTACATTGGTGTGATTTTTTTGAGATGAGAGGATTGATATTCTTGAGTACCTGAATAGTCAGTTATGGGAACCTAAAACAGTTGGTCATAATGCTTGGAAAGCTCAGGTGTCACATTTCAGTGGGAGCTCTAGCAGTGACTATGGATTCATCACATGGTGGTGAATGGTCTTCTATAGTGTTGTAGAATGGTTCTTATGCTTTTTTCCTTTTGCATGGACATTATTTGAAGATGCGCAACATCTTGGAACTATGGAGGGTGCTTGGAGTCTTTGGCTGAGGTGTTGGTGGTGCTTGACAGGTGATTTTGTTTTGAGTTTATTTGCTTTATGTCATGGTATACTCTCATTTGTGCACTGGAGTTTTAGCATTGTACATTGTACTTGAGACAATGGTGGAGTCACTTGAAGCATGGTATCTCCTATGGGGATTTCTAGATCATGGTTTCATGATAAGTTTCTGATTCAAATGATTGGAGGTTTGACAGTGGTCTGGTAATTCTTTGTGTATTGGGTGCTTTTGATTACTTGCTTGATACTTCATGATAGTGCAGTAATGCAGATGGAGTTTAGCATGAGATGGTTAGTTGCTAGTACTCATGGATACATGAAGAATAAGGTGAGGTTTTTTTTCTCTTATGAGAGATGTGTTGCTACTTGTTACTCTTGTTAAAGTTTATTAGCAGAAAGTCCGAGAAGCCTACACCTAGGTTGAACGTGAGTTCAATAAGAGATCTATGAGGAGATTGCTCATGGATTAGTCATGATGTCTTATATATCTTGAAGGAGTATTCTTGTTCCCTCTCTTGGTCTACTCGGTAGTTTATCTAAGAGGTATTTGGCTCATTATATCTTTTAGATGTATTTAAGTTCATTTTAATGATATGGATCTTGAATTATTGTTTAACATTTGGTTCTAGAGGATTCATAGTGGAAGTTGTATAGGTTGTACTATCTCCTTGAGCTGTTGTGTTATGTCATTTACTGATGAGATTTGGTAGGAGATGATGTATGGGTTGATTTCCTGAAATGGGAAATGTTTTACCTTGATCTTCTTTGAGAGGTTTATATCCATGTTTTTAAAGTTGGTTTGATCTTGATGATTGAATGGATGGATGTTGTTAAGGCTTTCTTTTGGGGTGTGAAGAAGATCATTCTTGACATAGCTAGCTATTAGAAGTGTATGTAGGAGGATGTTCTACAGGAAGATGATGGGCAGAGTTTCTCTCTATGGTTTGTGGTGAGAGAAATGTTTCTTGTAGTAGTCTATTGCAGGTTGTGCATGTCATTGTGGATATTTCCTTGGTACTACATGGTTACATTATTCTATGTGCTGTTATTGGTAAACTTGTGATGTCTTTGGATTACTCAGACAGTGGGAGTTCTTGTTGTGTTTGGTCTTCTTCGACTGGTTGGCACTTGGAGCTTGCATTTGATGTTGATGGGTTAGTTTTGGAGCAGCACGAGTTTACTAATGCTTATACCTTTGAGGTATGTTAGATTGGATGGTATAGCACGAGATGTGGGTGCTATTTTCAGTCGCATGGGTTTATCAGTTGGATGGCAGCAGTCAGTCTGATTGATGTTCTAACTGGTATTTTTTTGTATCTTGTTTCTGGAGAATGAATTCACTGTTGTGTTATGTTTGAAGCCTTGAAGTTGATATTGCTTCTGTATGGCATTTGAGCACAGTGAAGTGGTAGCAGTATCTTGTTGGTGATATCAGTGGGATTTTTTGCTTGTGTTCGTTGGAATAGTGCTTATGCACCTTGGCAATGTATCTTTCTTTCACATGTGGAAGATGACAAGATTGTTGCTTGAATGGTGGACATCTTAGATGTTGGAGTAGTGTTCTTGATAGAGAATGAGAGCATGCTAAGATCTATGTGGTTTCCTAGAGGGCTGTGATCAATTGTTTTGTTGGACAATGAGTTGCAATTCGATGCTTGGTCTTTGTTGTAAATTGTCTAATGGACTGTTATTTGTGGAATCATGTTGATTTGATGTCTTGAGGATTGTAGGGTTTGAATTGATGGAGCTAGTGTGTTCCTAGTTTCTAGCTGCTTTGGAGATGCCTATGTGATCTTCATCAAGTGGGAGATTGTTGGAAAATATGCCTCAATCTCACAGGCTGAAACCTTTGAGAAAGCTTAGTCATTTTGACATTTCTGTTGTCTGGCTGACTAGCAATTTACCTTGTGTTTTTCTGATGTCGCCAAGACAATGCTTTTGTCTTGCCGAAGAAACCTATCACTGTGACTTGTGGCCTTCGCTGTAATCTCCTACCGAGTGGAATGTCTCGGTCACATAAGGGTTTGTTATCGGGATTTAGGGAGACTCATGGTGACTTAGAGTCTTTGGGATAACAAATGGATTTAGTAGGAAGTCATGGTGACCAGGAGAAGTCTCACCAATAAGCTAGTTCAGGGTGACTTGAACTCTAGGGAAGATCTCTTGGCGACTGAGGAATGTCTCACCGATGGTATACACTCGGGCTAACTCAAGAGTCTTGGTGAGAAGTCTCGGTGACAATAGGAAGTCTTGCCGATATCGACATGACCTTCAGTCTATCTGGGTGATGAAGAAATCGATATGACTTGTTCCTATCAGCATGATCTCTTGGCGACCGGGAGATGTCACAGTGACAGTGTTAGGGGTCATTGGTGTAACATATTATTTCCATATGATGTCTCATCAAATATTGAAAGTCTCACCGACATCATATGGGGTCATTAGTTCGGTGTGACTCTTGGCGAATAGTTGTTTTGGGATAACATGGAAGCCTCGGTAAGATGTCTTGCCGAAGGTTGATTCTCTCACCGATAGTGGAACACATCAATATGACTTAAAGGCTTCGGTATGAAGTCTTGGTGAAAGTAGTAAGTCTGGCTAACAAGTTTGAATCGAGGTTACTTGGAACCTGTGGGGTGATGTCTTGGCAAAGAGAAATTGTCTTGCCGATGGAATCTTGGCTTTAGTGTAACTCCTGGCAACTGTTGTTTGGAGTTCATTATAACATGAAGCTCAGTGTGAGGTCTCAGCAAAAGATGATAGTCTTTTCGATGAGAACATTCACATCTATGTGACTTGAAGACCTTGGTGAAACCTCTTGGCGACGGTTGAATGTCTTGGCGATAGTGTTGGTGGATGAGTTCAACTGGAGGTCAGTGAGAGGTCTCGCCAATCATGCCGATAAGGTGACTCTTGCCGATAGATGGATGTCAATAATAATACAATGGGTTTCGACATGACTTGAAGACTCGATATGATCTCTCAGTGAATGACTAAAGTCTTGGCGACTAAGGAACACTACGGAATGACTTATGAGCTCGGTGTGATGTCTCATCGAATGGAGATTGTCTCATCGATGAGAATGCTGAAATTGGTATGACTTGTGGATATCGGTAGTACCTCTTTCCAATCGAGATGACTCTTGGCAAAAACATGTAATCAGGTCTTGTGGCATCAGGGAGGCACTTCTAGTGTCTCACCGACATGTGACACAAGTTGATCGCTGTTGACCAAGTGAAGATTTCCTAATGTGGTGAGATATGGACAAATCAGAGAAAGTAGAATGTGAATCATTTCTAAGCTGGATGATTTGACAGTTGTGATCTGACAGTTGGAAAAAAACTATTTTCATAGAGCCAAAGCTGAAGAGAAGGAAACAGAGTGAACAAATGTGAAGATTGAGTGGCTGGCTGTGAAGGCCAAAGCCATGAGGCCATAACAGGTGATGCTGAAGAGCCGAGAGCTAGAGAGAGATCGATAGAAAAAGGCCGAGTGGTTGGCTAATAGACCGAAGCCATGAGGCCGAGGCAGAGAGTGAGAGAGGAAGAGTTATACTGTTGGAATCTCTCCTAATCATGAATGCCATGTTTGATCTCTCAAGGATAGTATGTTACCATTTGTATCCAGAATGAACAAGATGAATCTCTGAAGAGGCTATGAGCCTAAATTTGTATTGTAACCTTTTCTATTGCTGAATAATACAATGGATTGATCTTTGGAGTGTGGGGTTTTTTATCCAAAAGGATTTTTTCCCCACGTAAATCTTTGTGTTTTGCTTTTCTGTTTCATCTTTCATTCCTGTTGGTTCATGTAGTAGAATCTATTAATGCTTTCTGTTGAATTTACATGTGTTTCTCTTAGATGAATCAATGTAGGAAATGAACTGTTTCTGTTCTGTATTTGGACATAGTTTTTTGTGTCTTTGAGGCAACCTAATCGAAATGAAAGTTACTGAAGGTACTACTGCATGGAGTTTTCATAAGATGCACTCCTAGATTTCCTTACACATACAACACTATGTTTTCAAACACTTCATATTTCTTAGCTTTGCATTTATTTTACTTAATATATACATATTAAATCTATACCATATCCCTGTTTGAGTTTGAACACTGCATTTTGGCTCCAATCTTATGTCCTCTTAGGTGAAAAACCTTAGAAGGAGCACATAGCATTCGGGTGCCAAAATCTTTGTTTACATGTATCAATGTTTTCAAGGAATTTTATTGTATTTCTCAGTGTGTAGAAAAAATTTGGGCTCAGATTCAACCATGATTATGTAAACTTTTTTTTTGTACACATACTTCACTAAACGATGAAGAGACGAAGGAACCACATTCATTTTATGAATCCATGGTCTACCTAAAAGAAGATTATATGAAATATCTTGAGGCATCACATGGATAGTAGTTTGCAATGTTTCCTTTCTAACTATAATAGGTAATGTGACACACCTCATGGTTGTTTTCCTATGTTTCCCTTGTATTATATGTGTGAGCAATGGTATTTTAACTTGGTTGCTGCGAAACATTATTACTATCAATTTATCTTGTAAAGTTTAAGATGTGTCTTGGTTTGAATGGTTTGTTTTTAGGTGGTTCCAGGAAAAGAACAAGTTTATTTTGAACGTGAGGTTGATGTGAGGGTAGGTAAAGGATAAGTTGAGGTGTGATTACATTAATGTCTCTTTGTTTTTGTTTGTAATGACAAACCTTGGTGGATGAAACTTGCGAGATGAAATCCTTAAGGGTCTCATCTAAAATATATCAAAGTCATCACTACTAAAGGGCTTGAGGGATATGTTATCTTGGAAAAGAGATTTGACATGATCAAATGACTATGCTATCTACAATAGTTTCATTAAGTTTTTCTTTGTTTTGTTTGATGTTTTTGTTTTTTGTTTAGGTTTTCTAATGATTGAAAATGTAAATTAATATATCTAATAAAGAAAAAGTATAGAAATATAATGCTATCTTTTAATTGAAATACACAAGAAATATTTTTCTAAAATATTGAAAAATCTAACTAAATAAGTAATAATTTTAATGCACAAACAAACTATCTTAGGAAACCAATTCTTAGATCTAAACACAAAAACAAAAGATGTAAAATTAGGATAAAAAGGACACAATTTTTTTTTAAAAGGTTTGTATAGGGACTCATTCACCCTGGGGCGAATGGGTCATTGTTCAAAGTTTTTTTAAATTTGAAATTTTAGAATATGAGTTTATCTTAGGTGATTTATGTTTATGATTTGTAATAGGGGTTTCTATAGAATTTTTTTCTAGATTAGGGTATCTAAATGCAAGATTAACAAAGGTCAAATGATGGTATAGGTGACTATTTTTAGAATGCAATTTGAACCTAAATCTAAATTTAGTTGACTTAATAATGATCTTGATGCAAATGTAATGCAAAATGAATGCAAACTTAATGCAAATTTTCTTATTTTTTTATGAATTTAAGTGATGCAAACATGTGATTTCGACCTGAAATGCAATTTTGACTAATGAAATTTTAAAGAACCATAAATGTAAAGCTAATAATTCAAATCTAATGAAAAAATAAAATCTAGAATTAAATAGACTCTAATTTTCAAAAGTTTGTTGCACTATGTCTAGTTAATCAAAATGAAACATAGAAAAGTAGGGTTTCCAAAAATGTAAAGGTGGGTTAGAAGAGGGATAAAAGATCCTCTCTTCCTATTTTGATTAGGAAATTAGATTTCCACCTTAAACTAACTAAAAACCCTTAGGTGAATCAATTCAAGGTGAGAATCTTTAGATTCCATTATGAATTCAAAATGGGGGTCAAGGTCAAACAACACTTTTGGGAAAAAAAACTTAAAAATAGAAAATCAACTCAAAAATGCAATCTAACACTCGGATCTTGAAGATGAAACATAAAACTAATAGAAACAAGAAACTTTCTAGAAATATGGGGGTATGTGCAGGATCAACATGGAAAAAAGAGGCCCTTAAGTAGCGATGAAAATTTAGATAAATCAGAGTTACACAGCTTGACGTAAAAATTTGAATAAGTTACCTATATTATTTCAAAAATATATAGGAATAGAATATATAGCAAATTGAATGTAGTTTCTAAACTACTAGGTTTACTTAAAAAAAAAATTGGTGAAAATTTAAAATTTCAATGCAGTAGTACTTAAATTTCAGGGAAAAAATAAGAAGTAGGTGTCTGTTTGACCACCCTAACCACATTTAATCATATAGTATATGAAGCATAGAATGTGCCACATGTTCCAGATACAAAAAATGTGATACTGTTTGAAAGTTATAGATATTTTTCAATCAACCTATCAATCAGGACTTCAGTCATAATTCTAATAGAAAATGAATAATAATTATTTATTATATTAAAAGTAAAGCATAATTTATATTGGTTGAAATCTGAGAATCTCCTTTAAAAACCCTTTTTGTTTCATCAATTTTGGGTAAAAAAAATGTCGTCAGCCACATACCCATCATATTGCCACTTTTTGGATCATCATGATCCTGCGCATACCCATAGGAGAGATAAATATTGTTCCTGGAGAAGGAGGATAAACAAACATACCCCCTTTTCATACAACTATTCTCAACAAGATAAAATTCATTGCAAATGCAACAAATTAGATTTAAAAGTCTACAACATGAACACTTGATTGTTCATTCATAATCTCCAAAAGAACATCACAATAACTTGTCCAAATTGACAATACAATTGGTGCAGCCTCATGGGCTAATAATAATAGTCTCAAAACTGATATAAAATTGATTTAAAATAGCAAAATAATTTAAAGACAACAATAATTTCATTCTTTCAAATCTTCTACCAAAAACTGTGAAACAAAATCATCAAACACTTGCAAACTTCAATGCCAAATCTGCAACAACTCAATCATGGATTCTGAAATTCATTTTCTGCTATTCCTTCACTTCCAAACCTGAAAAAACATACATACCAAACTTATTTCTCCTTCCCTCAACTCTCACCAAACTTCACCAAAAAAATCCCTCTTCTCTTCTCATATTCCCCTTCTTTTCACAAGCTGATTTTCTGCAATTTTTTTTGTGCAACTCTCAGGAGAAACATGCAAGTTCTTTCTCCAAACTTGCTGCTATTGCTTGCGTCATTTTGAATACCTTAAAGGATAAATTTTACATGAATTAAAACCTTTTTTGAGATACCAAAATAGGCACCCCAAATCTTCTCTTTCATTTCCCTTTAATTGTATTTGAAAAATTCCTCAATTTGTGTTAAAATTCATCATTAAATGCTTCCAAATATGGAACACAAAGTTTCTGCACCATATTCCATGAATTTCTATTGTAAATTCCTCATCAAAATCAATAAAATCATGACCCAAGTCATGCTCATTCATATTGATTTGAATACTGAATTCATTCATTGATTTTTCCAAAAACACTAGCTTTTATGCATTAAAGCAAAAATATGTTTTTCTTATCTTGGGTGTCCACTCTCTCCATCCCTATTTTTTAGGGATTTTAGAATCTCAAAAATAATATATTAAATGGAATATAAATTATCCAAAATCCCATTCCAAAATTTCCAATTTTGAATTTCAAACTCTAAAACTACCTCATACACTTTCTCTCACTCCGAAAATGCAACATTTAAATAAAGACCAATTATTTAATAAAGTTTTTTGGCCTCAACATTGCAATTTATTTACCTATTGCATAATTAAACCAAACCTTAGGAAATTAAAAACTAAATACTTTTTTTTTGGTTGATGAGGATAGCCTTTTGACCATGGATGCTCCTGCATCAGACACTCACAATAGAAAAGAAATATTTCACGAGTTGCACTCATAAATATTTATAGAACCTATGCTTGTCTTGGATCCACGTCTCTTCTTTGTCCACTAGTATTTCTTTGTTCACCAATTTCTACAACTTCAGAACATTATCCTCTTTCATCTTTACTCCTCTACCCTCTATTGTTGGCTTAATTTCTCCAACTCTTTCCACCATGTCTTCTTCAAGAAATTTTATTCTTTCAATGCCTTCTGTAAAACACAACATCACTGCAATCTTATTTCTTTTACTCAAAATATCATTAGTACCATTATCAAGAGACTCATTTTCCATTCCTCCTAACAAGGAATCATAGTCACAAATCAAAACATGTTCATGTCCATTGTTTTCTAACAAAGATTTACCATAAAAAAATTCAGTTACCTTCACATTACACTTCTCCAATTTAACTTCATCAAATTGATCTACTGCTGCAATAAAACCCTCTACTTCTACATTCTTATTGTCATCAAAGTAAACACCAAAATCTGATTTTACCTCATTTTTTCCTGCCACCTTCATCTCATCTGATATTAAATAATCCCACTCTCTTTCAATTTCTATTATTTGCATCAATAAATAATCCCCTTCACTTTCTTTTATGTTCTTCAAAGGAAACTCTTTGGCTGCAACTTCATCATAATCACATTCATCTTCATAAAAATATTTATCAAAATGAATTCTACCTCTGTATCTTCCATTGCTGCAACCTTTTCTTCTCTGGCAATAATTTGATCCCATTCTCCTTCAATCTGAATGAGTAAATCATCCTTCTCAACTTCATAGGTGTTCTTTAAAGAAATATCTTCTACTACTGCAATCATGCTAGTCTCATCCTCCATGTCTTCCAATAGACATCCCTCTTTAGGTTCATCAATCTCTTCATGCTCATACTCTTCTTCTTCCTCAGTGTCGCATGCATGACACTCTGTTACTTCTCTCTTTCCTGCAATCAAAACATCATTAGAAAGAGAAAACTTATCTTCAACTCTTCTCTCCTCTTGTTTCCTCCTTTCAATCTCATCCCTCAATTCATTTATTTGCTGCTGCAACCTTATCATTTCTCTTTCTCTGAATCTCCTTTTTATTACCTCTAGTCTAGGAATCCTTAGAATCCATCTAATGATAATGCCCTTTCTCCTTTCCATTTTCTAGGCTTCTCAAATCCTCAACAACACAACTTTCAAAACCCTTAGGTTCTTCACATGTAATTTTCCTCACATTCAGTGATCTATTTACAAAATCTTCACTCTCAGGATTTGCTAGCTTCAACCCACACTCAGGTTCTGCTACAACTGCCTCACGTTCAACGCTCTATTATAGACTCAAGAACTTCTACTCTAATACCACTGAAGTAGGAGGATAAACACACATACCCCCTTTTCATACAACTATTCTCAACAAGATAAAATTCATTTCAAATGCAACAAATCAGATTTAAAAATCTGCAACATGAACACTTGATTGTTCATTCATAATCTCCAAAAGAACATCACAATAACTTGTCCAAATTTACAATACAATTGGTACAGCCTCATGGGCTAATAATAAAAGTCTCAAAACTGATATAAAATTGATTTACAATAGAAAAATAATTTAAAGACAACAATAATTTCATTCTTTCAAATCTTCTACCAAAAACTGTGAAACAAAATCATCAAACACTTGCAAACTTCAACGCCAAATCTGCAACAACTCAATCATGGATTCTGAAATCCATTTTCTGATATTACTTCACTTCCAAACCTGCAAAAACATACATACCAAACTTATTTCTCCTTCCCTCAACTCTCACCAAACTTCACCAAAAAAATCCCTCTTCTCTTCTCATATTCCCCTTCTTTTCACAAGCGGATTTTATGCAGTTTTTCTTGTGCAACTCTCAGGAGAAACATGCAAGTTCTTTCTCCAAAATTGATGCTATTTCTTGCCTCCTTTTGAATACCTTAAAGGATAAATTTTACATGAATTAAAACCTTTTTTGAGATACCAAAATAGGCACCCCAAATATTCTCTTTCATTTCCCATTAATTGTATTTGGAAAATTCCTCAATTTGTGTTAAAATTCATCATTAAATGCTTCCAAATATGGAACACAAAGTTTTTGCACCATATTCCACTACTTTCTATTTTAAATTTCTCATAAAAATCAATAAAATCATGACCCAAGTCGTGCTCATTCATATTGATTTGAATACTGAAGTCATTCATTGATTTTTCTCAAAACACTAACTTTTATGCATTAAAGCAAAAATCTATTTTTCTTATCTTGGGTGTCCACTCTCTCGATCCCTATTTTTTAGGGATTTTAGAATCTCAAAAATAATATATTAAATGGAATATAAATTCTCCAAAATCCCATTCCAAAATTTCCAATTTTGAATTTCAAACTCCAAAATTACCTCCTACACTTTCTCTCACTTCGAAAATGCAACATTTAAATGAAGACCAATTATTTAATAAAGTATTTTGGCCTTAACATTGCAATTTATTTACCTATTTCATAATCAAACCAAACCTTAGGAAATTAAAAATTAAATACTTTCTTTCTGGTTGATGAGGATAGCCCTTTGACCATGGATGCTCCTACATCAGTGTCTGTATCACAAAAATTTTGTTTATGTAAGCCTATTCGGGACTCATTTTCTGAAGGGTGAATGGGTCTAGGTAACCTTTTTCGAAAAGTTTTGGAGCTAAGATTTTAATCTAAAACCTGTAATTCTTCCTTGTATCCTTGAATCTTCGCTCCTCAATCTAAATCTGTGATAAATTTGTAATCCAAAATTCTTGTTTGGTGGTGGATGGGAGATTTCCTCGATCAAACCCCAAGTTTGGTAGTTAAACCTTAATGAAAATTATAAATATGAAACATAAAAAGTGTGTACAAGCCCTAATCTTAAGTGTTTCTAAGATTACAAGAGATTCAACTGCAAAGAAACCCTATTCAAGTGTGTTAGAAGAGAATCCCCAAATGAAACATGAACAATGGTGAAGACCTACTTTGGGAGATATCAAATCACCCTAATAGATCACAAATATGAATATACCTTCCTTTAGGTAGAAATTCGAATGGTAATAGAAGATGGAACCACTTAGGAAACAAGTCATTATGCTTGGTTTAATGTCTTAGTGCACCTCCCAAAACCTAGAATCCGTCATGATCCTCCATAAGCATCTATCATCAACCTTTGGAATTGCTTGATATTGTTGGAAAAATGAGCTTGAAGACTTGCAAAAATAAATAAAATTCTGCTCCAAGACTTCACTTTTGAATGCTTGACTGATTTCTCCTTTCTCTTGAATGTAAAACCTTGTGATCTCATGTGAATATCTTTCTTTTCTACTGAAAAATGATTGAAATACTTAGTTAGATATGCTTGCTTTCTAATTTCCCATTTATTAAATCCCAAAATTTGACACTTAGAATTTGAATTCAAGACCTTGAAATTACACAAAAAACAATGTTTTAAGTTGAGTTTATGAACTTAAAGGGAACCCATTTTCCCATGGGTGAATGGGTCCCAACCTAACACTTCAAGACCTAACAAATTTTGGGGCATTAGCTTAATTAATAACATTTTTAAAATGCATAAGATAATATTGGGGATTAAATAAAATAGTCCTTTAGATGCATAATAAAGGGTATTAGGGGCACATTAATAAGATTTAAAAATGCATAAATGGAAGGTCATTAAATACATCCAAATTAAGTGTGAAATTATACATTCTTAGAAAGGAGTACAATTTTCTACACTACAATAGGAATAAATACTAGATGCATAGATCACTCCAAAATAAAACCAAGGAAGCATTAGCACCAATAGTAGAAATTCCCCCATAATTTTGAAAAGGGAGAACCAAGGAAATTCCATTGAAACTATGCGTGACCAAGAAGTGCATGAATAAAAACCAAGAACATCTAAACGTTCACATAAAAGTACCTGCAAATAGAAAGGGTGTGCAAAATAAGGCACAAATGCATGATGAAAGAATCACTATGAGTTGATGTTCTCATGGAAGGGGCACTCACTTGACAAAGGTGTGATGGAAAAAAAATTGGCCTACACAACCCCCATGAAACTTTATAACACAGTGTGAGTACAAAGGAAACAACAAAATGTGTGAAATCCCCCAAAAAGTAAGTACAATAGTGGCACTTTATCTTATGTGTCTACAAAAGAGAAAGTGCATGGAAAATAGTTATAAAATATCCAAATAGGAAAAAATGTTAGAAATACATGTAGAACATCCAAAAATAAGTCATCTGACATAATAAGAAATTTTATAGGAGCTATAACATCTAGGTAATTCACTAGAATGTGAAAACACAAAATACTGAATAAAATATACATGGAAAAAATATAGAAACATTACATGGATAGTTGTGAAGAGCTCTAAAAGACCTTTCCAATGTTGTTAAAGTTGTGAAAAAAAGAGAAACTAGTCAATATTTGTGAGCTTGAGATTTAAAATAACACTTTTGACTTAAATGGATTGTAGAATGCACCAATAAAAAAAACACAAGATGTAAGATCAAACAACAAACAAGAACACCTTCCACACATGAGAGCTGCAATTAATGATTTACTATTTCTTCAACAATAAATAACTTATATTTAATGTATCTTAAGATTCATAATCCAATGAAGGAGAGTGCTTAAAAAGAGAATGGGATAAGATCATGACAAGTTTCAACACCACATATGATAGGACAAAATGATATACCAATAAACCAAACTAATAAAAGAAAAAAAAACTCTTAAGTTTTAGCTTAATTACTTGAAGTGAAATTAGACTAATAATCAATTAAAGATTAATAAATTATTAGATAATTAATTCTTACTCTAAAAGATAATAATAGACTTATTCCTAATGGTTAAAAAAAAATGTTAGAAATACTTGTAGAAAAACCAAAAACAAGTCATCCCACATAAACAAAAAGTTTAAAGGAGCTATAACATCCAAGTAATTCACTAGAATGTGAAAAAAAAATGAATAAAATGTGCTAGGAGAAAAATATGAAAAAAGTGCATGGATAGTTTTGAAGAGTTATAAAAGACCTTTCCAATACTACAAGTGTTGCAAAAAGTGGAGAGATTGATCAAAATTTGTGAGCTCGAGACTGAAAAAAACATTTTTGACTTCAATAGGCTATAAGATGTACCAATATAAAAAATGAAAAGAAATGAAAAACTTAAAAATCCTTTTGAAAACTAGTATGCACCTTGAGTATCTTATATTTTCTTTATGAAAGCACATACTTCTATGTCTTAAAGTAGAAAAAATAATAAGTCAATTTCTTTCACATTAACTGTTAGAGGAATGATAATGTAGTTTACAAATTTAGGAAAATTTAAGCGGCATAAGAACATGTAAATTAAAACTTCATACAAGAAAGATAGATATAAGAGATAGAACAACCATATACATGGAGAAAACCCTAACTAGTAAAAAGCCCCACACTTGAAAGCATTAAACCAATCTATTAATTTGTAACCAATGGTTGCAATACACTTCAAGGATCATGAACTTAACATGGAGATTACATCTCCAAATACATTGAAGATTACATCTTTCTCTCCAAGAGAAAATCTGATAGCATAACCTAGCAATAAAATTCTCCTTTTACACAACTCATCAAGAAAGCTCATATTTTTAAACCTATAACATGGGAACCCAAGAATGCCATGTTTCATCTCTATAGTCTCTACATGCATGCAAACTAAAAATGAGAACATGCACAAGTCAAGGCTATCTAATAAAGTAACATTTCAAACATGAAATGACATGCACCAATATGCAACAACATTCAAGGCATCCAACTTAATATTTTATGAAATATTAAGTCACTTTGACATGCATTACATCCCACTGGAGAAAATATAGCCACCTACCTATTTTAAACTCCCCCTTAACATGTAGTCTCTCTGAGTGGTTGTCATAGTCCCATTTAGCAACTTTTCAATATCATGTCGAGTGATAATTATGAAATCAGTGACACATGTCACTATGCTACACCTTTGAGATGTTTTCACAAAAACCTCTTCCTAATTGAGTTTCTAAGTAACCAGTAGCACAATTTTGTGCTTTCCACCAAACTTGTATGACAAAAAATCACAAATAGGTCCCATAAATGGAAAAATGTCATTACAACACACTTTTGAGAGGTTTTCACAAAATCCTCTACCTAATTCAACACCTAAGTGAAAAGTGGCACAATATCATGCTTCTCTCCACACATGTAGGAATCCAACTCACAATTGGGTCTCACAAAGTGTTATAGCAACTTAGAAACATATCACTTAGGATTTTAATTACAATAAAGGGAATAAATTAATTAATTAAATAATCTTGGGACTCTCTAAGGTTGAGACACCTTAATCTCAAAATTCTCCCACTTGTCAAAAAACCTTACAAGAGATAGAAGAAACACAAGATTTTAACCACAAAGACTCAAACAATAAAAACATCATTATCACATCCATTCATGAAACCACATGAATATCCAACATGCTCTCAC
Source organism: Sequoia sempervirens (assembly GCA_007258455.2). Lineage (NCBI taxonomy): Eukaryota > Viridiplantae > Streptophyta > Pinopsida > Cupressales > Cupressaceae > Sequoia > Sequoia sempervirens. Next base: position 145,865,281 of record VDFB02058242.1, read on the forward strand.
ACACTAACAAGATACTACAATGACATCCAATATGTCCACCATATGAAGCAAGAATTCCCATCATCCTCCAACATGCCACCCATGGAAGAAAAAGGAACAAGCCACAGTGTAGGTGCACCAATCTAAAGAACACAAGGATCAAATCCAAGTGATAAGAAATGCTACAGGCTATAGGCTACAACCACAACTCCACTATGCTCATGAGCTTTATAAAAGCACCACTATACCAAAATTCAAACAATTTTTTATTACACAAATCTCATGTCCAAACTTCCTCCAAGAACTAGATCGAGCATGAATGTTCTAAATTAGTTACGACAACAAGAACAAGTGATTGTTTACATATAACTAAAAACCCCATGTGAGAAGAAAAAGAAACCATAAAAAATGCTAATCCATCCAATCATCCATACCTCAAAGGTATCCAAAAAATTAGTATAACTTATGCTAACAACATGTCTAGTCCATAAATTGCAATCTCAAGCTCCATGTGTCAAAACATGTCAATGAAGAACACACACATCTAGGAACTCCCACTACATGAGTAATGTCAAACCTAGAAATAGACCTTCACATATCAATATTTATACTAAGGTGTGACATATAATTCAACCATGTATTAACAAAAATAAATAAAAATTATCCACACATGCAATAAAAAATTGTTGCATAGTTTATGATAAAAAGTCACCATAAGTCTCTGAGTCCACCACATCAAACCATGTAAATAACAAACTCCAAGAAGAAGACATAGACTAAAGAGAAAACCTATAAATATTATCCAAATCTATTGCAACAATGGAAATGAATGAAGGTGATGCCACTAATAACAACTATTCAATTGGTTATCAACTAGTTGTTGTCATTAATGTCATGGTTGCAGGTTATTGGCTATATATGTTGAGGATATTGAGAAAATTGTATTGAATAAAAGTTATAGGTGTTCAATGGTTGCTCTCAAATTTTCTCCTATATTTGTGTGGTTTAGATATGTTGGTCATGGTTGTTGGAAGCTGCTATATCCAAATGTTTGGCTTTTGATTCATTGTACAATGTGAGTTATGTTCACCAGTTGTGAACTTTTTTTTTTGTGTTCTAGTTGAGGTTCGAGAGAAAATTTGTTTTTCCATATTTCTCTTTGATGAAGTCTTACGACTTGCAGTTCTAGAATTGAGTTGTTATGATTGTATTCAAGATAATTTTGGTATCTAGAACAATTGTGCTTAATTGTTCTATGTGTTGTACATTAGTTTGGTTGAACTTGTGTTAAACACTATCTTTGGAATTGATGTAGCATGTTGGATCTATTTGGGTCCTCACCAAATGTGTGTTTGGGTCACCCTCATTCTAATTCCACCCTAGGATGTTTGGGTGCTGACCTAATTTGAGTTTAATGCTAGATGTATGACTTTGAATATGTTTCAAAGTTGAAGATGGTGTAAATGTAGGACAAGTTAGTGGTGAAATGGTGTACAAAGAGAGATAAGTGAAAATAAATAAACTAGATAGATGTGATATTGATGGAATCAATGAGTGTGTGTGATGTGAGTGTGGCAGATCAGTGTGAAGCTTAAATGTTGAGTTTTTAGATGTAGTGATTTGAAGGTATACTCTATCATTCATGCATGTCTACGAGTGGTTGAGAAAATTGTGGTAGATTTATTGCATTGAGATTGTCTTATCTCTCTAACATATCTCTTCTATCTTCTTTGTATTTTTGTGGAGATGAGCCCTTTGGGTTGTTAGCCCTATTGGATAGTGATTCCTGATCTAGATAGTAAGTCTTTATTTTTGTAGTGAGCCTTGTTTTTTCACGTAGTGAGCCTTTTGTAATCGGTGTTGATATTCTCTAGAGTGTGATTTAATTCACATTGTGGGTTTTCTCTTATGGGGTTTTCCACGTAAGTCTGGTGTTGTGTTTGTGTGATGTTTTTTAAGTTTCTGCACTTGCACTTAATATTTATTTATTTAGGCAGTATTAATGATTAGTTTTGGTGAATTTTTTAAATGTTTAATTTTGTGAAAACTAATTCACCCCCCCTCTTATTTGTCTTATCCAACAATTGGTATTAGATTGTGGTTCCTTAGAGAAGAGATTAACTGTTTAAGGAAGGTTCAGGATGGTTGGAAAATTTACTTATGATTATCCAAGGTTTGATGGAACTAATTATGATATTTGGAAAATATTGATGGAAGAATATTTGGATTATTGTGGATATGATGTGGAGAAAGCTTACAATAATCCTTACACTCCTCCTGCTAATGGTCAGTGTACAACTGATGAGATCAAGGCACATGATGTGAACAATAAGGTGAAGTACAATCTTGTACATTCCAAGTTGATTAAGGTTCAAAATCTGAAAAACTGATAAGGAATTACAGGATGCTTTGGAAAGGGCACATGAAGGTGATGGAAGGGTCAAAGAGGTAAGATGTGATACTGATGGAATCAGTGAGTGTGTGTGATGTGAGTGTGGCAGATCAGTGTGAAGCTTAAATGTTGAGTTTTTAGATGTAGTGAGTTGAAGGTATACTCTATCATTCATGCATGTCTACAAGTGGTTGAGAAAATTGTGGTAGATTTATTGCATTGAGATTGTCTTCTCTCTCTAACATATCTCTTCTATCTTCTTTGTATTTTTGTGGAGATGAGCCCTTTGGGTTGTTAGCCCTATTGGATAGTGATTCCTGATCTAGATAGTAAGTCTTTATTTTTGTAGTGAGCCTTGTTTTTTCAAGTAGTGAGCCTTTTGTAATCGGTGTTGATATTCTCTAGAGTGTGATTTAATTCACATCGTGGGTTTTCTCTTATGGGGTTTTCCACGTAAGTCTGGTGTTGTGTTTGTGTGATGTTTTTTAAGTTTCTGCACTTGCACTTAATATTTATTTATTTAAGCAGTATTAATGATTAGTTTTGGTGAATTTTTTAAAGGTTTAATTTTGTGAAAACTAATTCACCCCCCCTCTTAGTTGTCTTATCCAACAATTGGTATTAGATTGTGGTTCCTTAGAGAAGAGCTTAACTGTTTAAGGAAGGTTCAGGATGGTTGGAAAATTTACTTATGATTATCCAAGGTTTGATGGAACTAATTATGATATTTGTAAAATATTGATGGAAGAATATCTGGATTATTGTGGATATGATGTGGAGAAAGCTTACAAGAATCCTTACACTCCTCCTGCTAATGGTCAGTGTACAACTGATGAGATCAAGGCACATGATGTGAACAATAAGGTGAAGTACAATCTTGTACATTCCAAGTTGATTAAGGTTCAAAATCTGAAAATTTGATAAGGAATTACAGGATGCTTTGGAAAGGGCACATGAAGGTGATGGAAGGGTCAAAGAGGTAAAATTGGAAAATTTGGAAACACCATTTGAGCTTCTACATATGCCAAAAGATGAGAATGATAAAGCTTATGTATAGAGATTGGATGAGATTGTAGATGGAATGCGAGGACTTGGTTCTACTATAGATGAAACTAGGATTGTAAAGAATATTCTTAGAAATCTCCCTGATGCTTACAATGAAAAGGTGTGTGCTATTGAACAAAGTATAGATTACAAAACTTACACTAAATATTTGTCATTGGGATCTATGACATCTTCTGAGATGAGGAAGCAGAATATGAGGAATAGATGCAAATCAAAAACTACATTTAAGGCTACTATAGTGTCAGAAAAAGTGTTCTTAATGAGGGAAGAAATAATTAATGATAAATTGGACTTGATATCACCTTGATCTAGTGTTGTGAGGTGTTTTACACATCCACATTAGGTCTTTGGCCCTTTTAAGCTAAATTAACTTAACTCTATCCTAATTTAATTTTGTAAAATGTATTTATTTACATCTTCACATTAAATTTGGGAGGCTTCTAAATTAAGTGGATCTAATCTATGTTGTAATGTGTTCTACACATTCACATTAGATTTAGGACCCTTCTAAGGTAAGTAGACCTAATTTTTCCTTATTGCATTTATAACATTGCTATCATCATTAATAGGGCCCTATGACCCCATATTATGCATCCCAAGGAACATTTTGAGAAAAAACCTTACAAAATCAACATAAAAGCTTAAATTCTCCACTCCCTGACATTCTAGCAAGAAAAGTAGCCCAGGTTGTGCAACCCATTCACCACCTTGGACAAATGAGTCCCATCTAGGTAGGACTCATTCACCCAAGATGGCGAATGAGTCCCATTTGAGCTATTTTTGAGGTTTGAGCAAGAAAAATTGGGTTTTTAATTAAAATTTATTCCGTGTTGGCCTTAGGGATCAAATTAACGGTCATGTGAGTGGATTTCCTATATAAACAAGCTTTCAAATCCTCATTTCATAATAAGCAATATCATGTATTCAAGTTATCAAGTCAAGCATTCAAGAGTTAAGCATTCCAAGTCTTCACAAGGTCATCAAAATAGCATTTAAAATCAAATATAAGACATTCAAGAACATAATTCTTCATCAATTGTTGCAGCAATTAAAGATCCATTATCATGGTAGGCTTCTAATAGCATTACTTCATGTTCATGCTTCATTATACTATTTCATCATTTGGTTTAATTACCTAAAAGGGGTTTGACCAAGGAAAATCCATATTCCCTAACAATCAACATTTTCTCTCTCTTTCCTTGTGTGATTTCAGATCTAGGTGCTTTGAAGGCTTGGGGATGATTGAAGAATAAGTTATAAGTTTTTTGGAATTGTCTCCCCATTTACAAGGTCATAATCTTCACAAAAAGTCACCTATAGGTATGAAATTGGTAGTTTCAGATATGGAAGTCAAGAGGAATAGGAAGAGAAGACATTAAAGACTAGATTTAGACCTTCAAGTTTCAAAAAAACCTACAAGGATTCATTCGCCAAGATTGGCAAATGAGTCCTATTTTGGGTCAATTTTGAGAGTTTTGTAGTTTCTGATACCCTTGTCTTTGAAACATGTTCCTGTACAGAAACTCTAATCTAGGATTGATTCACCCAAAATGGAAAATGAGTCTCACTAGGCCTAAAAAGTAGCAATTTCAAGATTTCAAAGCTCCATTCCATCTCTCTCAAGTTTCCAATTGCGCACTTTATGTTTTGCAATTTTTTGTGTTGTTTTGTTCACTTTTCTAGCTCATTTAGAGTTAGTTTGCATTCAATTAGGGTTTTACATTATGTTTTATATTTCATTATCTTTTCCAAGTTTAAACTTGGTGGTGAGCCCCTCATTAGATCTCATTTAGCCTCTAAGACATCCCTTTGCATTGAAATCTCAAGGGTTTGTTCTTGAGTGAAGAGTGAGGAAATTGCCTCTCTCCTTTTAAGTCCCATACCCTAGAAGCAAAAGAGAGAACACCAGTTTTTCCTTTCATTTTGGTGAACCTACATATACAATACCTTTTTTTTGATTTGGAGTCCATCATCATCCTAGAATTTGCTTTCATTAGAGTTTGCATTAGTTAATTGGCATCTAGGGTTTCTAAAATTTTGCATTAGTGAAAGTTCATATAGGTTGCATTTTTGCATCTCAAATCATTGAAAATCATCTAAAAATTGTATTTTCACTTAATATATACATATCATACAACATAAAAAGAATAAAAACAATTGAAATCTTCTATTTTTTTTGAAAAAATCCCTACTGGGACTCATTCGCCACCCTGGGCGAATTAGTCGTAGTGCACCCCTGAAACTGCCTTTTATAGCACTAAAAACATTGTTTTGAAGCTTTTTTCTAATGCTAGTAACTATCTATTTTAGTTGGTAGAGTTTCTATTACATGAATTTCACTAAATCTAGCTTAAATTGGTACATTTCATGCATTTCTCAATTCCAAATTTGCATTTACAACATTTCATTTTTAGATCATTTGCATTGTGTAATTAGAAAAATATCTTGTTTGAAAACTAAAATTTGCATTTCATTTTAAGTCCTTGCATTGCATTTTAAGTTTGCATAGATTACTTTTCAAAAAAATTAGTTCCAATCTTCTCCAATTTTTCAAAGAAAAAGTTAGTCAATAAGAATGTTATTCATTCATTCAATGCATTCCATAGTTATGAGAGTCTCTTAGTGCAAGATAATGAAAATGTCAATGTTTTCCTTAAATTTATACCCCCTCCTATCTCTCCTATTTGTGCGGATTATTTGTTAGAAGAGAATACAAACATATATAACCATGATGATCATAATTTTACTTCTATCGATACCTATCCTTTTAGTGACAAAGGTATCTTGGTGAAAGAAGGTACAATCATTAAGAATTGTGAAGGTCTTGTTTACCCTTCTCCTCATTCCCCTTAGGAAGATAGTATAACAATAGAAGATGAATTCATTGCCACCACTTTAATTAGTCTCCATTCATCTCCCAACACCTCCCTTATTTTTGAAAATTTTCTAGTCAATAAGGATACAATCATGAATGATCATGACAAACACATTTGTGAGGAAGATATATTGGTATCAAGGAATCCAATTATTGAGAGTTATAGCATTGTTTCTCTCCTTCCTAATGTTCCTAACATTTGGAAGGGTCTATTTTAACAAGAGGATCCAATCATTGGCATTATGAAAATCATAGTTGTCCTCTCCTTGATGTTTCCCCTATTTGTGATGAAGCTGCTTTACAACATCTAACCATGAAATGTGATGAACCTCTTGTTTGTCACTTTCCTAAAATTTTTCCTACTAGGGTATAAATTAGGGCAGAAGAGAATGAGACCTTAGAGAAAAATAATTAAATCATCAACAATCACAACAATAAAACTTCCCCCTCTCCTAATATCTATCATATTGGTTAAGAAGATATTATGGTGTTACAAGATCCCATTGATGAAAATCACGAGGAAAACATTATTGAACAAGGAAACACCATCATTCACAAGAAAGAAAATACAACCATGGATCATTCCATTACTTTTAATGAAGTCATTTTTAGAGAACCAACCTTTGAATGTCAAGAACATTTAGTTTTTAGTTCTCCTAAAAACTCTTCTACTAGCTCGATGAAACCATGGTGCAAGAAAACAACAACATTGTCAAACTTCTTTCAAGTAATAGTAATGTGACTTCCTTAGATGCAAATGACGAAGTGAAATTATATCCCCCTTTGCTAAGAGATCATGAAAACAAGGACAAGAGTGTTGAGGTTATGAACATTAGAGCTCCTTCAAGTCCTCTAATTATCAACCCACCTAACCATCAAATTATCATTCATCCACCCTCACAACAACCGCAAGTTCAAAAGAAACCTATGCTCATCTTAGAACCACTTAAAATGCAACTCGATAATAACAATGTTTCACATGAACTAAGTTGCAATGGCATTGCTCACATATATAACAAAGTGTATACAATCAAGGCCAAGCTTGAACCAAAAAGACTTATGAAGCAACTTGGGAAAGGATGTGGTGCTATAGAACAAGGTATCCATGTCCCTATAAAGCCTAAAATGTAAAAATGACTAATGATCTTGGTTATTGTCCCCCAAAATGAAAGCCTTCATTCAGTGTCAACACTATAACAAATGATTCTTCCAAGATAACTTTAACCCCAGTACATCCCAAACTGATAGATATCTCATTAAATATGTATCAAATAAAAAAAAAAATTATTCATCAAAATAAATAACATTATTTTCTACTCCTTGCCATGTAATAGTTGTAGGATCATAACATACTCACTATTGCATGTTTTACATTCATCGTAAGGAGCAACATATCATCATCCATTCTAGGCTCACCCTTGTTTTGCACTAAGTCGGGGCAAGGGAGTTAGGAAGCCTTATCCTCATATGTCACTTGTCATTGTCTCTTTTTGCTAGTTGATCACCTTTCATGTACATATAAGAGCAAGCTTGGGATGTGGATGGCATGCCTTAAGTTGGCTCACATGTGACATACTTATTCATGATGCAACTTCATTTGGAAACATATGACTCTACATAGGGATTTCCAAGTTTTCTCTCATGTCTTCTTTCATGTTATCATTTATCATTGGCTACTTTAAAGTGGGGGCATACATAGACAACATATTTTGGAAATTTTCATCGAATGATTTTTCTTTTTTCTTGTGATGTGTCCTCTTCTTGTTGGTGTCATTGGGTTTGACATTTTCCAAGAGTGTATGATCTACTGACATGGCATGATTTGAATGAGGCATCCCATGGGTGATGATCTGACACTTTTGACTTGTCGTCTCTTGGAGACATTAGGCATAATGCTCCTTACGAAGAAGAACTTACATGAACAAAGAAAAATCCCCTTTAACAAAACCTTTACATGACATTCAAAATCATTTACAAGAGAATTTTCATTGTGGTTCCTTATCAAAGTTATGAGGAGGATAACTTTGGTATGGTTTGTTTAGTGGGAAGCCGAAATACTAGCATGTCTTTCTCCCTAAACCACTTCTTTGGGAAAAATCACCCCACGGACGACCTGATGTTCCATGGCCCTAGAGTGAGCACATCTTTGATCCACCTTATTTTTCTTTCTTTTAGTTCTTGACATTGCATAGTCATGTATCTTGTTTTGTTGCAAATTATACACCTTGTGTGTTTCCTTTCATGCTTATCTTGGTTTGACATAGGATCTTGGATCCTGGAGGCTTGACCACCTCCTTTGATCTTTGTCATCATTTTTCATCCCCATTGGTATGCCCAGACCCCTCTTGAATGTCTACTTTAGTGTGAGTTTGAAGCAAGTTCATCCTCTCACTAAAGTGGGGGCTAAATATAGTGTCGAAAAAAGTGTCCTTAATTAGGGAAGGAATTATTAATGATAAATTAGACTTGGTATCACCTTGATCTAGTGTTGTGAGGTATTTTACACATCCACATTAGGTCTTGGGCCCTTTTTAAGCTAAATTAACTTAACTCATTCCTAATTTAATGTTGTAAAATGTATTTATTTACATCTTCACATTAAATTTGGCAAGTTGGTAAATTGAATGGACCTAATCTAGTGTTGTAATGTGTTGTACAAATTCACATTGGATTTAGGACCCTTTTGTGAGATCTCAAGAAAGCAGGATGAATGCCTCAAGAGGTTGCCAATCTCTTGATACACTTTAGGGTAACAGAAAAGGTCAAGAGAACTCAACCTTCTACACTTTAGGTGTTGCTAAACCTTGGGCGGGTGTACCTCTCTGAATTAAGCAAACTTATGATTATACCTCTTTCATCAATTTCTTCACAATGGCAAATGGAGTTGTACAAATGAAATTAACCTTGATAGCAATAGAAATTTTCTGATCTAAAATCTAAGATGTTCAAATAAAAGATGTAAAGAAACTGAATGAATCCAAATGATGAAGTACAGAGACCAGTTCCTTGTTGGGTATGCGGAGTCAAAATGAAATCAAGATGAACAACACTTCTCTGGAGAAAACTCAAATTATCTAGCATATATTATGTTTACAACTTGTATAAACATGCAATTATGTAACTACTAAGATCTACTTAAACAATCCAATTGAATCTCTCTGATTACTATAAACAACTAAAAGGATTTAATCTTTGCTTGAAAGAACCAATTGATTAATCACATAGATACAACAAATGTGCATCGATAAACTAAACATAAACTTGTTATGACAATTTAAACAACCAGAAAGAATCAATCTTGGAGACAACTTAGGAGTATTTTGATTAAATTCAACAGACAATTGACACAAGAAAAATGCAGCAACATCAATTGATTTTCATAAATACCTCCATTCTGAAATCATGCAACAATAGTCTCTGATCTAATAATTTTAGTCTACTATATCTACTTGTTGTGTATCAAAATCTAATAGCTCGTGATGATCTAGAAATTACAAAGAAAATGCTAATTTATACACCAGCATCAAGAAAATAAATCAAATTGGAAATCCAAGTCGGCCACCATAGAATTCGGGAAAATCCATGTCAGCCTGCAATGGTATTTTTTATCATTCACATGTTGGCCACATCATATGAATTTATGTTATTCATTTGCTGAAACAGCTGGTGAGACACCTTGTTTGCTATGCCGAAGGCAATTCAATCATTATCTGCCCATGTCCTTATTTTCTTTTGCCGTGACTATCGACCATTGGGGAGATGTCATAAAGATTTCATTATGTTTCATTGAGAGTCTCTCATAGTGTATTATTCATTCACTGAGACATAGAGAAACATCTCACCGACATGCACTTTTGTTTTTATTCACTATCGTTGTAACTTAATGGTATCAGAGAGACCTCCCGCAGATTTCATTACGTTTCCCTAAAAGTCATCATTCATATCGAGTCACCGTGACACATGTTTCTTCTTGCTGACAAGTCCATCTGTCCCATATATATCGCTATAACTTTGAACTATCAGGGAGACATCTTGTAGATTATATCGTGTCATACCGAAACAACCCGAACACACCTGAGATCACCAAGAGAAAGCAATTCTCACACCGACATAGACCTTCTGCTTTCCATTAGCAAGACCGAAGGTCACTCACCGAGACCACATGCCGAAAACCTTAACTCACACTGAAAAAACCTTTTGCACAAGTCAGTGAGACAAGGGAGTTTTTCCATGACATGTCACCGAAGCCCTTAACTTGTGTTGATAAAACAATTCCTCCACCATAGGTTGGTGAGACAATAAGGCCTCATTGTGACCTCACACCGAAAGCAACCCATTTAGCCGAAGTGAATCCATTTTGTATAGTCAGCAAGACCAGATGAGCTTGCCAAGACATAATGCTAAAAATTATGACTCTGGCCAAAGTGAACACTTGTGCAAAGTCGGTAAGACATATAAAGATCGCCATGACATCCCACCGAAGACCCAAACTCATGCCAATATGATGTATTATTTTCCTCCGGTTGGCGAGACATGATGAGTTCGGTGAGAGCTTCCACCGAGGACTAAACTCACACCGATGGGTTCCTCCCTGGTCGCCAAAACAAAGGAATTGTCATGTCAATAAGTCAATCCTTCCACCATTGATCGGTAAGATAAGAAGACTTCGCCAACATATTATAACAGTGGAAAACCTCTTACTGAAAGCTACTCGATAGAAACTCCATGTGAAGTGTTGGCAAGACCAAAGGTCACTCCCTGAGACCAATACCGATGAAAGATCTCACGCTGAAAAAGTTCACCCTCAGTAAATGCCAGTCGCTGCAACAATCAAAAAAGTCCTGCCGATTACCTGCAGCAAACAAACAAGCAACATAGGTCGGGGAGACCTAGACAAACCTATGTCGATATGGACCATGACATGAAAAATTCATAACATGATGGAGTCAAAGGAGCAATATGGAAAAATGTGAGCAGAAAAGACATGAAAACAAACCCATGTGCTTATGATAAGGACTCCAATGGAAACTCACGGGTGTGAAAACATGTGAAAACATTCAAAAATTTACAGTCCCAATAGTGGCTCCGTTTGGGGATCAATGATAGTAAGATCACTGCAAGGATCCAGAATCTTTGGGTGAGCAGACCAGACAAAAACTGATGAACCAGTGAGCAGAAATGACGTGAAAGGCAATGGAAAGTGAATGCAAGATGGATATGAATGGAAAATGAGAGTGAAAAGGAGATGGATGAAATCCTAGATGACTATGCATGGAAAGTAATTTTAAAGAGGATAAGCAAGAGTTGTCCATGCACTGGCAACCCTTAATCCTCTATGCTACTGAAGAGAAAAATTGCTTCAAGAATTTCCCATGAATAGGAAATTCCTAATCTTCACCAACCATATTCTATAGATAATATGAGTCTTCACCCTTCTTTCCAACAACAACAAAAGGTCTCAGCCACAAAGCTTCAAATTTACCATGTTTTCCCTTATCCTAACACCTTGCATTCCACATCAACTCCAAATCATTTTATTCAAATTTTCTATCCTTTTCCTTCTTGTCAAATAGATACTTCATCTATTTCTATAACTTCATGTTTTGGTTTTGGGCACTTCTCCTTATTTCATCAAGTTTAGCTAGTTGCTCCATTCCTTCCTCCATAGGTTGAGGAACATCCAAATCTTCCTGAAGGAAAAACCTGTAGACTGGTAATAAATTCTACAAAGGAATCTTGGCCTATGCTCCATACACCAATTCAAATGGGGACTTTCCAATTGCCCTTTTCACAGTAATTCTATCAACCCACATAGCCAGTTTCAATTTTGAATCCCAAGCTTTCTTGTTTTGACTCAACATCCTCCTTATCATCTTCAAAAGACTCTTATTACTAGATTTAGCTTGACCATTAGCTTGTGGATGGTAAGGAGCTGCATAAGAAATAGTAATTCCATATGTGGCATAAAAACTTTTGAACTCATCTAATCTAAAACACATTCCATTATCTGTAATTAACTTCAGTGGTGTACCAAATCTGGTGATAATGTTGTCCATCAAGAAATTTGTCACCACTTTGCTTGTAGCCTATTTAGTTGGGATTGCTTCTACCCACTTGGTAAAATAATCAGTAGCAACCAATATCCACTTGTGTCCTCCACTTGATTTTTCCTATATCTCTCCAATGAAATCAATTCCCCATTGATGAAAAGGGGCATCAGTCTAGAAAGGTCAAAGTGGAAAAGCTCCTTGATATTTTAGTTTTGCAGTAAACTTTTGGTAGGCTTCACACTTTCTTACATGTGTGAAAGAATCATTAAAAACCTTAGGCCAGTAGTAACCTGCTCTGAGAATTTTGTGTATAGTTTTTTTTGTTGAGTAGTGTCCTCCACAAACTCCTTCATGCATTTCAGTTAAAACATGCTTGGCCTGAAACTCATCTAGATATAACGATAGTATACCATCCCTATTCGTCCACAATAGATCTCCATCCATGAAAACATACTTAGATGCTTACAACTTTAGAGTTCTCTTCTGGATGTCACTCAATCCCTCTAGACATTTCATGTACTTGAAATAATGCATGATATTTGTATGCCATGGAGTATGTTCAATGCTTGCAATTGCAGTCCCTTCCTCTATATTACAAACCTTATTCACTTCAATATTTGATTCTGCCATCAACCTAGCCAAGCCCTGACCTCTCACTAACTTAGTAATCTATATCTCCATGTCAAATTCTTGGATCTTATTAATCCATTTGCACCTTTTTCCTGTAACTTCATATTGTGTTAGAATGTCCTTGATAGCTACATGAGGGACATAAGCAATAACCTTTGCTCCAATTAGATATGGTCTGAATGCTTTTTTAGCTTTTACTAATGCAAATGCCTATTTTTCCATTATATCATACTTCAATTTAGACCCTTGTAGTGACTTACTGAAGAAAGACACGGGTTGTTCATGACCATCCTCATTCTTTTGTAACATAACGACAACAATAGTATGCATTGAAGCAAATGAAAATATCTGAAAAGGCCTTGTAAAGTCTAGAGATTTAAGGACATGAGCTACCTTTATGGCCCTTTTGATGGATATAAAAGCTTCCAAGGCTTCTGCAGTCCATTCCATTTTCTATCCCTTCTTCAATATTTTTTATATGGGCTTAATGATCTCAGCAAAGTTAGAAACAAATCTCCTAACAAAATTAATTTGTCCAAAGAATGATTGTATAGCCTTGACATTTTTTGGAACAGGAATATTATCAATAGCTTCAACCCTCTCAGGATCTATACTCCCTCTTTTGAAACAATATGTCCTAATAGTTTTCCTTATGTGACTGCAAAATGACACTTCTTAGGATTTAAGTTGATACCATATTATAGGGCTTTAATAAATACCCTTTCCAGATGTTGTACACATGATCTTCAACCTTCTTCGAATAAGCAGTCGGGTCATCTTGGTACACCACCATGATAGCATTGATTAAATTTGCAAATGCCAGGTCCATAGCTCTTTGGAAGGTTGCTTCTACATTAGTGAGACCAAATGGCATTCTTATGTATACATATGTCCCCCAAGGAGTTGTAAATGTTGTCTTATATTGCTTAGATTCTTTGACCTTAACCTGGTTGTACCCTAAAAATCCATCCATCATTGACAACAGCTCACACCCTGTTACCTTATGTAATATAGCCTCCATATTGGGTAGAGGATAATTGTCCTTGAGAGATGCCATATTCAGATTTCTAAAGTCCACACATAATCTGATGTCTCCATTTTTCTTCCTCATAGGCACTAGGTTTGAGACCCAGGTTAAGTGCCTAATTAGTTTGATAATTCCCCCCTCTCTGAGCTTTGTCAATTCATCTTGCATCTTAGGCTCCAGTGTTGGATTTATAGGTCTTTTATTTTGTCTGAATGTCTTAGCATCCGGGTTCAATGGTATTTCATGCTAAAACAAATCCTCCCTGTATGCCTTCAAATCTTCGTAAGACCAAGCAATCACATGCTTATACTTTCTCAGCAACTCAATCAACATTCTTCTAATTATAGGGATTATCTTCTTTCCAATATATACCTTTTTTGGTGCCATCTCAGTCCCTAAATTAATTTCTTCAATATCCTCCCTTTTGACTGGTATTTGCTTCATGAGAGACTGATCATTTCCATCATATACCCTCTCCAATGCCACTAAGCCTTTAAGAAGTTTATTTTTTTTGAGTTGTAATATTTCTTTTCCAAACACAGTTTGCTTCCCATCTACTTCCCCAATTAAAGCATTGAAGTCAATTTCCTGGGCCTCATACTGATCTATACAATGAAGAAATTTCAAAAGGTCAATATCATCATTGAAGAATTTCCAATTATAAATGTATCAGGAACAACAAGCCTTGTCTTGAACTCAATCTATGATACCCCAGCCAATGTGATATCATCTTTTTTCAGCACCACATTTGCTAAAAAGTCAGCCATTATGTTCTTTGATTTGTCAATCCACTCAATTGAAAATGCATCAAACAAGTCAATTGTGTCCCATACAACATTCCTATATTGCTTTAATATTTTGTGCTTGGCTGCATACTTGGATTTAATTTGTGAAACAACCAACTCAGAATCACCAAAAACAGTTAGCAACTTAATCTTGTGTTTCACAGCTATGTTCAAACCTGTCAATAAAGCTTCATACTCTGCCACATTGTTTGTACATTCAAATTCCAACAAGAATGAATATTTAAATGTAATACCTTTAGGGGAAACAAACACAATGCCAACTCCATTACCTTCTTGGCTGCATGCTCCATCAAAATACATCTTCCATACTTCAGTATAGTTTTGTGCCACATGCTTTTCAATTGGATCACTATTGGTTAATTCTGGTCGGGATGATTCAATCTTAAAACTTCCAAGATCCATATCACAAAAACAATTGATCTAATCTTGAGGTACACAGTCAACAAGCTGGTTTATTCTAGGTTCCTTGTACAACTTGACTTCTTGACCATTCATTGGAATAGTAGCATAAGACAGATCAAACTGGACGTTTCCTCCAACTGTTGTTGTCCATTGTCTTGATAGGAGCATCCCAAACTAAGGAGGGGTATCTATCACTATTATATCTATATTATAAGCCACATGTGGATAAGTAGCCAATTTGACTTCAACACCTCTCATAATGCCTACCACAGGAACATGTATGTTATCCATTGCATAAAATTTTCCTTCATATGTATCGACACACATGCCCAGCTACTTCATAACTCCTACTGGCATAATATTTATAGCAGTACCAGAGTCTATCATGCAATTCCTTAGCAATTTATTATTGATAAGCAATGTAGTAAAGAAAGCATCAACTTGAGGGGGAGTTGTTAATACATCACTCAAGCAGACCTCTAGGATTTTTACTTTCTCCTGCTTATTGACTGCCTAAATAGCTACTTTTCTTTCAGATTTTACATGTTTTTCATTTCCATTCATTATCAATTGAACAAAATTATCTCTATACTCCTTAATTTTCATCAATTCAAGTAATGGAATAGATATTTTTACCTAGGATAATGCTTGTGTGAAGTCAAAAGAGGAGCTCTCCACCTTAACAGTCTTCTTCAGTTATGGCATTTCTCCTTTGTTTTCTTCTTTTTCTTTTTTACTAAGCTGATCAGAATTTTGCATCTCTTTGTGTAATTCTTCAACTTCTTGCTTTTGGACAGGCTTATGTTCACTCTTATCAGGCTGTCTCTTTTTTGGCTTCTTCACTAAGTCTCCTCACACTGCATTGAGCAAGTGGCTCAATAGAATGTGGCTATGTATAATCTTCTTCAGAATCATAGAAGACCTACTATTCAGCCATATGGACATTATATTTCTGATTTGAAACATCATATTCGTAGCCTTCATCCTTTGAAGATGATTACCCTTCTTCCATATGGTAGAAAGTGTTTGAAGTTAGATACACTTTGTGATCTTCTCCATTGTTTTCCATCAACATCCCTTCCTCATGCATTCTTTGGGCTACAACACAATAATTTGGGGAATGCGGTTGATTACAAACTTTACAAAAGTAATTATTACTCACCATATAAGTTCCCTTTTTGCTCAATGGATCAGGAGTCTCTTTATTTCTTGGCCTAGCTGTTATAGGTTTTCCATCCTTCCAGTCTATATTATAAGGCATGTCATGCAACCTCGGCCTCTCATTTCTGTATGTATTCGCCTGTCTGTATTGATAATTATTGCTTTGCTAAGGAGCCCTTGGGTTATCTCTTTTATTGATTATACCTGCAACCTTCCTGTTGTTCTCAATTGTCAGTGCAATCTTCTGAGCTTTAACCAGGTCTCTTGGGAATCTATTTCTCAATTCATACCCTATTTTAGGATCAAATGCATTTAAATAAACACTCAATGCTACAAAATTTGGCAACCTTGATCCATGAGGTACCTTAGTCTGCAACTTGTTGAATCTTCAGTTGAAATCATAAACTAAGTCATTTTGATTTTTTTGAATTCTCATCAATTCATGGAGAGCTACATCTGGTGCATTTTGATTCCCATATTGCTCTAGGAATCGGTCATGGAATATTTGAAGAGAATTAATTGAGAGAACTGGCAGGCTATTGAACCAATCCCTAGCATCTTCAAGAAGTAACATCATAAATAGCCTCATGTGTAGATCTTCATATGGCATACCAATATCTTGGATGAATATATTGAAATTCCTTAAATGTTCCTCAGTAGTAATTGCATTACTCCCTGTGAACTTAGGCACCAGACCTCTCTAGCTGTTATCCATAGGGTAAGGGCATAGATGGAACCCTGCCAAATCAAACTGTCTGATCATTGTTGTATACTGGTGGGGAGGAGGAATAGGCGGATACTGATATTGGTTCATAGGATTGTTGTACTACACATTATGTTGTGGGATAAAAGGTTGACCATGAGGTGGCTGCATATTTGTATGCTGTGTGGGAATATAAGAAGGATCACATGGCTACTTGTAATGATTCCCTATCTGATGGTTCTAGGCATTAGATGGTCCTGTGCAATGACTGCCCTACTTATCAGGTGGTACATACTTTGGGGGGCAATCAACTGTCTGAGCAATGTTTTGATTTTTTTGCAATTTGAATTCTTTCATTGGTTGTATCATCCAGGCCTTTTCCTGTTCTTCTCTTTCTTTACTCTTGGATTCAAACAGTGCCCTAATTTCCTCAAAACTCAAAGATTCATAATCTTCTTGAGGAGATACATGATCAATAGGTTCATTTTGATTACCCTGAATTTCTAGATCATACTCCTACCTCTTTCTAGCTTCAAACTCTACCTGCTTCTAAGGATCGAGAGAAGGGAAAGGATTTCTTTGATCTTTTGGGGTACATGGCTTAGCACTTGAACTATCTCTCCATGTATCATAACAATTATACGTTTCACATTGTGCTCTTGGTGCTTTTCCTTTATCTATTATGCACATGTCCTCATTGATCCTCTTTCCTTTATCAGCTCTATCATCCTTGCGTGTCCACTTATTGCTGCTAGAAGGAGCTCCAGTATGACCTCCCTTGTACTGAGATCTTCTTCCATTCATGATGAATAGCTGCAAAAATTTTGTCAGAGTTGCCACTCACTTTTGTCAAAAAATGAGAAAATACTTAATGCTTCTTATTCCTAGTGGAGTCTGTACAAAGTTCCTAACTCTATGATTAAGGCCTTGATTTTGAATGTATTCCCTAATGGAGTTGCCAATTTGTTAGCTCTCAAAAATGCATGTTGAATACCTCAAGAGGTTGCCAATCTCTTGATATGCTTTAGGGTAATAGACAAGGTCAAGATAACTCAACCTTCTACACTTTAGGTGTTGCTAAACCTTGGGTGGGTGTACCTCTTTGAATTAAGTAGACTTATGATTATACCTCTTTCAGCAATTTGCTCACAGTGACAAATGGAGGTGAACAAATGGAATTAACCTTGATAGCAATAGCAATCTTCTAATCTAAAATCTAAGATTTTCAAATAACAGATGTAAAGAACCTGAATGAATCCAAATGATGAAGTGCAAAGACCAGTGCCTTGTTGGGTATGTAGAGTCAAAATGAAATCAAGATAAACAACACTCTCTGGAGAAAACTCAAATTATCTGGCATATATTTTGTTTACAACTTGTATAAACATGCAATTCTGTAACTACTAAGCTCTACTTAAACAATCCAGTTGAATCTCTCTGATTACTATAATCAACTAAAAGAATTTAATCTTTGCTTGAAAGAACCTATTGATTAATCACATAGATACAACAAATGTACATCGATAAACTGAACATAAAATTGTTATGACAATTTAAACAACCAGATAGCATCAATCTTGGAGACAACTTAGTAGTATTTTGATTAAATTCAATAGATAATTGACACCAAAAAAATGTAGCAACATCAACTGATTTTCATAAATACCTCCATTCTGAAATCATGCAACAATAGTCTCTGATCTGATAATTTTAGTCTATTGTATCTACTTGATGTGTATCAAAATCTAATAGCTCATGATGATCTGACAATTAGAAAGAA
This sequence comes from Sequoia sempervirens, assembly GCA_007258455.2. NCBI lineage: Eukaryota > Viridiplantae > Streptophyta > Pinopsida > Cupressales > Cupressaceae > Sequoia > Sequoia sempervirens. Next base: position 145,884,151 of record VDFB02058242.1, read on the forward strand.
AATGCTAATTCCAGCATCAAGAAAATAAATGAAATTAGAAATCCAAGTCAGCCACAACATATGAATTTATGTTATTCATTTGCTAAAATAGTGGGCGAGACACCCTATTTTCTATGCCAAAGGAAATTCAATTAATATCTTCCCATGTCCTTATTCGCTTTCACTGTGATTGTCAACCATCAGGAAGATGTCATAAAGATTTCATTATGTTTCATCGAGATTCTCTCATAGTGTATTATTTATTTGCTGAGACATAGAGAAACATCTCACCGACATGCACTTTTGTTTTTATTCACTGTCGCTATAACTTAATGGTATCGGAGATACCTCCCGCAGATTTCATTATGTTTCCCCAAAAGTCATCATTCATATCGAGTCATCGTGACACATGTTTATTCTTGCTGATGAGTCCATCTATCCTATATATATCGCTGTAACTTCAAACTATCGGGGAGACATCTCATAGATTATATCGTCTCATACTGAAACAAACCGAACACACCTGAGATTGCCAAGAGAAAGCAATTCTCACACCGACATAGACCTTCTACTTTCCATCACTGAGACCACATGCCAAAAACCTTAACTCACACCAAAAAAACCTTTTGCACAAGTTGGTGAGACAAGGGAGTTTCGCCATGATATTTCACCGAAGCCCTTAAATTGTGTCAATAAACAAATTCCTTCACCGTAGGTCAGTGAGACAATAAGGCCTCATTGTGACCTCACACCGAAAGCAACCCATTTGGCCGAAGTGAATCCATTTTGTATTGTTGGCAAGACTCGGTGGGCTTGCCAAGACATAATGCCAAAAATTATGACTCTAGGCGAAGTGAACACTTTTGCAAAGTCGGTAAGACATATGGAGATCACCATGACATCCTACCGAAGACCTAAACTCACACAAATATGATGTATTATTTTCCTCCAATCGGCGAGACATGATGAGTTCAGTGAGAGCTTCCACTGAGGACTAAACTCACATTGATGGGTCCCTCCCCATTTGCCAAAACAAAGGAATTTTCATGCCAATAAGTCAATCCTTCCACCATTGATTGGTAAGAAAAGAAGACTTTGCCAAGATATTATAAGGAAGGAAAACCTCTCACTGAAAGCTACTCGATAGAAACCCCATGTGAAGTGTCGGTGAGACCGAAGGTCACTCGCTGAGACCAATACTGATGAAAGATCTCACACCAGAAAAGTTCACCCTCAGTAAATGCCAGTCGCTGCAACAATGAAAAAAGTCCTGCCGATTACCTACAACAAACAAACAAGCAACATAGGTCGGAGATACCTAGATAGACCTATGCCGATATGGACCATGACATGAAAAATGCATAACATGATGGATTCAAAGGGGAATATGGAAAAATGTGATTAGAAAAGACATGAAAACAAACCCATGTGCTCATGATAAGGACTCCAATGGAAACTTAGGGGTGTGAAACCATGTGAAAAATTTCAAAAATTTACAGTCGCAACACCTTCTAAGCTAAGTAGACCCAATTTTTCCTTGATTTAGTGTTGTAAAGTGTATTTATTTACACTTTCACATTATTCTTTTGGCGCTATTACGATTATAACCTTTATATCATCATTAATAGGCCCCTATGATCCCATATTGGGCATCCTAAGAAAAATTTTGAGCAAAAACCTAACAAAATCAACATAAAAGCTTAAATTCTCCACTCCCCGATATACTAGTAAGAAAAATGGCCCATGTGGGACCCATTCACCACCTTGGGTGAATGAGTCCCATCTAGCTAGGAATCATTCACCCAAGATGGTGAATGAGTCTCATTTGAGCTATTTTTGAGGTTTGAGTAAGAAAAGCTAGGTTTTTAATTCAAATTTGATCCATGTCAGCCTTGGGGATCAAATAAACGGTCATGTGAATGGATTTCTTATATAAAAAAGCTTTCAAATCCTCATTTCATAACAAGCAACATCATGTATTCAAGTTATCAATTCAAGCATTCAACAGTTAAGCATTCCAATTCTTCACAAGGTCATCGAGATAGCATTCAAAATCAATTCTAAGGAATTCAAGTGTACAATTCTTCATCAATTGTTTCAGCAATTCAAGATCCATCATCATGGTAAGGTTCTAATTGCATTACTTCATGTTCATGCTTCATTATTTAATTTCATCATTTGGTTTAATTACCTAAAAGGGGTTTGACCAAGACAAACTAGGCTATTCCCTAACAATCATCATTTTCTCTCTCTTTCTTTGTGTGATTACAAATCTAGGTGCTTAAAAGGCTTGGAGATGATTGAAGAATAGTTTACAAGCTTGTTGGAATTGTCTCCCCATTTACAAGGTTATAACCTTCTCAAAAAGTCACCTACAGGTCTGAAATTGGTAGTTTCAAATCCATAAGTCAAGAGGAACATGAAGAGAAAACATTAAAGACTAGATTTAGACCTTCAAGTTTCAAAAAACCCTAAGTGGACTCATTTTCCAAGATTGGAGAATGAGTCCCATTTTCGGTCAATTTTGAGATTTTTGCAGTTTTGAATACCCTTTTTCGAGAAACATGTTCCTATATAGAAACCCTGATCTAAGACTAATTTTCCTAGAATGGAAAATGAGTCCCACTAGGCCTAAAAAGTAGCAATTTTAGGATTTTAGAGCTCCATTCCATCACTCTCAAGTTTCTAGGTGCACACTTTCTGTTTTGTAGTTTTATGTGTTGTTTTCTTCACTTTTCTAGGTCATTTAGAGTTAGTTTGCATTTAATTAGGGTTTTGCATTGTGTTTCTCATTTTATTGTCTTTTCCAAGTTTACACTTAGTGGTGAACCCCTCATTAGATCTCATTTATCCCCTAGTAGAGAAATTTTCATTATTTCAATATCCTTTGCATTGAAATATCAAGAGCTTGTTCTTGAGTGAAGAGTAAGGAAATTGCATCTGTCCTTTTAGGTCCAAAACCCTAGAAGTGAAAGAGAACACCATTTTCTTCCTTTTAGCTACAAAATATGAAGATTTGGATGAAGAAAATCATGATGAAATAGAAGCTAACTTTGTGAGAAGAATGAAGAAAATCCCTAGAAAATATGAAGGTAAGTTACTCTTTAAATGCTTTAGTTGTGGAGAAATAGGTCATTATGCTGCAAAGTTTTTGGAAAGAGCTAAGAGGAATAAATAGAAATATGAGAAAGAAAAGAAAGGTAAGAAGATCCATATAGCATATTATGTGAATAAGAATGTTAGTATATCTAATGTGGATTCTAATTATAAAGATCCTAATGACAATGAATGCTTGTTCTTGGCTGTAAAGGATGAACCTATTTCTACTAATTCTAAAAAATAGGTGAAGGAATGCCCTTCAGAGAAGGAGAAAAATGAAGGTACTGTAATCTCTACCCTAGATACTCAACAAGAAAAGAACTATTGGGTTGTTGATAGTGGTTATTCACATCACATGACTGGTGCTAAGAGTAAGATTCTTAAACTTGAAAAATATGATGGAGGTTTGGTTATGTTTGGAGATGATACTGGTGCTAAAATTTGTGGGATAGGTTTAGTAAGTTTTGATGGAAAGCATAATATTGATGATTTCTACTATGTTAAGGGTTTAAGAAATATTAATATGAGTGTTGAATAGATGTTTGGTAAAGGATATAATCTTGTGTTTGAGGATGATATATGTGAGATCCAGAAAGGATCGAGAATGGTGATTGTTGTAGGAAAGAAATCTAGAGGAAATATCTATCAACTTAAAGGTGTTGATGGACAATGCTTTATGAATCAGATTAATGGTAGCCAGTTATGGCATCAGAGAATGTGTCACATGAATTTTGATAAATTAGAGCTCAGATTAATACAGTTCAGGCCGTGAGATATTTACCAAGAATTACAAAGCATGTCAATGCTATTTACAAGAATTGTTAGTTTGGAAAGAAAACTAGAAGCCATTACAGAAAAAAGGAGCAATCTACAACTCGACTACTAGATTTAATTCATACAAATCTTTGAGGTCTTACAAGAGGGATAATTCTACAAGGTGAAAGGTACTTTATGATTTTTATTGATAATTATTCTAGATATACATGGGTTACATTTCATAGAGAGAAATTAGATGCATTAGATAGATTCAAGGCATTCAAAGCTATGGTTGAAAATGAAGTGAATTTAAGGATAAAATTTTTAAGGTCTAATAGAGGTGGAGAATTCAACTCCCATGAGTTTAATATTTTTTGTGAAGTACATGGAATAAAGAGATAGTTATCTACTCCAAGAACTCCTCAAAAAAATGGAGAGTATGTGCAGGATCATCATTGAAAAAATAGGCCCTTAAGTGGCAAAAATTAGAAAAATTAAAGTTAGGCAACTGACATAAAAAATTGAATAAGTTATCTATATTATTTAAAAATATGTAAGAATAGAATCTATAGAAAATTGAATTTATTTTCTAAACTACTAGGTTTATTTTAAAATAAAATAAAATCTATTTGGTAAAAATTTGAAATTTCAATGTAGTAGTACTTAAATTTCAGGGAAAAATAAGAAGTAGGTGTCTGTTTGACCACCCTAAGCACAATAAAATGATAATATTTTTTTATAATATTTTAGATATAAGTAGAGGAATCATGTCTGGATGTGATGCATATTTTTTTGTAATTTTTTTCCAAGTAAATAATTAATTATGAATTTTTTATTACAACTTTTAAAAAATATAAAAACTTGTATGTCTAACCACCTTAACTTGGTCAAAACTTTATGAAATTCATTTTTTTTTAATCCTATAGTATTCAAAGCATAGACTATGACACATATTTCATATTCAAAAAATGTGATACCGTTTGAAAGCTATACATATTTTTCAATCATCCTATCAATCAAGACTTTAGTCGTAATTCAAATAGAAAATAAATAATAATTATTTATTAAATTAAAAGTAGAGCATAAGTTATATTGGTGGAAAGTTGAGAATATCCTTTAAAAACCCTTTTTGTTTCATCAATTTGGGGTAAGAAAAAAGTCACTAGCCACATACCCTACACATACCCATCATATTGCCACTTTTTGGCCCATCATGATCCTGCACATACCCTGGAGTTGTTGAAAGAAAGAACAAAATAGTTCAAGAGGCTACTAGATCAATGATTACTAAGGATGGTTTACCCGAAGTCTACTGGAGAGAAGCTATTCATACTATTGTTTATGTATTCAATCAAGTTGAAGAAAGAGAACATAGTAAAAATACCCCATATGAGCTATGGCTTGGAAGAATTCATACTATTAAGTATTTCAAGGTATTTGGGAACAAATATTATATTAGAAGAGATGAAAATTTAGGAAAGTTTGATGCAAGAAGTGATGAAGGAATTTTCTTGGATATTTTACTAAAATAAAAGCCTACAGGTTTTTCAATAAAATACTAAGAAAGATTGTAGAAAGTGAAAATGTCATGGTTGATGAAACAATGAATAATTCAATTAGTATTGATGGATATGTATATGATGAACCTGATTACATAAGAATTGTAGAAATTGTGGAAGAATAGGAAATGGATGACCAAGAGAAGCAGAATGAAGAAAATGAAAGAGAAGAAGAAGCTTTGGTGGTGTCCCCTAAGACACCTAGATATGTGCAGAACAATCATTCAGAAAGTTAGATCATTGGAGATAAGAAAAAAAGAGGATTGACAAGAAACAGAGTTGTTGTTGAAGTAAATCTGTGTTTATTTTCTAAGATTGAACCAAAGATTCTAATTAAAGCATGTAAAGATGAACATTGGATGGAAGATATGAAAGAAGAACTTATGCAGATTGAGAAGAATCAAACTTGGGAATTAGTCCCAAGACTGACAAACAAAAACATTATTGGATCAAAGTGGTTATTCAAAAATAAGTTGAATGGGAATGAAGGAGTGATTAGAAACAAACCAAGGCTTCTATGTAAGGGCTACTCACAATTAGAAGGAATAGATTTTCAAGAGACTTTTTCTCCAGTGGAAAGAATGGAAGCTATAAGGATGTTCTTAGCATTCATTGCTCATAAAGATTTCAAGGTCTATCAGATGGATGTCCTATCTACATTTTTGAATGGTGAGCTTGAAGAAGAGGTCTACATGGAAAAAAAGGAAGGATTTTAGTTATCAAATCAACCAAATATGGTGTGCAAATTGAAGAAAGCTTTATATGGATTGAAGAAAATTCCTAGATCTTGGTATGCAAGGTTAGATAGGTATTTGATTAGCAAGGTTTCAACAAAGGTACTGTAGATAGTAGTCTGTATTTTAAGATTGAAAATGACAAAATATTGATTGTAGTTGTATATGTTGTTAACATTATCTTTGGAGGAAATGAAAATATGTGTAAGTTGTTTGTGAATCTAAACACGTAAAATCGATTCCAATTGACACTAACTTGCAAGTCTAAATTATGCCAAGGGCCACCCAAACTTCACCCTAAGTTTGCTAAACCCTAGACCCTAAACTGTAAAATCTAAACCCATAACACTAAGGCATTTGAAATTTATGAACCCTAGAGCCTAATCTTTCATTGGACATACCTAAAATTATGTAGGTTCAATGTCAAGAATGGGTCTATTTGGTAGATTTATGAAAAATATTTCGAATATCTAGAATGCCATAAAAGCATAATTATAGCAATTCCAATTGGAAACACTTGGGTACATATATATCATATGAAATTTAAATCTAGGAAGGTGTCTATTATATAGGAGAGTTGATAATACATGGAAAGAGGTTTGTATGGGAATATATGTATTAAGAAAAACATACCACATGACCTCTATAGGATTTTTAAGATGTGATCCTAGATAATAATCCACCCATCCTCAATCATAATGGATTCTTTAGCAATTAAGAGATTCAATAACCATAAAATTACCTATATTTTGATACTATATAGATTTATGTGGAAGGATAGAAATGCATCAATAAGGAGACCAAGATGGAACCATTTAACACCTATAAGGTACACCTATTACATGGGAAAGGGAGGAGGTACATGATGATAGTTTTGAGGAACTACATGCTATTATTACAATTTAGAGATAGGAGGATGATTCATATAAAAAAAATATAATTAAATACTTATATTAATTAATATATTATATTTAATATAATATATTAAATAATATAAATATTTAATATCATAAAATATAATATAAGATTACAATTAAGGATAGGTAATGTTACAATTTACTTGGGGTTTTAATGAGGATTAGGCTTAAGATTCAATTAGGTTTGTAGTAAATAGTTAGGTTAAAATTAGGAATGTATAATAAATATTAATATAATTATAATACAAATATAAATTAATTTAAATATAATATAATATAGGAATACATTTAAGATTAGGTAAAGGTTATAATTTAATTAAATTTCAATTAGATTTGAAATTCAATTAGGATATGGTTAGGGGCGAGGATCATTTAGCATTCTATTATTGTTAGAGTATGGGTTACATTTAAGATTATTGTTATTTTTGTGATATGTATAGATTGATTCATTTTTAACATGATACTTTTTTTATTAGAGGGGTAAACACTTTTGACCCAAAGCTAGATGGAACCAATGAGGCTATAGTATGGCTAAATTTGGACCTCACTAGACATCTAGATCCCCTTAAGCCATCCTATCACCTTAAATCATAAATCGATTTCTTAAGGGGTCCCAATATGAAAAATTTCTTAATGGGATCAAAGAAGTTCTTAAAAGTTGGTGAAGTTTCCCAAGGCAACCAAATTTAACAATAATAAGATCGTGCAAGATTATAATATGAATGAGATTTCATGATCTAGGTTGGTCAGTTGAAACAAGAGTAGATCTCAATCAACTATTCCACAAGAAAATGTTCTTCACTAACTTGCAAGTTCATTAAATATTCCAAGGGGCACCAAAACTTTACCCTAAGTTTTGTAAACCCTAAACCCTGAACTCTAAAATCTAAACCCTAAACACTAAACCATTCATTTTGTCCTACCTAGCACCATAAAGTGAAATTTGGTTGTCTTAGGAAAATCCACCATATTTTATTCCCTTATTCCATGTAATTTTGTCCTAGGATCTTACTACATGTATATCCCCTTAAGTTATCCTATTACCCTAAACCCTGAACTCTAAAGTCTAAACCCTAAACCATAAAGCCATCATTTTTTCTCTAAAGGCTCTTACTGAGATTTGGTTGCATTGGGAAAATTCACCAAATTTTGTTCACTTGAGCCATGCCATTTTCTCCTAGGACCTCACTAGACGTAAATCCCCTTAAGCCATCCTGTCACCCTAAATTGTAATTCAATTTTCTTAAGGAGATCAAAGAAGTTCTCAAAATTTGGTGATCAAAGTTGCCATCATGATATAGGTTGGTTAGTTGAAACAAGAGTATATCTCAATCAACTATTCCGCAAGAAAATGTTCTTCACTAACTTGCAAGTTCATTAAATATTCCAAATTCTAAACCCTAAACCCTAAACACTAAACCATTCATTTTGTCCTACCCAGGATCATAAAGTGAAATTTGGTTGTCTTAGGAAAATCCACCAAATTTCATTCCCTTATACCATGTAATTTTTTCCTAGGATCTTACTACATATATCCCCTTAAGTTATCATATTACCCTAAACCCTAAACTCTAAAGTCTAAACCCTAAACCCTAAAGCCATCATTTTTTCTTAGGCTCTTAATGAAATTTGGTTGCCTTAGGCAACTCCACCAAATTTCGTTGCCTTATGCCATGTAATTTTATCCTAGAATCTTACTACATATATCCCCTTAAGTTATCCTATTACCCTAAACCATAAACTCTAAAGTCTAAACCGTAAACCCTAAAGCCATCATTTTCTCTTAGGCTCTTAATGAAACTTGGTTGCCTTAGGAAACTCCACCAAATTTCATTCCCTTATGCCATGTAATTTTTTCCTAGGATCTTACTACATGTAGATCCCCTTAAGCTATCCTATAACCCTAAACTCTAAACTCTAAAGTCTAAACCCTAAACCCTAAAGCCATCATTTTTTCTTTAAAGGATCTTAATGAAATTTGGTTGCCTTGGGAAACTTCACCAAATTTTATTCACTTGAGCCATGCCATTTTCTCCTAGGACCTCACTAGATGTAAATCCCCTTAAGCCATCCTATCACCCTAAATTGTAATTTGATTTTCTTAAGGGGTTCCAATATGACATTTCTTAAGAGGATCAAAAAAGTTCTTAAAATTTGGTGATCAAAGTTGCCCAAGGCCCAACCAAATTTAACAATAATAAGATCCTACAAGATTATACAATATCAATAGTTAATTGTATTTTCATTCAAGTAACATGTTCCTTAGACATATAAATGAGGCTTACACATAATTTTATCATTTGTATTCAATTATTTAAGGCCATTTATATTGAATGGTTTAAAGGTATTTCCTAAACATGTATCTTACATCTTGAAATTACAAATCTAATACATGTTCACTCATATCTTAAAGATCACATGGATCCATTCAATAAAATTCACAATCCACCTCCATGCCATCCATCTCCAACACCTTCACCTCCACCTCTGCCTGCTCCACCTCGTAACCCCCCACCTCCACCACCTGAAATCAATGAACATGCTTGTTTGCAAGTACAAATCAATGCTTCTGCTAGAACCATCCAAGATCAAATCAACATTATTCAAAATGAAGAATGTGTTGCACCTCCTATGAGGATGTTTGCATCTAGGATGCAAACCCTTGTTAATGCTATCAGGGCTATGGATGGGATCGTAGATGAGCATCGACAATGGCTAGAGGAGAGGAGAACTCTTGATTTTGAAAAGGAAAACACAAAGAAATGAAGATCTATGCAGTAAAGAGCCATAATAGTTTATAAATTAAAACAATGATCTTAAATAGTTATGAATTTATAAATTGGGTGAACAATGGATATTTTGTGTGATGAATTTATAAATTTGGTTCCAAATGGATATTTTTAGTGACATGAATTTATGATTTTGGTTCTAGATGGATATTTTTAGTGACATGGATTTATGAATTTGGTGGAATTTATGAACTTATAATGAATAGTATATAATAGTATATATTTTATGACTATCTACTAGATCATGATTTCTCTTACTTTAAAAATTGTATATATATATGTGTGTGTGTGTTAGACACAAAACGAGATTTTGTGAATGTTTCAAGTTTATTGTTTAGTATGTATGTGCATGTATTAAAAATTTGCATATATAGTTCTTAAATTTTGAAATTTGTATGTATGTACATAGTTTAGTTTAATGATTTGTACGCATGCAAATTATGCATCATATTTTTTATTAAATGCATACATGTACATACATTTAATTTTGAATTTTGTATTGGCATGCTCTTGAGTTGAACAATCAATGTATATATAAGTGCATTTCAATTAAATATATTATCTTAATATATATGTTGCTCATCCTATTTCAATTAAATATATGGTCTTAATATATGTATGCACATGGACTATTTTGTATGATTTAATGCAGGTGCACATTTATATCGAGCATATCATGGATGGTTTTAACATTGATGATATCATCAATCCACCACCTCAGCCATAGCCAAATCCGCCTCCCTCCCCCCTCCACCTCCACCTCCACCTCCCCCTCCCCCTCCCCCTCCCCCTCCACCTCCACCTAATATGCCACATCCAACACCCATCGCATTTGACGATGCTCGCTTGAGAGCACGAATAAATGATCAAGTTGCATCCTTACAAAATCAAATCAATGATATGCAGAGTCAAGCATTGATTCCTCCACATTTGAGATGTTTTGCATCTACAATGCAAAATGTTGTTGATTCCATTAGGATGATCAATTCTGATCTTGATAGACATCGATGAGATAGAGAACAAATGAGACAATTTTATTCTGATGGTCTCTCTTATAAACAAATATTAGACCTTAAAATAACGAAATCCCATCTAGCCCCCTACTTTCTTGACCCCATTACTCGACAACCCATTCCACCCAACAAATCTAGAATATCCATGAGGTGGTGCATACATCTGCAGATGAGTGCACATTTTTGGGATCAATGGTATGTGGTTTTTGATAGTCCCCCACATGCTAATTGGGAGTGCCCATTGTATTTTTTGAGAAAACTGTATGTAGAGTTTGTTTTCAGGAAAAAGCCCAATTATTTTGATTTTAGATCATTTAAGGGTGTTGGTGGTAGAATTCCACAATAGAGATTAGGGGAAAGGGTTGATCCCTGATTCCCTGTGCATGCACAACCCCTTGTTGTTGCTCCTGGTCCTCCAATTCCTACACCTGTACATCATTAATCTCTGGTCTCAACATTAGGTTCCCTTAGTACACTCGCAGGAGACCTTGATCAGCACACTTCTGCGATAGCGAGTGGGGAGCATAGACATGATGATGATGATGGAGGAGTTTTTTATGGAGCTGGTCTGAGTACTACTCCAGTAGTGTTGAGGCCCATCCCCCATATATGTACTAGTTGTCATTAAGTATGCTATGGACCTGATCAGGCCACACCTAGTTCAGGTGGACGGGGAGATTCTGGTGGTTCATTTGGTCGTGTAAGTTCATTTGTAGAGTTTCTCATAGTAGAATATCACCCTGAGGACACTACGACACAAGTATAAATATGCATCTAGATGTACGTTAATTTTATAAGAATTTTGATGGTTGTATATATCAAAGAAAAGTTTGCAATAAATTTTAACAATCAAATTGTTTGGTGTATAGATGACACTAACGATGCAAGGGCAATCATTTGTTCCATGAGTACATACATCGACACCGGTCATACTCGGCAACCCCTATGGGGTATTTTGAATTCAATTTTAAAAATTTTATATGAAATCATAAATTATTTAACTTGAGTTTTAAATTTATAATTGAATCACATATATTTTTCAAATATTTATGTTGGTTTAGGTGAGTCAATCGGCATCCACATCGATTCCTCCTAAGGGATTGGCAAGCACTCCTCCACTATCAAGCGTCATAGATCAGGGGCAGGTACATTCATAGTGTAAATTTGTTTAAAGATTACATTAGTATAGTTACAATTTTATGAGTTTTGAATTCACTAGATATATGAAATGCATGCATGTACACTTGTAAATATTATAAGCGTCAAATGTCTATGTACATGTATGTCTAGGTTGATACCACAATAAGAATGGGCATTGGGAAAACATTTGATGCTGCAGTTACTCGTGAGGCCACTAATTTCCAAGTTGTTTACAAAACTTTCTACACAAAATGTGCAAACTTGAATATATATATTAACCTAATTCAATTGCACATGCTTTAATTTTGATCTTGTAGGACTTTGTTAGTGCAACTTTCAGCCCTGACCCAGACATAATTATACCACCAGGAGGACATGTAGAGCAAGTTTCAGATCAAATGGTAATTTAATTTTTTTATTATATTTAAAGTCAATTATAAATTTTAAATTGAATATATAGATAATATGAGATTTTTACATATTCTTTTTCTTTTATAGCATGAGACACATCTTGTAGTTGAGCATGTACATACAGGTTTTGGAGAAGAGCCTAGTGCACAACCTCAGAATACGGTAAAATTAAAATATGAAAAATTATAAATTAAATTGAATTAAAAAAATTTAATTGTAGAGTTGTACATCTAATTTCGAATTTCTTTGTCTTGTTTATGTAGATTGATTTAGAGAATTTAGAGGTTGCTTTAGGTGCAATAGAGCATCCAGACGTAGATATGATGGTGATTTAATTTTATGATGGATTATAAATTAAATTGTCATTAAATCATTTTTTATTGTCTTACATCTAATTTCATCTTTCTCTTATACAAAGTGTTTCAGGTCATCCACATAGTCTGCATGGTGTGAAGAGGTCTCTTGATTATAGAGACAATACATGACCTAGAAACATGTGATTTTATGTGTTATATTTGTTTATTTCATGGACTATATTTCTTGTTTATCATGTAATCTGTTGGACTTTATTTCATGTGCTTAATATATTGGTTTCATGCACTTAATATGTTACATAAATTATGGACTTTATTATTGTTTGAAATTTTAATTTACACATGTACATTTATGAATTTTATGTTCATAGTCAAGACATTAATATAGGACATTAATGTGAAATTTAGTGATCTCATACATGGATTAATATAGGACATTTTAATATTTATACTTTGCAAATTTAGCAATTTCATACATGATATGTACATTCAATAAATAGCGATAATTACTCAATGAACTTATTCAATTCATGTCAATCAATAATTCAGTCAATAAATCATAATTTACAAACAAAAGCAATCTATTTATATACCAGAAAGGATAAAATTTTAAGAAATAAACAATACCATAGAAGATTAGAGAATAAAAGCATTAATAAATACTATAAATAATAGTTCATCTAACACTAATTTATAAGTTGTCAAAACAAATAATGACGTCTTAAGGGGGTGTCTAAAGGAGACATAATAGAACGTCTTAAGGGGATGTCTAAAGGGGTCATAATAGAACGTGTTAATTAATGGGATGTCTTAAGGGGTCTTAAGGGGATGTCTAAAGGGGTCATAATAGAACATGTTAATTAAGGGGATGTCTTAAGGGGTCTTAAGGGGATGTCTAAAGGGGTCATAATAGAACGTGCTAACTAAGGGGATGTCTTAAGGGATCTTAAGGGGATGTCTAAAGGGGTCATAATAGAACATGTTAATTAAGGGGATGTCTTAAAGGGATGTCTAAAAGGGTCATAATAGAAAATCTTAAGGGGATGTCTTAAGGGGTCATAATATGCCTAAATGGGATGTCTTAACGGGTCTTAAGGGGGTGTCTTAAGGGGATGTATTAACGGGTCATAATACATCTTAAGGATATAATTGATTTAACAATAATTTATGCATGATATTTAGTGATTATACACATAAACATAAAGTTTCAAAGTAGGAAAACATGCACATTTAAGAAACAAAATATATAGAATATTGATTTGATACATAGAAGTACATAGAGTATGTTTAATTTTGTAAATATGTATGTTTGTATACATGTTTAATTTTGTTTATATACATGTTTGTAGGTTGAATCAAGGCATCCTCTCCTTTTTGTTTCAAAGTATGAGATCAATGCAATGATGGCTTTAGGATACAAAAAATGACAATGAATCAATTTTAAAAATTAATGTCCAAGAAATATCAATATGTAATCAAAACATGTATTTAAATATAATTTAACTAATAATTACCTATTTTTATTGCCAGTATTGGCATGGTGTGATGGTTTAAAGGTGGAATTGGTTCTTGCCACCAAGGTTCAGACCCCGATGGGGTGGTATTGTTGAATGGTTGTATTCTGGTTCATAGCTCCGGTCAAAAGTGTTTACCCCTTGAATAAAATAATTACCTATTTTTACAAAATCTGCATGGACTAGATCCTTTTTGTGATTATGCCTTAAGGATATATAAAAGAACAATTTAAATCAATTTCAACTAATAACACAATTGGCCAATGTCGAAACATGTATTTAAGGTATTTAAAAGGAAAAAATAAAACTAAAACTATATTTACCTGTATTTACTTATTCCATTATACCATCTGCATCCTCTCTTTTTTGCAATGCATCTATGATTGCCTCATGCTCTTCCATAGAAATTGACCATAGCAATTTTTTTGAAGGTCTTCCTTGATACCGCTCTAGTTTTATATTTGTTGCCACCACCAAATATGAATAATGCATAATCATTTTATGTGTTTGATAGTCTTTGAATGCAGGTAGACCAGTCTTTCTTCTCAAGTATTTTCATAGCCAAGTCCCAACAACCACCACCGATCCTATTGGAAAACATGTTCAAAAACCATCATCAAATAACTTCTCAAAATTTTCTTAATGGGATCAAAGACTTGTTATAAAAAATTGCTTAAGGGGATCTAAAACTTGTTATCAAAATTTGCTTAAGGAGGTGTCTTAAGGGGATCACCGTACCTGTTGGATAATGAAAGCCATCATCATCTTCTTGAGGTGTTATCAACTTATGTTTAGTTTCCACACAACGAGCCAACCAATATTTTGTTTTCTCTTCATTCCCCTCAGGTGCAATAACAGCATACACATGTCCTGCCAACAAAATTTGATTTAATAACTTGTGCGTATCCATATAAATAATTTAGTATTAAAAATAACTTAATAAAGTGAAATAAAATGAAATAAATTGAATTAAAATTACCTTCTTGGACAAGGTCTGAAACACGGTCATAATCTTCTAGATGCAAACAATTGATCATTTTCTTCAATAGTTCTTTCATATTGATTATGTGCTTTTACAGGTGTCAACAATCTTTGCTCCCATTGTTCAACCCATTCTGTATTTTCACAAGCTTCCCAATCTCCTGAGATACAAAAATGGCAAAAGCATGCAAGCTCCCTTGTCCAAATAGTCCATGTGCTTGCTGTCACACTCCTAAATGAATGCCATTTAGTAGATCCACTAATTGTCTCACAATCAACTCTAGATACAATGTTCTCTTCTTCCACCAACCAAAAGAATCGATGAACTATAGAGTAATCACTCGAACCAGGTGTAGATAATCTTCTATTACACCAATCCACAATCTCATGTGCATTTTTAAATTTTACTGAATCCTCAAATTTTAATTGTTCTCTAGCAAGAATTCTTTTGACACACACACCAGCTCCATCATGTTCTCCTTTACCATGCCTAGCTTCAAAAAAACTCCATATATGCTGGACATTAAGTTCCTTGTGAACCCTACTTAACCAATAGAACATTCTAGCATTTTTGAATTGCCCCGTACAATTATCTGACCATATGAGGTGTTCTTTCATATGGATTCCTCTTTCTCTTAAATTTCTATAAAATATACTAAAACAATATTGAACAAACTCTAATGAGTGTAACCGATTGTCACTCAAATAAAAATGATACTCCCTCAAAACTTTTCTATCATCCGCTGCTATCATCTGCATGTCTATAAACAATATGGACAAACATAGCTACTTGCAATCAATTATAATATTGAGATTGAATTTCCTCTTGCGGAGCGAGAGTATAATTCTCCGCAAAATCAACCACTGAAAGTATAGTACCAATTGGAAATGTGTTTCTACATGTGCGAAATTGGCCATCAAGCCATCAAGCATGTTCAGAATGCATAAGATATTTTGGTACAATTTTATTATTAAATTCACTCATAATTGCATGCACACTAACTTTTTTTGTAACTAACTCACAACACTTTCCTATTTTTCCATCTTTTAAAGAATAGTGAACATTCCTAAATCTTTTGACATCTACAAATTGTTGTCCAAAATCATGATCAACACTTTCGTGCAAACAAATTCTTCAAAATGAAAGATTTCCGCAGTTAATGCATTGTCCAGAAATACAAGAACTTAAATAAAATAATTTATCATTAGATTTTTCACAAAAAAAACCTGAAATAAACTCTCTTATTGCTTCAGGTGACATATCAATACCACAATCCTATATAATCATGTTATTATGCAAGGTAAAACGTATATATCAAAAAACATCATAAAAATAACGAAATTGAACATGTATTTTACAACAAGATATTCGTTGCTTATTAATTTTTACATACTAGGGTTTATATTTTTCAAAAGACCTTAGACTTATTTTAGTATTACCAGGTAAAACTGAATCACTACAAAATTTTCTATAAAATTCAGCTTGTGTTGTATCTAATAGGTGTTTTGGGTGAGGATCGCGAACTTTGGACCCCACCCTTAATTTTAAAACATCTCTAGCATTAGATGAAACCCTAGTATTATCATGCCAATAATTTTTGATCAAAGATTTAATTTCAACATTCAATTTTATATCAGACCTCGGTAGTCATCCACTAAAACTCCAACATTGATTGATAGGATCATTTTCTATAGTTTCTCTTCTTTTTGCCACTCTTAGTAATGTTTTAGGATGCATTTTTAAAACTTCACTAATATTGCTTACCATTATTTTATTCAAAATTGTTTTATTAACTATAGCAGTAGTTATAGCTCTTCTTGCTGTGTTTTAATCTTTAGATCGACTATTTTTCCCAATAGATTGAATGGCACTAGCAACAGTAGACATAACATATTTTAATGATTGATCTTTCCTTTTTGGTTTAACATAAAAGCCTAACCTTTTCATTACTTTCCTCATTTTTTTCATTCTCATAAATTGCATCATTAGTTGACATTGAAATGTAATTTTTTTATGATAAAAAAATTTGGTCTATATTCTATTCACATGTTTTCTTATTTTCCTCCAAGAAATTTGACCAGAAAGATTATCGAAAACATCACTTCCAATTTAAAAAAAAGTATTTTCATTAAATTCAACATCACATTCTAGATTTTCATCTTCATTTTCATCTTCATCCTCATTTTCATTTACATTTTCATCTTCATTTTCATCAACAAAACGGTTTTCATTTTCATTTTCATTTTCATTTTCATCAACAAAACGGTTTTCATTTTCATTTTCATCTTCATTTTCATCAACAAAATGGTTTTCATTTTCATTTTCATCTTCATTTTCATCAAAAAAACGGTTCTCATTTTCATTTTCATTTTCATTTTCATTTTCATCAATAAAACGGTTTTCATTTTCATTTTCATCTTCATTTTCTTGAACAAAACGGTTTTCATTTTCATTTTCATTCTCATTTTCATCAACAAAATGGTTTTCATTTTCATTTTCATCAAAAATATAGGTTTTGTTTTCATTTTCAAGAAAATGATCATTTTGATTTTCATTTGCAACAAAATCTTTGAATATAGTCAATGTCAACATCATTAAGTACAAGATCTTGTAAAACTTATACATACAAATTTACCATTTCACTAACATGTGGATTTGAAGACGTACCTGGATTTGTGCATATTGAACATTCCCCATAGCATTCAAAGAGGGATTTGAAGACATAGTAGGACTTGTTTGTATAATCATATTCTTCTCCAAATTGACTCCTTGCAAATTACCTTCATCTACAACCATGGTATCCTCAATGTTTTCATCTTCAATAGTTGTTGAATTGGTTGCTCCACCATCATTCATTGATTTCATTCTCATTCTTCTTTCTCTTTGTCTTTGTTTCTCTTTTTCTCTATTTGCTTCAACTTCTTGAGGATTCAATGTCTTTCTTCTCTTATTACGAGCTTTATCTCCCATAATTATAAAATTCTCAAGCACAAATGAATGTTAATAATGAAATACTTCAAAATATTCAATCCAAATTGGAAGTTGAATATCTATTAGGACAAAATTCTTCCTCTTGTGTTCCTCAAAACAAGTAGAAAACTACCACAATTCCACTTTAAAAATTGTTTTCTTCAAGCTTCCTTTGAAAAATTCAATCCATATTGCAAATTGAAACCTTTTGTTCCTCCAAACAAGCACAAAAATAACACAATTTCACTTCAAAAATGGTGTAGATGATGCTCCGTTTGATAAAATCAACCAAAAATCAAGTTCACCACCTGTAAATACAATAACTTATGAAAAATAATTCACTTTTAGTGCTCTCGGCCATACATGTGAAGTTCCAAACTTCACAATAATTCTCCACAGTGTATTTAAATAAAATAAACAGGATCCCACTTACTATAATACGGGATCCTGATTATTAAATGGGATCCCGTTTATTATAAATGGGATCCCATTCTATAATCAGGATCCCATTCACCAGAATTGAATGTTGGAGCCGTTGTAAAGGCAACAGGATCCTGTTTATGAAACAGGATCCCATTCCATTCACAATGGTCCGAATATTGCCAAGTGAGGAACGAGATCCTGATTATAATACGAGATACCATTTATTAATAAACGAGATACCGTTTTATAATCGGGATCTCATTTTTTTAAATTTGAATTTTGTTTTGTACTGTGGTTGGGTTTTTGCCTAGGTTTTTGGTTCAGGAAAAGTGTTGGAAGTCCGAACCTAGGCCTTCAACCTAGTTTGACCTGCAAGTTGAAGGTCCTAACAATGTCAAAGAAAAATACCGACTTTGAACATATGGCTGACGACCTTTTTTGTAGAACTTTCTGACAAAATTAAAAACCATGTTAGATGAAACAATGCAGATTCTAAATATGTAATTTGTTTTACAATTGAATTATTTTTTATATTTTTCAATTAATTTCTAATAAAATTGGTCCATAAACTTTAAATATTAGAGTTTTTTACTATTTTCATAACTTTTGATCAACATAACATTTTGATAAACGGATTGCATGAGAACAAACTTCAGACAATTCTTTTCCATTTGAAAAAAAAATCAAAAAATGATAAGTTTAGGTCATCTTATGCATGTCGTACATGACGATTTTTCAAAACGACAAATCTGCATAATAAAAATTTAACAAAAAAAAAATCAATAAAAAATTACAAAAAAATATCAAGAACAAGCTTCGGTGAGTCATAAAAATTTTCGCAAAAGGATTTAGAAAAATACGATAATTTAAGTCAAAATATGGATGTCGTACACGTGCATGGTATGGTAAACAAATGACTTTTAAATAATGGTTTTTAGAAATTCCTATTAAAACTCAATTTGTACAATCAGGGTATTGAAATAAATTATATATTTAGAAACTAGACTCCGAGCACTACATTTTATGATTAGTGCCTTTGTTAAAGATTTCATCTCTAAGTGCTTCAAATTTTAAGGTCAAATGTGTCAAATTCTGAAAATCGGGAAAAACACCCACTTTTTGGCCAAAAAGTGGACTCAACTTCTTACACACACCCACAAACAAAAGTATTAGGATAGCAAGATCCTCCTCTCAATATAAGTTTCCTCCTTCCTAAATAGCAACCAATGTATCATAAGGATGATAAGATCACCTTAGGTCCTCCTCAACAAGTCGGTGAATCAAGAAAGACACAAAATCCTTATAAGCTCAAGAAACTTAAATTTCCATGTCCTATGTCTAAAAATGAAAGAATCTTACACATGCTTCTAAATCAAGGACTCATAACATTACCACCCATTAGATAAAATCCAAATCAAAATACTAAGAACACAAACATGTCACATTGTCGATATCATAGAATTCTTGGACATAGTACTGATGAGTGTCATGCTTTAAAATGAATATTTGAGAAGTTTTATATCATACAAGTAATCCCTTAAAGCATCCATCTCGCTCTATGACATGTAATAGTTGTAGGATCCTAACATCCTCACTATTACATGCTATATGACAAGGAGCCCATTCTCATCACCTATATCGGCTCATCCTTGTCCTGCAGCTAGTGGGGGAAAGGGGTTAGATAGCCTTGTCCTAGTTTTGAAATTTTTGGTTGTCCCTTTGACTAGTTGTCCACCGTCTAGCCCTTCCACATGTATTGATCGAGATTGGGAAGTGAATGACCTGCTATAGATTCACTTGCATGTTCCTTACTATTCTTTTGCATTTTTTATTGTTCATGTTTCTTTATGTGATCCTAGTACTGTCCCGTTTGATGTATATCTCTCTATTTTTGTGCATTCCTCTATTTGTATATACACTCTTCTTTATGTCATAAATTTTTTATCTTTTCTCTTGTCTTTTGTTTTCTTTTTGGGGATGATGCAAGGTGTCGATACATTTAGCTCTTTTCCATGTTGACCGAAAAGGATTTTTCCTTTATTTCACTTTCTTTGTGTCATTCTTCTAGTTCTATGAGTATTTGGGGAATGATGACATTTCCAAGCTCTAAAACAACATTGTAGCAAAGATATACTGACCTTGAATCTATAGATCCCTTATGTATTTTTGGGGGAAACCCCTCCCTCCTTTTTCATGATGTAGCTTTATTTTGGAAACCTATGACTTAGTAGAGGGTTTTTTTAGGAAACCACTCATCATTTCTTAGGAGAAAACGTTAGCTACTTTAAAGAAATTACTCACAACAATGATGTTAGCAACTTCTTTAAAATGGGGGCATACATCGATAATATATTTTGACATTTTGCATGTTTGATGATGTGAATTTATTTATTCCTGTGATGCATCCTTTTCTTGGTGGTGCCATTGGGTTTGATGTCCTCCAAGAGTGTGATAGTTCTTAGCATATAAATTTCCTCTTAATGGTGATCCAACGCACTGCATTCCCTAAGTTGTGAATATTTTACTCTTGACTTTTCCTCTCTTGGAGATATTGGGTACGATGATCCGTAAGAAAAAGACCTTATGTGAATGAAGCAATATCCCCTTGAACAAAAACCTATACATAATGTTCATATGTGTTTGGCATAATACAACTTGTTGAGCTTCTAAAGCTCGAAACCCTAATTCAAGGCAACCTAGCATAATACACCTTACTTGCCTATGGAGCCTTGTCTTTCATTATGGTTCCTTATTGAAGCTTTCAGGAGAATAGATTTGATATGTTATGGGAGCCTAATATTATTTTCTCATTTTCCACCCCCTTTATTTTGTTCCACCTTGTTGTGCCTTATTGAAGTTATCAGAGTGATAGCTTTGGTATGGTTAGTATGATGAGAGTCGACACATAGGCATGACTCTCTCACTAAGCCACTTTATTAGAAGACTCACCTAGTGGATAGCCTAGAGTTTTGCTACCTTAGAGTGAGTGCAAACCAATAGTCTAGATGTGTTCCACATCACGTTGGACAATCTAGGCTTGACCCTTCTTGGTCTTTGATGTTGTATTATTGTGTATCTTTTTTATTGTTGAATACATAAGTTTCTTAAATGTCTACTTTAGTGTGATTTGACATGGGGTCATACTCTCACTAAAGTGGGGGAAAAATGTAGTGATGGAAAAAGTAATCCTTTTTCCTTAATTGGGGAATAATTAATATTAAAATGAGCCAAATGTTTCCTTCATTTAGTGTTTTAATGCATTTCACACATTCACATTAAGTTTAGGGCCTTTTAAAACTAAATGGACTTAATAGTACCTTATTTAGGGTGTTGTAAAGTGTACCTTTACACTTTCACACTAATCTAGGGCTTTATTAGTTAATTGAGGTTAATTTCCCTTAATTGGCCCCTTTAATTCAAATCCAAGCCTAATTAATTGTAAATTTTGAGAGATAAAACCTAAAAAAAAATTTAATAAAAAGGGGTAAAAACTTTATTGAATATCAGAAAACAACATTACAAAGGAAGCAAAGGACTGAGGTCCCAAGGAAAAAAAAGCACAATGGACCAAACTAAGATAAAACAGCCAACACCATCATCTGTCGCCATTCCCAGCCCTATCTTCAGTAAGAATACTCGTTAAATCAAGACGGAGCTCCTAAGGAACCAACTCCCACTCCTCAATTCTCCATCCCTCAACATGCTCAGAAGCCCATTTTGCCAAACAATCAGCTGCCCTATTCCATTCCTGTGGAATATGGACAAAAGTCACAGTTTCCATCAAAGAACTAACGCGAAGAATTTGTTGCACAACCCTAGCCAATTGCCAGCTGACATCTACCACTTTTTGCTCAATAAGAAAATTGATCAATATCTAGGAGTCAGATTCACAAAAAATCCTTCTCCATCCCAAAGCATGAGCTCTCTCGAGAGCATTAAGAATAGCCAACCCTTCCACAAGGTTGATGGTCTGCATCCCTTCATAGATCGAAAAGAGAAAGATCACCGAGCCCAAAGAGTCCCTACCAATCCCCTCAATACCAGCTAGTCCTGGATTGCCCCTGGAAGATCCATCAGTACTGATCTTCAAAACACCGTAAGGAGGAAGTTGCCATTTGCCATCCCTATCAATTTTTTGCTTCTCACGTCGTCTTTGCCGAGCCCTTGCCAAAGATAAAGACGACCCCTGAATCTCCAAACTCTCCACCAACTCTATATCCCTTTTCACCAAAGGGAATTCCACTTCACACCTAGCTCCCATAGTTTCTTGAACCATGCCCAATAATCTTTGCCAAATTTGTTGCACCAGCCTCCACTCTCCACGAAATATCCTTCGATTGCGTTCCAACCAAATCTGCCACAATAAGAAGATAGGCCCCACAAACCACACGTCCTGCAAAAAGGAGGCCACAAAAGGGGGCCGACCCATCCCCTACCAAAAATCAATCAAGGAGGAAGCATGAACACAAGGAGTTTTCCAAACACCCCACCAAAAATGCTAGAGCTGGAGGGCAAAAGAGCAATGAAAAAACAAGTGAGTAGAGTCCACCTCATTAGCCCCACACATAACACAAACAGAAGGACCATGGAAACCTCTCTTCTGAATGTTTTCCCAAGTTAGACACTTATTCCAGGCTAACATCCAAACAAAACAATTACATTTTGGCCAAGAAAGCTTGTTCCAGACCTTCTTCCACCACTGAATTTTAGGCCCAGCCCACCTATGAGACAATAACACACTATAACCAGAGGCTACAGTATAGGTCCCCCTAGGATTGGGAGACCAGGCAAGCATGTCATCCTCTCGGAGAGAGCTACATCTTCGACTGGAGAGGATACTTTGCAGCATGGCACAATCCTCTTGCAAACCAACATCCGGCCACTCAGCTGGGGACTTCCAGTTGGCCATCTCCATCTGACCACAGGAGGAAAAGGACTTAAAGTCACTCACCTGCGACCAACCAGCCTCAAGAAACCTCTGGCAAAGATTCAACAAGTTGGGAAATTGAGAGGTGATCAGAGGAAAACCATCCCAAGAGTCTGACCAGAATTGGACCTCTGTCCCCTTCTTGCAGATCCAAAATAATCCTTCCTTAATAAGCACAACCCCTTTTTTGAGGGTGCCCCATATCACAGAGCCCTTCCCCATAAGGGGATACCTAGAAATATTGGGAGGAGGGATCCCTGGGAGATACTTCTGAGAAAGAACCCTGGCCCAACTCTTATCCTGCTCATTACACCACCTCCAATACAATTTAGCAGCCAAAGACTCCCTAGTAAAAGCCGATTGCCTCAATCCTAGACCACCATAATGTTTCAGACTGCAAACCACCTCCCATCTAACCAGACTCCACTTGGAGGACTCCAAGCAACCAGCGCATAAAAATTGTCTTGCCATAGAATCAAGGTCCTTAAGAAAGCCCATAGGGGCAACCTGAAGCATGCATCTATAAATGGGCAGAGCCTGCACCACAGACTTAATCAACTGAACCTGACCAGCAAAGGATAACCATCGATGAGTCCAGTGATTAACTTTCGCCCAAAATTTATCCAAAATGATCTGCCAAGACTCCCTAGGCAGTCTACTCACCGAGATGGGAATGCCCAGGAAAGTCACTGGGAGAGTCCCGATCTGAAATCTCAAAGTTTGGGCAATCCTCTACTGAATGGGGCCCGAAGTGTTGAAGAAGAAAATGGAGGACTTGCCCTCATTAATCCATTGACCGGAGGCAACCAGGTAAACATCCAGCACTCTCCATAAATTAGAGGCCTCTCGCATTGTAGCCATCCCCATCAAATCAGTATCATCCACAAATTGCAAGTGAGTTTGTGGAGGTAAGGTGCCACCCCACCTCCAACCTTGAATGAGACTAGACTCCACATTCCATTTAATCCATCTCCCCAAACCTTCAGCCAAAAGAATAAACAAGTAAGGGGAAAGAGGATCACCTTGACGCAGCCCCCTAGAAGCGCCAAATAACTCAAAATGACTCCCATTGATAAGCACAGAGAAAGAGACTGAAGTAACACAACTCAAAACCCATTGAATCCAATCTTCAGCAAAACCAAAAGCACCAAGAACCCATTGAAGGAAGGACCACCTAACTCTGTCATAAGCCTTAGCCATGTCCAATTTGATAAACATCATTTTTTCTTTAGAGCTAGCCATAGAGTGGATGACCTCAATTGCAATAACAATCCCATCTAGAATTTTCCTACTAGCAACAAAACCACTTTGTTCTTCAGAGATCAGGTCCTCAAGCCCCTTTTTCAACCTGTTAGCAATAAGTTTAGAAATAATTTTATAAATTACATTGCATAAAGAAATGGGCCGAAATTAGCTTAACCTATCGGCCCCCTCACTCTTGGGAATAAGAGCTAGAAATGTAGCATTTAGGGCCCTTAGCATCTGCTTATTTTGTTGAGATTCTTGAACCACATCTAGGAGGTCCAATTTGATGATATCCCAAAATTCTTGAAAAAACTCAATTGGGAAGCCATCTGGACCAGGCGCCTTCCCTTTCTTCATATTGAAAATAGTCCCTTCCAGCTCTTCAAGTGAGATATCACTCATGAGTTGCCGATTCAAATCTCTAGACACAAGAGATGGGATACAAGAAAGAATCTGCGCTTCCTCAGGAGACCCCCCTTGCGAGTCCTCCCTAAAAAGAGATTCAAAGTATTGCACTGCCTCCCTTGAGATTTCTAGGAAGAAGGAAAGATGGTCTCCCCTGTCATTCACCAGACTAGAGATAGAATTGCCATGATGCCTAGCTTTCACCGAATTGAAAAAGAAAGCTATATTTTTATCCCCTTCTTGAAGCCACTCAATGCGAGCCTTCTGTTTCCAATACAATTCCTCCCGCAATTCCCATTCTTCAAAAGTTTTCACAGCTCGAGCCTCGTCCTGAAGCAACTCAACTGTCACCCCATCCTCCCTTAACCTCCTCATGATACCATCCAGATCTTCCTGAGCCCTCACCTTTGCATGGAATACATTCCCAAAGTACTGACGATTCCACCGTTTGAGTTCAAATTTAACATATTGAAGTAGTTTAGCAAAGGCATACATTGTCGTACCATAGGCTGCTCTACCTTTTATCCACCAGTCAGTCACAAAAGCATTCAAAGAAGGGTCTTGCAACCACATAAGTTGGAACCTAAAAGAGGGAAAATGAGGCACACGAGTTGACTCAATAGCAAGCTTAATAGGCCAATGGTCAGATCCTCTCCAGTCCAAGATCTCAGAGCAAGATGACCACATCCCTCCAACCCAGTAACAGGAAACCAGAAATTGATCTAATCTTTCAGCAATGCAAAAATCACCAACTTGATGATTGTTCCAGGTGAACTGACCATTGCGGGGTTTGATATCAACAAGATTCAAGGTATTGATACTATCACAAGTAGTAGTGCAGAGGGCTCCAACCTTCCGGTACCACCACGCTTCTCAGCCAATTCACAAATAGCATTGAAATCTCCACCCAAAATCCATTGGTGAAAAGGCATCATGCTACGGATAAGCCTGATATGGGACCACAAACCTTGTTTACCCTAAAAATCTGTAGGTGCATATATATTAGAAAAAAGAATGACTTCCCCTGTCTCAAAACAAGTAGCCATCATAGACATAGAGGATTTAGAGGAAATCCACCAAAGAGAACAGATTCTTCGAGGATTCCATAAACATGCCAAACCCCCAGAAGCTCCATGAGCTCCAATACACTGGCACTCCCCGCTCCTCCACAACTTAGGTGCCAAGCCTTGCATATTCTCGACAGATAACTTAGTCTCTTGCAAAAATAAGACATCAGGACCTTGCCTTCTAACTAAACCTTGAACCGCTTTTTGTCTAGGGCCGCTGTTCAAGCCCTGAACATTCCATGACAGAACAATCATTTCAAAGGGCTTGAAAAATGAGAATCCAGAGTCTTTACCGACCCTGACTCCACCAAATTCTCGCCTGCCAGTTTAATCTTTTCCACATCCTTTTTTCTGCCTGGTTTAGCAAATTTCTCTACCCCACCCTTCTTAATATCCTTCTGCAAAATGACCAATTTGAGAGGAGGCTTAACCTTCTTAGCCAGGTCTGAACCAGTGGTCTGCCTAGGAAGAGAAGAATCCTCACCAACTAAAGTAACAATGGCTGAGGGTTCCAGCACTTCTGACACCACCAACTGCTGACTAGCTTCCTTGTGTGGACAATCATCCCTTTGTGAATCCAAAGAAGAATCAAGAACAAAATCCTCCTGAGCTGAGCCCACAAGCCCCTGATCTAAGTTGATTAAACCTGGGTTTACCTCCTATTGGCCGAGCTCATCCAAAACCTCAAATCTGTTAAAGGTACCTTCATCCTGCCTTTCTTTAAAAGGTCTCTTTTAACCCCTATTTCGATTTCGAGCCGTGACCGGAGCAAAACCATCAGACGCACCTACCTCATTAGGAGAACTTCTCTTCCCCTTATCTGATTCAGGAGGATTGCTAGCAGGTTGTGAAGGCTGCGACTACATAGGCTTATACCTTGGACATTTTTGCTACAAATGACCATATTCTCGACAGAGCCAACAAGAAAAAGGGAGAGTTTCATAGTCTAAATGTTGCACCCAAGAATAAGTGCCCGCACACATATCTATTGCATTGGGTAAAGGCCTACTTAGATCAATCTCAACACAAATATGTGCAAAAGTCATTACCTTTTTACCCAAAGTTTGCGATGAAGTCCCAACTGGTTTTCCCAGCAGCGAGGCCAAAAGGTGCAGCACATCCTCTTGACAACATTCCACCAGAAACCTCGGTAGACGAACCCACACCGGGACACGATTTGGAAGCTCCTCGGAAGGGTTAAAACCTGCATGCCATGGCTTGATAAAAAACCCTACCTTATTATGAAAATAAGGGCCTCCCTCAAATACCCTATTGTGATCAACAATGCAATTAAAAGTAACCATGAAATAATTGTTCACCAACAACATTATCTCCATTTCCCCCTCTGGCTCCCATGTCCTTTGGGCCCAAACCTCCAAAAATTGCAAAGAAACCCTCATCCCCAAAAACTTGCAATATAAGGAGTGATTTGAATAATACTCAACATCTTCAACAATCATTTCATACGGAACAACCAGTTTCAGCCTCTCCTTGCACGGCTCGAGACAGCCGTTAATCTTCATTATTTGCACACCATTAGACAACCCAGTATCAGCAATCCCAGTATTCAGATCAAACAAGTTGTTATCAAAATTCTTCATCCCTTGACTTGAGAACTTCAAGCCCAATGCTGCCCGAAAGTCCAAATTAGGGCATCCCTCAGACGTCTCACCCTTCGAGAATGCCATCATCCTCTAGAACAAAAAACACAATCCTTGAATGACAATGGGTGGGGGATTCCTCCCCACGCCCTTCCTCCCTGCTCCACACCAACACCCACACCACAAGCCCTTCCCACCCACGCACTAGGAAGAGAAAATAAACAATGAAATGCAGACTGCTTGCTTACCCCCACCACACCACCAAACAACCCCACACTCACACCGTTTACCACCTCCCCACACTTGGACCGTAGCAGATCCAACCTCCGACACGGGAGTCCAATGCCAGATGCTAACGAATCCCTTCCAGGAAGAAAAAATGAGCCTGAAGCAAGCCACGCACCTCAAGACACAACTCCACCCAACGAAGAACCCAACCCCCAGCCACGCACAAAAGATCCCCTCCCAACCAACACAGAGATAGCACAAAACTGACACGAGCTAGGGCGCAGATGCCCTAGCTCGGCTCCCGAATCCACAGTCTTGAGCCATCCAAAAGAATAAAATATTAGAGATAAAACCTAACATTCATAAATGATATTAAACAACAATTAATTTTAGAAGGTGTTTGGGTATGTGCAAGATCATGATGGGCCAAAAAGTGGTGATATGATGGGTATGTGTAGGGTATGTGGCTAGTGACTTTTTTTAAACCAAAATTGATGAAATAAAAATTATTTTTAAAGGACATTTTCAACTTTCCACCAATATAAATTAAGCTTTACTTTGAATTTAATAAATAATTACTATTCTTTTTCTATTTGAATTATGACTAAAGTTATGGTTGATAGGTTGATTGAAAAACATCTATAGCTTTCAAATGGTATCACATTTTTTGAATCTGAAACATGTGTCACATTCTATGCTTTGCATACTATAGGTTTAAAAAAAATAAAATTAAATTTTATGAAGTTTTGACCAAGTTAAGGTGGTCAGACATACAAGTTTTAATAATATTTTTTAAAGTTGTAATAAAAATTCATAATTAATTATTTACTTGGAAAAAAATTACAAAAAAATATGCATCACATCGAGACATGAGTCCTCTACTTATGTCTAAAATATTATAAAAATTATTATCATTTTATTGTGGTTAGGGTGGTCTAATGCATTACCTACTTTTCACTAAATTTAAGTACTAATGCATTAAAATTTCAAATATTCACTAAATAGATTTAAAAAAAAAAAAAAACCTAGTCGTTTAGAAACTACATTCAATTTGATAGAGATTCTATTCTTACATAATTTTTAAATAACATAGATAACTTATTCAAATTTTTACTTCAAGTTGGCTAACTTTGATTTTTCTGAATTTTTGACCACTTAAAGGCCTATTTTTTCCATGATGATCTTGCACATACCCGTTTGTCCTAGGTTAGTGACCTAGGAGCCATTTTCCACATGGCGAATGGGTCCTCACTAGGTCTTAGGACCCTATTTTCATATAACATTTCACATTATCTGAAGTGTGACCTAGGTGAGTCACCTAGGACCCATTCACCACATGTCAAATGGGTCCTCACTTAGACCTAGAACCTCCCCCTAGGATACATTTTTAGTAGTATTTTAATGATTTCAAATCCTAGATTTGATGTCAGATTGTGATATTCTAATTTTGGCAATTAATTTTAAGTTTTGTATAAATACAAGGCTATTTCACTTAGTTTAACCTAGGAATTTTTAATATTTTTAAAGAAATCAAGAGTACTTTCACAAGAGCATTTTAAGAGCATTTTTAAGGCATTCAAAGGAATATTTATAGAAGAATATTGTAGCAATCAAGATCAATTTTATCATTTCAAAGGCATAGTGCATCATGCGTGTTGTTGAGCTAATGGGTTGATGTAGCATTCAAGATCCAATTCAAGCATTGTTCATATCAAGTTTCATGATCAAGATCTACATTCCTTGAGGCCACTTCATGCTAGATTTTAGATTTATCCAAGGTTTCAAATAAGGTGTGGTGAGTTGTGACATTACGTTTCTTCATTCATCATTCCTTTTATGTATTGTTTCATTTAAATGTTTAATTACCGAAAAGGGGTTTGACTAAGGAAAAACCCTATTCTTATAAATAACATTTTTCTTCTCTTTGATGTCTAATTGCAGGTTTTAGGTTGAAGATCAATTGGAGAGGAAAATTGAAAAAGTTTTCAAAGTTGTTAAGAAAGTTTTAAAATCATGGAAATTGATCTACAAGATTTATTTTCATCCTTCTAACAGTGCCCAACTAGGATCTAGAATTGTAGACTTAGAGGAATAGAACCTAGAAATTGATTTTCTAGAGCCCTAGCCAAGACCCATTCACCACAGGGAAAATGAGTCCTCAATGAAGTCCAGAAAAGCACTTTTTGCAATAGGTACACAACATTTGACCCTCTTAAAACTTTTCTTTTGACTACTATAATAGTTAGGTTTGATTTTTTATTCTCATTTATACATTGTAGCACTCATATTGAATGAAATTAGAGTAAAATTAGGTGCATCCCATAGTTCCATTTTGGGTGAACCTCTTTTCCTTTATTTCAATAACATATATATGTCATATTGCTAAAATGGATTTAAGCCTCCCTAAACAAGGAAGATCAATACTCATAACATTCCCATATTAGGAAAGCAACCTAATAACATCTGCAAAAATTATTATGAATTAAATGAATGACCTCCTTAGAAACAAATGTTGATCAGGATCAAGATAACATGAATCTACATAAGTTCGCACAATAACACTACTCAAGTCAGATTGGAAACAATGACAAACATCAAGAATTTGAAGATAGAAATATCAAGATCAAGAAAAAAATAATATACATGAGTGCCCTCAACAACACTACTTGAATCAGATGGAAAATAACTAGAAATTGAAGATACAAATGTCAAGATCAAGGAGACTATAATTTACATGAGTGCCCCTAACAACACTACTCAAATTAGATGGAAAAAGGGAAAACATATAGAAGTTAAAGATACAGGTGGTACATGAATCTGCATGAGTTACCCCAACGACACTACTCAACATGCAAGATGCAAGTCAAAAATATAGGTACCAATACTCTAAAGAACACTGATCATGAGAGAACTAATAATATGCATGAGTGTCCCTAATAAAACTACTTGAATCATATGGGAAAAAAGGAAAACATTTGGAACTCAAAGTTACAAATGGCACATGAATCTATATGAGTGACCAAAATGATATTACTCAACATACAAAATGTAAGTTGAAAATATATGTACCAGTAGTATCAAATCAAATGAAAATGGAAGGTCACCTCCAAAAAATAGGAATGCAAGAATTTCCATATGGTAAATGTTCCATCTCACTCAAATGCATGTAACCAATTGTTGATGTACATACTGCATCTGAAAGTACATAGGAACAAGAACTAGATATGTAGATCACTCAAACTTGAAACAAATGAAGCATTAGCACCAACAATAGAGACCCTTGCATAATGCTGACAAGGAAGAGCCAAGACAGGTGCACTTAAACTATGTGAAACCAAGAAATGCATGTAGGATAAACAACATGCAAATAAAAGGGTGTGCAAACTAAGGCACACATGCATGAGGTAAGAATCAACTAGACTTGTTGTTGTTGTGGAAGGGACACCCACGTGGAAAAGGTGTGATGAAAAACAAAAGGAGAACATAAAACCCCCATTGAACTTTATATCACAGTGTGATGCAAAAAACATTAGCCACAAGTTCAAACAATGAACAAAGAAACCTTCCATGCAAGAGATCTGTAAACAAAGAATTCCAATATTCCTCAACAAGAAAATGCTACAAAATAAACCTAAGGAATCTTCAAGGAAAAAAAGAGTCCCTAAAGGTTGAGAGTTCTATCAAAAACATGAAAGATTGAGAAAGAAGAAGATAAATCTCCAAAGAGATAATACAATGAGGGTTGAGTTCTATATAGGGCCAACCATAAATGGAAAACGTATTAGATCTACAAGTGTCAACATCGGATGTAATGAGATAGAATGATCTAATAATTTCTCTCTAGTTAATGTAGTAAAACACTCATAAGTTTATCTTAAGTGCATGAGAATAATTAGACTAATAATTAATTAAATATTAATTAATTATTAGCTAATGCATGATTATTCTAACATTAAAGTGATATTTTTTAACTTAAATGTTTCTGTTATATTTTTATGAATATAAGAATATGATAAATATATAATAAAATGTTACTTGTTATTATTTAATTACTTTAGTTTAATTTGATATGTGTTATCAATTTTTTATATTAATATGTGCTTAAGAGAAAAGAGTTTTAATTAACATTGATCAAATTAATAAAAGAATATTTATAAATATTTGATTGTTCTTTGTATATACATAAATAATATAATACTCTACTCTATATACATAAACAATGTAGTTGAGGAGTTGTAAACAATATAATTCAGAAGGAATAAAGTGATGTTTTTATTTTCAAATGCATGTTAGGTGAATTTGTATTTATGAAACTACATAATCTCTTGTTTTCAAAATACATAAAAAATTTCAACAAAATTATCAAAAAAATAAATGATTCTCAATGCAAAGGCCTTATCCAAAGAGTAATCGAAAAGAGCAATCTATAAGTAAAATAATTTGGTCTAAAATTGAAATTTAAATATCATATAAGGACTAAAGTGATATTAATAATTTTAAAAATCTCGTCACAGTTTGCATATCCAGGAAAATGAATTCTTAGATTATATATCATTTTAATCGATTTAATATAATCTTAACTCTAATAGTTAAGGAGTTGTAATTAATGATTTCCTAAATAGGAATTAAGCCATGTAATTTATGATATATAAATGAATTAAATAATGTGATTAATTTTATTTTCTAATTATTAGTTAAATAATTAAGGACTTCCTCATGCCATTCCTTAGGGTTTTGTGGGTTTAATTTTAACCATGTTATACCTCTCTTGTTGCATGCAATAGTTTAATCTGCCATGATTCTCGATTTCACCAACGCCCATGAACTTCTACCTTCATGGATTTTTATTTATAATAGTTGCAGCCTGTTTAGATGCTTTCAGTTGCACTTGAAATTGTGTGGATCTTCTTTTTATCCAAATTGCTATGTATTTTATTTTAGTTTTTAAAAACTCCCTCAAAGTTGTGATTGTTCTTTTAGTCTCCCTTCCACTTTCAAATGCTACACCACACACATGCTTGCTATGAAATTTTTATTTTATTATCCAGTTGTTATTTTTCTATGACCCTTCAGATTTTGAATATATTGTATTGCCTATTCAAATAAGGCATCTTTATACTTCTTTGTCTTCTCACCACCAGGTATATCTTATGATTATGGAAGTCAAATCACCTTGATGGTTAAACTTCTCATTAAAACCAATTAAGGAGTGTTTGATCTCACATCATCATTGGCACTCATCAAACTCAATATTCAAGTTGTTTTTCTATTGCTTCAACAATCTACCAACAATTTGGAGAAAATTGAATTATGCAAATTTGACATAATTGAGTGTCAATAAGAGAAAAAAATAAAGTTCTTTGATTCCCACAAAAATTAATGTGAAGGCTTACAATGGTATCCCATGGACCCCTACAAAAGGATTTTACTTGAGAGCTCCAAAATTGTGAGATATTAAACTTTTCATAAATTGACAAGCCTGAATGGGAATTTTAATATCTCTTGAACAATGAATGCTACAACCATGAAATTTTCACCATAAAATCTATGGTTCTTTACAAAATATAATTATAAGAGGATTCATCATGAAACTTCACTATTTCCCCGAACAATTGTTTCAGTGAAAACTACTTGTTGTGCACCAAAGCCATAGTAAGACAAAAACTGAAAACTTGCTAATCTGACATGCAACTCGCTCCCATAGCCATCAAATGTCAAAAGAAACCAATAACACACAAAATTTAAAATCAAACCTAAAATATATTTTTTGTTGATGTTGATTGCCAGTCCACTCAAATGCTCATGCATCAACAACTTTATACTAAGTACACACGATGCTAACTTCACCAAATTAATCATATTTTTACATAAATATAATTTGAAATTTCATATACCATTTATCATTTACCATTAAATCACACTTGGTGTAATCATGTAATTTTACAATATGAGAAATGAAAATATTGTATGGTTCTTCTTTACCAAACATAAATTGCTTCTATATCATTAAAACAAGATAATATCCTAACCTTCATTGATACTTCATGCAAAGGAACCACATATGAATAAAATGAAACAATTAATGTATGTGAATATCATATATGATATCTTTACCAAGGATTTAAATAATGGTACATATATACTAGAAATTTCTATTAGGCAATTCCTAAATTATAATAACCCCATAAATTATATGACTAGTAAAAGATAGTGACACAAATTTACTAGCTATACAAATATGGCAACAAGACCCTATATATAAAAAATAGGTAAATGATTTCTCCTATAGGATCAAACTGGTTAGATAAGAATGAATTGTGAGTGATATAGAAGGTATGAATCCATAAAACCATTGATTTCTCATCATTGACAATTTAATCTTATACTAAATGATGGCATATAAATTTTTTAAAATTTCTTCCATTACTAAGAGTTCCCTTATAAAACACAATCCTTACATAATCATGTAAAGAAATGAATATTTTTAATTTCCAACAAATTATATTTAATTGGCATTCCACTCTTTCAAAAGAGATATCCTAATATAGATAAATTATAATAACCACCAACATAAATGAATCAAATAGAACCATATATTCAAATATCATAAGTTTACGACATTTTAAATTATCATGCACCATTTTCTTAGAGATTAACATATACATGGAACATAACATAACATGACTATATCATAGATTAAGCAATTAAAAAAAATAAAAATATGTCTTTATATATGTCAAAAACTAGATCAAATTGTTAAAAAGCAATAATATGTTTACATAGATAAAGAAAATACTATTCATATCATAATAGTGGTTTCAAGAAGAATACAAATTTAATGTGTTTATTAATTTTCCTTAAACAAATGTGACAACTCACTAAAAACATGGACAAAAAATATCCTTTGACGTAGATTTTGTTAAACTCCTAGTCAGCGTGCAAGTACAATGACTAATAATTCCAGCATCTTGGCTAAGCTATAAGTATACTAACCCTATTTTAATTTGTTACCCCTTTAGTTTATAGAAATTCATTCATATGAAGGGATAACAACACTAATGATAGAGGTTGTTTAGCATATGAATACATATCAACCATGCCCAGCAAGAAAAGTAGTCTACGAGAGAAGATTTAAGATTTAACAAAAAGGCATAGGAATAACTTAAGCAAATGCCGCCCCCTCCTCAATTATTTCTACATCTTACCAACGTTTATTTGAATAATATATAACTACAGATCTAAACGTAAAACTAGTAATAAAATATAATTTAAGAAGCTTAAAACAAATTAAATAATAATTATCCTAAAGATTAACAGCATCCAAAAAGAACAGCTCACTATCTCATGTATGGTATAATATGGCGGCTGCTTGACATCATTTAATATTATTTGGAATAGCTGTACTGATTTTATAATATTTACGTACTCCAAAAGAATTTCTTCGACTCAAACGTCCAAGGTTATGCAGTAGCAATACAAAACCAAGAATAACAATAAAGAAAGAAAAGATAGGCGGCAGAGTCGAAGGAGGATAGCTGTTGAAATGTGGTGCTTCAGCTATAAGTAGTACCAGCGCTTATTCTTTTTCTCACAGTTTATTACATTACGTCTGGACGTCTGCAGTTGCTTTCATGGCGAAGGGCATATATCTGCATTTGCTGCTTCTATTGCTCACAGTGTGTGTTGCCTTTGCTTCTGGTAAAATTTATTGTTCCTCTCTTCAGTATTATGTAGATTAAGTGATGTGCTTTAATTGCTGATACGAACGAAAATATATTGTTTGTAGTTGAAAATATTAACAAAAATTCTAAAACATTTAGTGATTTGTAATTTGTTTGAAATGATCAGTGCCCATGCACGATTACTGCCCAAGAGAAACCGGTGCATTTCAGGGGGTGTGCGATGACTCTATGCGATGCTACTATGTGTGTATAAATTATAGTAATGCTTTTTTCAAATTTGGACAGTGCGAACTGATTGATTATGAATGGACCTGTGTCTGTTATTATCCCTGTTAGAAGGCCCATCTTCACAAATGTTTATTCCACTGTTTCTTTTGTGATGGGAGAATACAAATAAGTGATAAAAGATTTTAATAATTGAACATGTTTCAATAGCTGTAAGAGTCTGTCTTATGTTTTAAAAAATATAAAAATATAAATTGAATATAATTAAAGTTTAAAGGTATTTTACTATTTCATCAAAGATTGTAGAACTTGATAACTAATTTTTTTAATTATATTTTATTTATTGCATACATAGACATATAAATTTAACTATATATGCATGGTTTGTTTGTTTATCTTTGACCACTTGTTTTACTTCTATATGTAACTTTTAATTTTATTTTTGAAAAAATCTAACATTAAAAAATAATTTATTTATGTGGTGCTTATTTTACAAATATTATGTTCATTATCAAATATTAATGTTTTGAAATGTAAACTATTTTCAAACTCAAGATATTAGTTTTTGTTAACATGCTTATATCATTACACTTCACCTCCCGTTGCCATTGTAAAATATTTCTCAGCATTCAAGGTATCTATACTATTATAGGTAATATCTAATTTAGATTTAGCTTAAAAAATAAAATTTGTTACAAACCAAGATTAATCTTTTCATTTAATAGTCTTATGATTTGATGAATATAAAAATATAAATTTAATATAATTAAAGTTTAAAGGTATTTTACTATGTCATCAAAGATTGTAGAACTTGATAAGTAGCTTAGATATCTTATATACATCTATCTAAAATACGCTGAGAGATATCAATCTCGAGGTGCCTATTTTAAATTGTTATTGAGAATAGATAAGCACCTCGAAAACTGATATCTCTCGACGTATTTTAGATAGATGTATATAAGATATCTAAGCTAGTAGCATCCACAATGTGCAATGTAAAATAATAATTTATCACATTTTTTTTCTTAAATAAAGAATTATAATACTTTACAAATCATGATTCATATCATATTTATTCAAATGCGCAAAAAGATGTGTACATTAGGAATTCATAATGAATGAGACAATTCATCTTTTATACCAAAAATTTAATATCAATATTAATAGAAGAGTTCACTTGAAAAATATATACATCACATAAAAATGTTATGTTTCCAAAGATTTTAGTTTTTCTTCCTCTTCTTTTCTTTTGGAAATTTGCTTTCCTGTCTTCATTTTTTCATAACAATCATATGTAAATGGTGGTGAGATTCTAATTCCATCCAAAGACTTAACACATGATATAGCAACAAATGTTAATCCTACCCTTTCCCTTGGTCCTATATCAACTATTGCCTTGGAAAGAGTTAATCCTTGTGATTTGTGGATCGTTAGTGCCCAAGCCAGTCATAGGGGAAATTGACACATGCGGCCCCTTTGTATTAGTGAAATTGGAATTAAATTTGGAGATGCATCTTCAAAAGGAATTCCAAAGTAATTATCATTAACATTTCTCAGATTAAGGTTGTCTATGTTAGGTGCTCCATCTAAACATATGAATCCATGCACATGTGGTGATCCTCTATGCTGCCATTCATATCTTGACCAATAATCTTTTACTTTCATTCCCTTTTGTAGTATTTCCTTGCAAAATATTGTATATCGTAGGTGTATGTAATGTGCCACAATATGTGAGTAGCCAATAATATTTTGTCATCACCATTTATATGCTTCTTGTGGGTTAGTTGGATGTGTCCCTTGCATTAATGCATGCAAATCTAGCCAATACATATTTGTTGCACTCAAAGTAAAGAAAACTATTGGTGTTCCAATTTGATGTAATAGATCAACTAATTCAGCTCAACATTTTTCCCAATAAGACCTTGTACCCCTTAGCGTTGTACCAAAACACATCAAAAAGTTGGCTAGATGTGAATGAGGGACATTTCCCATATGTTCTGTTAACTCATTTATTGTGATTGGCATATCTTACAATCTCTTTTTGATAAACACTACTGATGAGTTTTGTGCACAATGTCGCATAATCATATTCATCATATAATATCTAAATCATGGGTGTCTTCCATAATGATGATCTCTATATCTAAATAAATGCTTAACAAACTCATGCAAATGAACTCTCCTCATTCGTGGTTCTATCCAATCATATCGTCCATTTGGAAATAGTGTTGGAAAAGCCATATCAAGTAATCCTTCCATAACATACTCATTCACTGGAGATGGTCCAATTCTTGGCCAATCAATTAGTGATCTAGGATCTACATTAGGGTTATTTACCTATGCATGAATTAGTTCCATCTCTCTTCAAAGATTTATTGGTTTAGAGGCCATTGATGTAGTGTGATTAATAATGTTTCCTTCATCTATCTCCAATATGGGACCCGCAAATACATACTCATTTGTATTTGAATCAAACTCCATATAAACAAAATTTAGTTGGTCAAAAATGTTTTGATCTGAATTGCAAGTGCATTTTCATCAATTTGAACATCTTTATAGAACCTATCATGTTCTATTTTATATTTAAGTGCTCTATATACCCTATCTTTATTAACTGTAAAATTATAAGTTGTTCCACGCTGATCCTTTTTTTGAACGATAATGACTAGTAAATCATTTATTCGATGTGGTAAAATTTTAGCTATTTTTCTCACTTCTTGTGGAAAAATTATGGTATATCCTTTATATTTGTATTTCCCTCTAGTTGCATGTGTTACTTGAAGTATTGGGTTGACACATGCTATCAACATTTCTTCGATTTACATTAAATTTGCAAGTTCTAATGATTGTGGACCATGATCCATATTGTTTAATGTTGAAAATCAATGTTCATTCCTCTCTTGTCAACATCGATTGCAAATAGGGCCCTCAGGTACCTGTACAACCTTCATTGTAGGATAACTCTCTTCACAAATATAACACATACTTGGTGTAGAAATTTTATCTAGTCCATGTCAAAATATCATTTGTATACTTTTCAAATCAATCTCAGTAGTTGTATTGTTATTAATTGCTTCTTGATCTCTTCTATTATCAACATTCATTACATTTTGAACTCTATCATTTGGTGTTTGTAGCACATGATCTATTGTAACAGAATTCACCCCTTCAAAACTAACCTCAACATTCCCACAAGATTGACAATGTATTTCAACTGATTCACGATTGTGCACTTGTATTTGTTGTCTGTCTATCTCATTCAATTAATCAAAATGCATAGCTCTTTGAATTCATGAACGATGTGTTATCATTCTATCTGCATGTTGTCCCATTTATGCTTCAATCTCTTATGTTTTCATATTTGCCCTACGTATAATGCTTCTTTCTCTATCATTTTGGTTTTGACAAATCCTTTCTTCTTGTCTTTGTACATTAGTCATTTGTTCACATCGTTGTCTCATATAGTTCCAAGCATATTCTCTCCTTTGTTCTTTTTGTTGCTCTTCAATTGTAAAACTCCTTACTTCCTCTCTTTGTGCATTAGCCATTTGTTCACGTCGTTGTCTCATATAATTTCAAGCATATTCTCTTTGATGCTCTCTCCATTGCTCTTCATTTTGAAAACTTGTCCTTGGATGACGAGGCATCCTACAAATTTTATTAAAAGTTATTAAATCTATAAAATTGTTAAGAATTCATAAAGACACTTAATGATGTAATTTAATGGTTCATAAGTATATAAATAATTTTATCAACCAAATACAATATAAAAATACATTGTTAAAAACACATAAATACATATTGCCTTGGCCATTATTATTTTTAAAGTAGTGATATGGGTACGTGGAGGATCATAATGGAAAAAACATGCCCTTAAGTATCAAAAGATTTAGAAAATCAGAGTTAGGCAACTTGACGTAAAAAATTGAATAAGTTATCTATATTATTTCAAAAATATGTATGAATAGAAACTATAGCAAGTTGAATGTAGTATCTAAACTACTAGGTTTTAAATATATATATATATCTATTTGGTGAAAATTTGAAATTTCAATGTAGTAGTACTTAAATTTTGAGGAAAAAAATAAGAAGTAGGTGTCTGTCTAACCACCCTAACCATAATAAAATGATAATATTTTTTAATCATATTTTATCTTTGACTCATGTTTGGATGTGATGCATATTTTTTTGTAATTTTTTCCCAAGTAAATAATTAATTATGATTTTTTTATTACAAATTTTAAAAAATATTAAAAAATTGTATGTCTAACCACCTTAACTTGGTCAAAACTTCATGAAATTCATTTTTTTTTTTAATCCTATAGTATGGGAAGCATAGAATGTGACACAAGTTTCAAATTCAAAAAATGTGATACTGTTTGAAAGTTATAGATGTTTTTCAATCAGCCTATCAATCAAGACTTTAATCATAATTCAAATAGAAAATGAATAATAATTATTTATTAAATTCAAAGTAAATCATAATTTATATTGGTGGAAATTTGAGAATCTCCTTTAAAAACCATTTTCGTTTCATCAATTTTGGGTAAAAAAATATCGTCAGCCACATACCTTACACATACCCATCATATTTCCACTTTTTGGCCCATCATGATCTTGCACATACCTATATTTGTTTATTTTCTACATGTACAATATCATAGTATTATTCACTTTTAATTTTAATTTTTTACTCCTCTAACTATTCAACTCTCAAACAACCTTATAAGAAAAATATTTACTTAACAATTAAAATTTTACAAACAAGTTTCATAATATAAAGATTTCACACGCCTATAGAGAGGCTAATGCCGTGGCAGATTTTTTTGCGAATGTAGGGGCTAGGAGCAAAGGATTGTGAACTTGGATAAATTTTAGTGAACTAAGTGTTAACGTCCGACCCTTACTGAACTATGATGTGTCACATGGGAAAGAAGCATGTTTCCTCATTAATGATGATTGTACGGGGTAATTACCTCACAATCATCAAATTGTATGGGACCGAGCTTAGTTCCTTATACTGTAAGTTTTCTTGGCATACTTTGTGGGTTCTTAGATTTGGTGAGACCATTTCAAGTAAAGATTTCATCACCGCCTGCCCCACTGTGCTTGCCGAAATGGGTGGAGATAGGAAAAGAGTGTAGCCAAATAGCTTTGAGACTCATACTAGAAATCTTAAAGTGTGGAACAAAGTAAAAAATGGGGATTTACTCCCTTTTCTGGAAAACCTCCATGGGTCGAATCAGGAGGCCACTGAGCTTTTTGAGAAGAATTGGAATAACGAGGAGCTTACCCTTTTTGGTAGGAAAGTGGAGCTCGATGAAAACCTTATAGCTAAAGTAACTGGAATTTCCACTGATGGACACAAATTTTTCAGGGACTAGGTTTTCTCTGATGAAGTTGTCATAAGATTTCTAAAGAAAGAGAAGGAAAGAATGAAACTGGTGAAAATTTCTAATAGCTACCTCAAAGTCGACACTATAAAAGCTATATGGAGGAAATTTCTCTGTGTCATCATGGAGTACATTACTGTGGATGGTCGCTTCACCAGGGTCTACGGTTACCACTTTGTCCTGCTCAACCATTTCCACTACAAGGTTAGGGTTTCTTTTCCCTACTTTCTTCTCTATTATTTGAGAAAAAGTTTAGTTGATCACAAGAAAAACCCAAATAGATTTCCTATCTTGCATACTGGTTTAATTAGGTTAATTGTTGAACATTTCCAAAAAATGATCGCCCCTGCTAATTTGGCTGCTCCTCCTGATTCTAAGGAGGATGATACTTAACCTAGTTTATGTGGGAATTTTCCTAATCTGAGCCTAGTTAGGATGGTCCTTAGTCCTTCCTCTATCCAAATTGGTAAGAAAAGCCTTAATTCTATGAAAGCCTACTCTACGCCTAAGCCAGGAAGTCCCACCATTAAAACCAGAAATGTTGGCAAGAATCTTGCAGGAAAAAAAATTGTGTCTTACTCTGAAGACTCTCCTGAGTCTAAGGACTCTAGTGCTCACAATAATACTTCCTTTGTTGCCCTGTCATTGGACAAAGATGTTAAAATTGGTTCCCCTACTACCCCTGACCTGGCTAAAACTTGCTTCAACCTTGATAGGGAACCCGTTGTTGATGTCTTGGGTTTAGCTAGGAACAATTCAGCTGACCATTTCAAAATTTTGAAATGGGTCTTTCATGAAATCAACGAGCTAAAAATCAAAAACTGGGCCCTTCAAAGTAAACTAGAAGAAATGGGTGTCAAATTTTATGTGATTGGTAGGAATGAGGCAGAGCGAAAAGATCATGGTGCTAGTAAAGAAACCCATAACCAAGCGGGTATGGATAGAAGGGTTGAAATTGAGCTGGAAAATTTTAAAAATACTATTAAAACTATAGCCGAGCAGAACAATAGGATGGCAAGACACAATGCCATCATAATCAATGCCATGACAAAAAAATTGGACAAAGCTCAATAGGGGTCTTTGGTGGTTGTTCTGGAAGAGGTCAATGATAAAAACTAGGATGAGGATGTTGGTATTTCTAAGATGACCAGGGCTAATTTGAATAGGAAGGCTCCTCCTATGCCACAGATGATTCAAACCTTCAAGAAGGGTGTCCAGGATATGTAGAACCTAGAGGTTGAAACTGAGTTTGTTCTAAAGACTCTGGGTTAGTGGCGATTGGTCTTTTTGTTGGATTTTTGGTTGGTTTTTTGTTTGACCCTCCTAGTCTGTTGCGGGTGGCTGCTGCTTTTTCAAGTTTTTTTTCTTTTGTAGTAGCCTATTTTTTTCTATTGGACTTTTTGTCCTTTCTCTTTTGTTGTAAGCTAGGTGGTTTCGGGTCCCTGTAAAACCCATTTTTCCCTTTATCAAAAACATTATAAGAAACTCAAATGTAGACTAGAAAATAACTCTTAAGTTTGATTAAAATAACAAAATAATATTTCAAGCTTTTACAAACTATTTTGAAGAAATTCAAAAAATTTAAAATAAACTACAAATATCTATAACTCTTATATATGAAATTTGATTCTTGTATAAGAAAAAGTGTAAATTTATTAAAAACATATGAAACTTGATTCTTATATAAGAAAAAGTGTAAATTTATTTAAAAGATTAAAGAAGCTTTATTAAAATTTACTTAATTTTATGATTTTAGTTTTTAAATTTATCGATTAATTTATTGAGTTCACAATATAAATTTTATGAGTTCACATTATAAATTTACCTTTTTCACATTGAGTTTACCCTAATTTACCTTAATTTATCACATTATAAAACTTAACCTTATCATATCAAAATTAAATAATTTACTACTCCATGTGAAACATTAATTTATGTTTAGTAAATTCATTAAAAAAAGATTGAAGAAACAAAATTTACTACTACTACATGTGAA
This sequence comes from Sequoia sempervirens, assembly GCA_007258455.2. Classification (NCBI taxonomy): domain Eukaryota; kingdom Viridiplantae; phylum Streptophyta; class Pinopsida; order Cupressales; family Cupressaceae; genus Sequoia; species Sequoia sempervirens. Next base: position 145,927,520 of record VDFB02058242.1, read on the forward strand.
TCATTAATTTATGTTTAATAAATTCATTAAACAAAGATTGAAGACATAAAAATTAGGCTTAACCAGTTTAGTTTTATCATTTTATGTTTTTAATTGCTGTAAAAAAGACTTACCTTTTTTTCACTCGTAGTATATATTAGCACCACTTCTATATTTATTCACACTTATTTGCCCCACTTTTTATCTATGGTAATAATTTATTTTTGAATGAACACATTCATTTATTTTACTTGCTATGTATATTAGTTCAAAAAGTTAAAGACTATTTGAAAAGATATAATATTTAATAAAAAATCTTTAGTTGTCGGCTCTTAATTTGTTTAAGTTAACATTTTTTTTAACACGGTCATGCTCCACCTATGTTGTCACTGTAGGTTACGCCTCTTGGTGTAATTAGTTCAAAAGTTTAAGACCATTTGCAAAGATATAATATTTAGTTGTCGGCTCTTAATTTGTTTAAGTTAACATTTTTTTTTAACGCGATCATGCTCCACCTGTGCTATTACTGTAGGTTATGCCTTTCAGTGTAACTAATTTTTTTTATTATAATTTATTTTACTTTGTAACTATTTTATTTATTGCATACATAGACATATAAATTTAATTATATCTACATTATTTATTTGTTTATCTTTGACCACTTTTTTTACTTCTATATGTAACTTTTAATTTTATTTTTGAAAAAATAAACATTAAAAAATAGTTTTAATTTTAAAAAATTATTTATTTATGTGTTGCTTATTTTACAAATATTATGTTCATTATCAAATATTAATGTTTTGAAATGTAAACTACTTTCAAACTCAAGATATTAGTTTTTGTGAACATGCTCATATCATTACACTTCACCTCCTATTGTCATTGTAAAATATTTCTCAACATTAAAGGTATCTATACTATTATAGGTAATATCTAATCTAGATTTATCTTAAAAAAATCAAATTTGTTAGAAACCAAGATTAATATTTTCATATAATAGTATTATGATTTCATTATATATCAATCTTAACCTAAAACAATTAGTTTCATCATAATATGTTTTTTAAATACAAACATTAATTAAACATCATGATAATATCTCAATCTTTATTTATTAAAGTGATATTTTTAACCTTAAGTGTATTTTTCATAGTTTTATGAGTATAAGAATATAATAAATATATAATAAAAGGTTATTTGTTATTATTTAATTAGTTTCTTTAATTTAATTTAATATATATTATCAATTTTCTGAAGAGAAAAAAGTTTTACTTAAACATTGATCAAGTTAATAAAAGAATATTTATAAATATTTGATTGTTAAAAGTTAAGTCAATATACAATATTCTACTCTATATACATAAAAAAATGTAATTGAGGAGTCATCAACAATATAATTGAGAAGGAATAAAGTGATCATTCAAGGTGCATTTGTATTTATGAAACTACATAATCTCTAGTCTTCCAACTCCATGGGAAATTTCAAAAAAATTATTAAAAAAAATGATTCTCAGTACAAAGGCCTTATGCAAAAACTAATCAAAAAGATAAATCTATAAGTAGAATAATTTGATCTAAAATTGAAAGTTAAATATCATACTAGCAGTCGCATGCACTGGCATGTGGCAATCACCTGATAGGGGTCTTCTGCGGTGGGCGATCTTTGCATCAAGGAGGGATGATGCTTTTTTTTGCATGGAAAGGTCATTGTGAATGAAACGTATGAGTTAGAATGTATGAATCAAGTAATCACGAATAAATTTTTCTGTAAATTCTATTTAATACTATTAGAAAATTAGGAAATCATTCTTTAAATTTGTTTAAAATTAGAAACTTCAAAATTAAATTAAATATCAAATTTAAAATAATTGTTTCTTAAGATGGACATGTATATTATCGCTTTTTGTGTAGGTTATTCAATCAATTAATTATTTAATTTTGAAGTAAATGGAATTTTTTTGTAAGGGTCATCACCCATGCATGTAATTTCTTAAATTGGATTTAAAATGTACACATTTTTTCTATCAAAGGAAGACATTCAATAGTGAATACTTTTTATAATTAGTATATCTCTATAGTTTTGGAAATTGAAGTTTTAGTATGCATGTTCTTTTTAACGAGAGATGGAAATTAGCTATATGCATCTGCACTTGTAATTCTATTACTATGTAGACAAGGTGTGACACCAATTTTAGTATAACAATTGGTTTCTCAATGGAAGATTCAAGGTACATTATTTGCCACTAAATATTATAGACATAATAGCGAAATTGTAAAACAACTATTAAAAGAATAGTTAAAAATCATAGTTAAATCATAGATGATCCAGAACCCGCAGTAAACATTTTCATAGAAGACAAGTATAGCGAATTACAATGCAATTTAGAATAAAAAAAATAACTTTTAAATGAATGATTGCATAGTGCAATTGGAGAATCAAAAGAGATAAATGATAGATGCACATTGTTTAAGGGAAAAACAATAAAAGTGTTGAGTCTGTTGTGACGACTTGGTAGTTGTTGAAATAATGGATACTGACTCATCTAATGAAGTTGCACACACTTCAAAGGATATTTACCAAGGAGAAATTCAACCACATAGAAAGTGTTGCAACTAAGGGCATGCAAATAGAGATTCTATTTATCTAGAATATTAGATGATTACAAATGTACGAATGCCCTTAATATATAGGCATGAATGAGATGCAAGATGCAATATGATGTTGCCATGTGTCATGATCTAACATGTGACAACATGTGAACCCTACCTAGGAAATGATAAAAGATTGAGATAATTTCTAGAAGGAAAACTCATCTTCTAGAAGGAATCTTATCCCAACAAATATGGAAGGGGGAATTACCCCATTATTAATGATTTCCTAATTTATGCAACCTAGGGCTAAATTAATGCAAGACCTAAGTTAACTTATGCTAGTGTAATAAATAATTAATTACACTAACCCCCCCCATAAGTGCAACTTAGGGAGGAAATGCAATGATTATGCAAAGATGATGATGATGATGATGGGTCATGGCTACAAGGCCATGTTAGGTACACATTTACATGATGAAAATAAAAATGCAAAAAATATCCCACAACCAGAGAAAAGGGGAAAACCCAGTGGAAATGAAACCCCTCTCCGAAAAGGAGATGAAATGCAAAGAAGTGAGAAAAGATGGGAAGGATGGAGGAATCCCCCCCAAGTACACCATCTTTCATATGGATACAATACAATCAATAGCCCCCCCATAGGAGGGAAATAGACAGACTATATAGCCCCCCAAGAAGATATGATCACCTACAAGAATGGTAAGTGTTTGAAGAGAAAACAAGATCCAATGCCGACAAACAACTTGTCTCCCTTTCAGAAGAAACAAAACCATGTGCAAGTGCAAAGATGCTTCCCATTCCAATAGGAATTAAAGGAAGGTAGGATGAATGTGGATGATGTCTCTGAAAACTACTCAAATTTCTCCTTGCCTGATGAAGATGAAGATGCCACAATCAACACTTGGGCACATACCCAATCAATGAAGAAAGTGACAAATCAGGATGATGCAAAAACTGATGCTGAACAAGATCCAAAGACTACAATAGAATGAATGTGACGGAGACTAGATTTCCCCCCCACAATGAAGTGTCCTCAAAAGCACTGAAAGAAGTCTGGAGCAACAAATGTGTCCAAACCATATGTCTCCCGCTAGGAAGAACAAAATCCAATGGTAGATATTGAAGAAACTCGAACTCCTGAATGGAATGAGAGGTAAGAAGTCTCATATGTGAAATCTCTGAAGAGAAAACAAGTGCCTCCAAGATAGTCTCTGGATCCCCAATTAAGGTCAAGAAAAAGGATGTGGAGACTGAGGAAAACTCTCTAAAGTGGGATTTGAGTAGAGGAGTGATATCCCCTCAAGAATGTCCTCGAAACCTATAGAAGTAGCCAAGTTAGTGATACCTAAAACAAAGCCATCCTATGATGTCAAGTTTGGAAAACTGAATGTGTCTTGATGACTGATGATGGAAGCCTCAATCAATGAATCTAGACAGGGAATCATTCAATGCGAAGGGATACTGACTATCTTTGATGGAGAAGAAGCATATGAAGAAACCTTGTCAACCTCTTTAGAAGATTCAAGGCAATCGAAACAAACAACCTCCTGCATAGCAATATCATCATATGGTACTTGATCTGAGGAATGACATTCTGAATCATGGACATCGGGAAATGGTGGAGTGTCTGAATCTCCATATAGCTCCCAAATTTTATTTCAAAGGATGTGAGGACAATCACAATGATCAATAGAACTCAAAAAATCACAATCAACTTCAATTCCAATGATCTCCAAGACAGTGTATCTGCAACAAATCCAAGAAAATTCCTGAATAACTTCACTTGGATGGGGAACTCTACCAAATAGATGTGACAATAAATCAAGTGATTGGAGATGGTGTATGATCCCATCCCGCCATTGTTCATAGTTACCCTTGTGCAACATAGTTAGAGAAGAAGTACATGCAAGCCCCATAATGCACTATCAAATTTCTCCGAAAAAAAAAAGACAATGACCTTCAATAGAAAATAGAAACTTCCAAAGATGATGTGCAACTAAAGTGATCCTACCCAAGCTTCAAGATATCCAAGCTATTGAACAAATGCACCAAATTGAACAAAACCAATGCAAGAGTACCTGAAGCTCAAACTAATCAAAGTGAATGGACTAATGCAAAAAGCTCTGAATTACCTTCATGATGTTGTTGGAATCACCGAAATCTGACAAACGTTACAAAGATATGAGACTTTATGTCCAAACTAGGGTTTTGACTTCATTTGACTATGGATTTTTTTCGAGAAAAATTATGTAGAATGGATCTATCACCATAGGCAAGTAGACCAAATTCTCTTTTTGAGGGTATCTTGTTTGTCAAATTTTGATACCCTGGTTGAAAGTTACGAAAAAATGAAAAAAAGGCCTAGATTAGGCACTCTACAGGCTAATTAGGGGGGAAAATCTGGCTCCAAGTGGTAGCACCTGGTCGCTAAAATGACCATAGCGGAGAAAATGGGAAAAGAAGAGAGATCCACTCGAGGTGGCAGCAGGGTGGTAGAACACAGCGGTGTGACCTATATAAGGGTGGCTCCACTCACAAATTGCAGATCACATGGTCCTCAAAATGACCATGGGTCGGGGCTGTTGGAGCGGGGTTGTCAGCGGTGCCAGCGTCCTAAACTTGGATGCCGACAGGAAAACAACGACCAACGTCAATAAAGAAGCATAGTCCCAACAAGAAAACATCGGCAAGATGGAGCTATCTTTGGCAGGGGAAAGTGGTCGCGTGAACCACAATAAACGACAGGTCGTTGAGTGGTGAAGACTCTGATGGACAGGCCAGTGGGCAGGGTTGAAAAAAAAATCTGCAGACTTTTCAAATGGGCTAACAAAAGAAATATCTGCAGACATTAATATGTAGATCCTAACAATAAAATGATTTATTTGATTTTTTATATTTCCAAAGGCAATAAAAAATCAAGATATATATGCCGAAAAAAAATATTTGTAGAAAATTTTGATAAATGCCGACCTGAAGATTTAATAAATCAAATCCATATGTCGATGAAAATATTTTGTATATGTCGATGAAAATATTTTTTGTATGCCGATGAGATTTATTTTTTTGCAACTATAGAAAAGCCTAAATAATATTTTTTTGCCTAATGATATGAAAAAGCCCTGATTTTTTTTTTTTAAAAAGGTGCTTGTGACTAAAAAAAAAATTTCCTTAAGAGGACAACTGACCGGGGTGATATTTTACTGCAAATTGTATGGATAGTACGATTGATTTTGCAAACCAAAAAATACCTCTGATGGCTCATGGGATGATGTATCCAATTTTGATGATTGGACAAGTAATCCTAGGTTTTCGAGGCCTTCTGAAGACAATGGTGAGCTTAGATCTAACTCAATCTGCTTCAAAAATTAGCTTGGTCCCCGAGTGGAGTCAAGTAGCCTGCAATCGAAACCTTCAAGCCTTCGATGAATCTCTCTAGCCCAACTTTCTTGATCTTGGGATGGAATCTCAATGGAATGGCTCTGATACCATGTTGAAATAATGGATGTTGAATCATCCAATGAAGTTGTGCACACTTCAAAGGATCTTTGCGAAGGTGAAATTCAACCACATAGAAAGTGTTGCAACTAAGGGCATGAAAATAGATATATTTCTATTGTGAGAGGTAAAACCATTATTTATCAAAGATGATTACAAATGTACAAATGCCCTGAATATATAGGCATGAATGAGATGCAAGATGCAATATGATGTTTCCATGTTTCATGATCTAACAACATGTGACAACATGTGAACCCTACTTAGGAAATGATAAAAGATTGAGATAAGTTCTAGAAGGACAACTCATCTTCTAGAAGGAATGTTATCCCAACAAATATGGAAGGGGGAATTACCCCATTATTAATGATTTCCTAATTTATGAAATGTAGGACTAAATTAGTGCAAGACCTAAGTTAACTTATGCTAGTGTAATAAATAATTAATTACACTCACAATAGTATTTGTTATGTTGTTACAAACCATGTTTTTTATACATGTATCTATGTGAGAAAAGATACATGGGATGAAGATCAAAAATAGAAAACCCATGCTCGTTATCCACCCTACCATATTGGCATCATGGAGCCTCGGGGACCCTAGCCAAACCCCCGAGAAAAAGAAATATGAAACATCCACTGGAAATTTTGTGGAGTTCCATCTTTTGGATTTGTCATGTATGCTTTACCCTAGCACCTGAAAATAGAAGAGAGAGGTATGTCAATGGATAGGGAAAGAAGATGAGTAAGAAAGGATGAAATATTAGTAAATATATAGCCAAAATTAATAAACACAACTAGAAAGTAGAAATGACGAATAATATTTGTAAGTGGGTCAGTGAATCTACTTGTTGATAATGGAGAATTTTTGCACTTACATGTACTGTCGGTGATGCTTGACAACCACAAGGGGAATTGGATTGAGTTGTTAGAGCGTTGAACAATTTGAAAAATTACACAACATATCAGTGTTCAAACGCTGAAACCTGCTATCAAAATGAACAATAAGCAGAGAACGAAAGACATAAACAATAAATTAATCATTTATATTGAATACCCATTCAAAATGACTTACTGATTTCATAGCTCAATATTTTAAAACCCTCCAACCTGCTAAAAAATGGAGCCAAACACGCTGAATTTAACAATAGCCTGCTATCAAACCAACACCACAATTGCTCTTCTGATAATACAATTTCGTCAAAGTATACTTTCCCACACACCAACATTCAATATTGCATTTACATACATATATATGTACATGTATACATATAGTGGATAGCAACATGTGAACATATATATATATATGCATGTAATGCAACTTAATCGAAGTATACTTTTGCACACTGCTACATTCAATATTGCATTTACTTTGACTGACCGCATTGGTACAAAGGAGTAGGGAAATGAATGTGCAAATGTATATATGCAAACACAAGAATAAATTATGTAGCAATTGACAACCCACAACATCCTATTTGTAAGGATTTCCACTTAAATCAATTAGAATGACACAAAGGGACTAAATGTAGAGAATGTGTATAGCTTGAAAGATGCACAAAGCAAAGAATGTTGTAGTGCATGAGAGTATACACCAGAATATGCAAGAAAATATTTTTAATTCAAGGTTATGTGCAGGATCATCATGGAAAAAATAGGCCCTTAAGTGGCAAAAAAATTAGACAAATCAGAGTTAGGCAACTTGACTTAAAATTTTGAATAAGGTATCTATATTATTTCAAAAATATGTAAGAATAGAATATGTAGAAAATTGAATTTAGTTTCTAAACTACTATATTTGTTTTTAAAAAAAAAGAAATCTATTTGGTGAAAATTTGAAATTTCAATGCAGTAGTACTTAAATTTCAAGGAAAAAATAAGAAGTAGGTGTCTGTCTGACCACCCTAACCACAATAAAATGATAATACTTTTTTATAATATTTTAGATATAAGTAGATGAATCATGTCCCGATGTGATGCATATTTTTTTGTAATTTTTTTCCAACTAAGTAATTAATTATGATTTTTTTATTACAAATTTTAAAAAATATAAAAAACTCGTATGTCTAACCACCTTAACTTGGTCAAAACTTCATGAAATTCATTTTTTCTTTTTCTAATCCTATAGTATGCAAAGCATAGAATGTGACACATGTTTTGGATTCAAAAATTGTGATACCATTTGAAAGCTATAGATGTTTTTCAATCAGTCTATCAATTAGGACTTTAGTCATAATTTGAATAGAAAATAAATAATAATTACTTATTAAATTCAAAATAAAGCATAGTTTATATTAGTGGAAAGCTGAGAATCTCCTTTAAAAACCCTTTTCATTTCATCAATTTTGGGTAAAAAAAAATTCATCAGCCACATACCCATCATATTTCCGAGTTTTGGCCCATCATGATCCTACACATACCCTCAATTGCATTGTTAGAATGGGAATTATGGAATTATGAATATGTGCTCCAAAATATGCAAGAAAATAGGTTTATTCAATTGCATTGTCACAACTCTATTGTTAACAAATAGAAATTTCAAACAAATAGTGTATCAGCTAAAGATATAAAGTTGAACAGATTCAAGAACTATTACAATAACACTTATAAACCACCAAATAGATTTTGTACATATTGTGCTATGATATAATTTTTCCCATAGCATTAAGAAAATACTGTTCGAAATGGGTCTTTCATGCAATTTAATCAATATACTTCCTCACACATTTTGCAACACATGAGTGTTAAAACCCTCCAACCTACTATGAAAAGGAACAATAAGGAGAGACCAAAAGGAATGAACAATAAATTAATCATTTATGCAAAGTACCCAATATACATATATACGTATGCATACATGTAGATATACATGTAATCTAGTATACATATACATGTATATATATGTATATATATATATATATAAGCTCACATGTATCTATATATATATATGGATAATGTATGTTGTTTTACATGAGTAGTATGCATAGATGGTTAATTTATTGTCTATGTCTTCTTGTCAAATGTTTGTATCTATGTTGTTATACCCATTGTGGAGATTTGAAAGAGATTATCGTGTTGTATGGATGGAGGAATTGTAATTAAATGTCCTTTCCTTAGGGTTAGTAATTTGTTCACCATTCGTTTATGGTTTTGGTTATCTATGTGTAATAAGAAATGAAGAAGATTTAGGTAGATCCTTTGTTTAAGAGGTAAGCTCCAGGCTGCTAGTAAAATCCCTCGAAAAGTGTTGTCTATTTGTGTAAAAACACAAATTGTAAAAGAGCTATTAGTCAATAAATCCTATTCATGGTTGGGTTGATGAAAGCTCTGTTTAAAAACATATAACAAGTAGATATTAACAATAAAATAATTATTTATGCAAAACACCCATGTAAAAAAGAGTATAACCCCACAAACTTCATTAAAAATTCCATATGCATTACCTCGTACTAAATACTATAGAGAAATAGATAAATTGTAAAAGAGGTATTAGAATAACACTAGTGTGTGCTTATTATTCCTTCTTATATTGTTGTATCTTTGACATTATACAAATTGTGAAGAGCTCAAAGATATTATCCCTTTGCATGGGTGGAGAGATTACGGTTAAATGTTCTTGTTGTTGTCAAAAAATATGGATAGGGATAATATTTTTTCCACTGTCTGTTCATTGTTTACAGGTATCTTTGTGTACTTTTAGCTTTGTAGCCATTAACATAGGATCAATTGTAGATTAAGATTAGGTTTCTGGCTGTGAATTATTTTTCTAATAGCTCTTTTAGAATTTCTCTATTTGCTTGGGTTGAATAGAAAAGAGTATAACTTGAATTTTGAATTCACAACTCAATTCTTACACAAATTGTGTATCTTGTATTAATATGTCTAATGTAGGGTTTAAGATATAAGAGAAAGAGAATAATATGAAACATGTTAATACAAAATATAGGGAGCTTGAAAGAGAAAAGGGAAATAGAATATCATGAAACATATGAATACAAAAGAAGCAATTGATGCAAGAGTTCACATTTTCCTATCAACTATTTGTTTGAAATTCCCATTGGGGTTTGCATAAGAGGCAAGTATAGGACCATGGGAAAATCTAATCTAAACAAAAAACTATAGTTATTCTATTCAAGTACATGTATAAATCCATGCATGAATGTTTATATAAAGCAACAAATATATAGAGGTTATCTAGCCTTGGAGGGAGGGGAAAATTGAATCTATAAAATCAGAAAATATAAATATGTAATACAAACCTTGTTTACACTTAGAGCTCTAGGCGTCTTTCCAAGACCAATTGTTGAATACATGGGCTGCATTTTTGCTTGTTTCTCTATCTTTGTGTTGAGTGCAACATGATACAACTACAAAGAAACATTTTCTATTGTTATATGAAAACAAACGTATGAAATTAGATAAGTATGGAATTGGAAAAGGCATTGCAGAATGGCTTACCGCAAGAACAACACAAAGTTGTCACGGGATATAGAGGAAAACAATTGTGAAACTCTCCAAACTGGCATATAACGGAGGTGCATAGTAGTTTCTTTGACAAGTCTTCTATGAAACAAAGAGAAAATTCTATCATTTCACAAGGCAGCAAAAACAATTCATATCCTTATATTAGAACAATGAATATTTGATGTACTGATTTGCATGGCATTCTACAACAATGCAAGGATCTATCAACTATCACATGAGAAAGCGCCTACCATTTTTGTGTCCATCGAGGGAGGCACGATGAGGAAACCACAAAGACAATAAAGTCGATGGTCATTGTGGACATGCTCGAGGAAGCCATAACAAATAGCATGGAATTTTATCATGTATCACAGAAAATAAAATCAATATAGACAAGACTATACATCTATGAATGTAATATATAGGAACAGTGAAATAGTGAAACAACGGGAAAATAATTTTGTAGACAATCATTTGTAGCAATTTGAATCAAATAAAGCTAATAGAAAAGGTAACAACAAGACATTAAAATTTGTGGAAGGAAAGAACAGAGGATAAATGTGAGAAGTCAATGTATATAGGTTGTTAGAATAGAAAACACAACATCATTGGAGGATTTTCAACTTATTAGTCAAATGGAAGATAAATTTTTTTGAGAATTCATGTACAACATGTGCATATATAGTTTAATATATTGGAATGTTCTGAAAAGTTTATTGACTTATAGAAACTTTTTTTTCTAGTTATTGTTGGTTCCAATCTCTATGTATCTTAGACAACTAAAGTTGTCCATATCTGTATATGTATTAATATGTAGGAACTGGGTATGTGCAAGATCATCATGGAAAAAATAGGCCCTTAGGTGGCAAAAAAATCAAAAAATTAGAGTTAGGCAACTTGACGTAAAAATTTGAATAAGTTATCTATATTATTTCAAAAATATGTAAGAATAGATTTTGTAGAAAATTGAATGTAGTTTCTAAACAACTAGGTTTTTATTTTTTTTAAATGTTTTTGGTGAAAATTTGAAATTTCAATGCAATGGTACTTAAATTTCAGGGAAAAAATACGAAGTAGGTGTTTGTCCACCCTAAACACAATAAAATGATAATATTTTTTATAATATTTTAGATATAAGTAGAGGACTTATGCCCCGATGTGAGGCATATTTTTTTGTAATTTTTTCCTAGTAAATAATTAATTATGAATTTTTTATTACAACATTTTAAAAAATATAAAAACTCGTATGTCTGACCACCTTAACTTGGTCAAAACTTCATGAAATTCAAATTTTCTTTATTTTAATCCTATAGTATGTGAAACATAGAATGTGACGCATGTTTTGGATTCAAAAAATGTGATACCATTTGAAATCTATAGATGTGTTTTAATCAGCCTATCAATCAGGACTTTAGTCGTAATTTGAATAGAAAATGAATAATAATTATTTATTAAATTCAAAGTAAAGCATAATTTATATCAGTGTAAAGTTGAGAATCTCTTTTAAAAACTTTTTTCATTTCATCAATTTTAGGAAAACAAATAGTCGTCAGCCACATACCCATCATATTGCCACTTTTTGGCCCACCATGATCTTGCACATACCCAACTATAACTGTATGTTTACACAACGATATGTTAAAATTAGTTGGAAGAGAATTTTAGGTATGAGAATAAATAGTTGACATCATGGAATTTTAAAATTCTTAAACAAAGATGAGCAAATGGAATATACAAAATAGTGTATTGGTTTGAATGCCATATAGTAAAAGCATCGCACAAAAAAATCTTAGAGAAAGAAGTATGTAAATAAATAGAATAGAATCATCAAAACAAGGAATTGCCCTGTACACGCTGCAACCCCTAGTTATTTGTGTGTAGTATCTTTGTGCATTTTTTGCATTATACCCCTTTTGCAAAAATTATTACTTGGTATGGTTTTTAAAGATTCAACTTAGAAAATGCTTGAGAAGGCAATGGCACACAGGATGAGGCAGATGCACGAATAATTCTATTGGAGCCTTTTTTGTAAGTTGACCTTGTTGGAGATATGGGCAGACACTGAGAGGGGGGGTGAATCAGTGTCAAAAAAAAATTCAACTTTGACCAAGATGTTTAATTCTGATTTCCTTTTCTTTCAACAATAGAGTAGAGTAATCACTTTTGAAAGCACAAAGATATGGCAACATTCACTGAGTCTATTTGACAACTTATGAAAATATGATTCGAGTGAGATATCTTGTAGTTGCCAAAACATAGCACAGATTTGATCTCAATATTACTCTGATTAATGCATTCATGAGTTGAATCTAATCATTCATAAATATAATTCAGAACAACAATAAACCCAACTATGAACTGAAACAACAATCAACATAGAAAAGTAGTGAGCACACAGAAGAACACAGAGACAAAAGATTTGCTAAGTGGAAAATCCTCCTAGGGTAGAAAAACCACTCCTAAACTGCCTTAATAGCTTAAACTTCAAAAACCACTTTTAGCAATGCCTTATAGGCTAATTTCTGAGCACCAACTCAAGGAGCACCAAACCCTCATTTAGAGACACCAATCTCAAGGAGCACCAACCCCTTACTCAAATTTCAGAATTACACTCATAATATCAGAGGATCTCTCTATTTTCAGTTAAGCTCATATTTCTTTGTTTTCTTGTCTATAGAATACCCTAAATATTACAACCAAAGAATTACAGTCACAAACATTCACTATTTTCAAAATAGGTTTATATGTACATTTGAAGTATGTCAGTTACGAAGAAATCTTCAAAGAATCCGTTTCACAAGATTCTCATATTCTCTTGCATATTTTTGAATATGAGGCAGAATAATGACAGTCTGTCAATGATGATAAAAATCAATAGTAACGCTTATCCAGAGAGTTGCAAATCATCCAAAAAATGCAACAGCTCAAAAAGAAACTCGATGAATATCCTATTATGTAACCATTCTGAGATTTGATGCCAATCCATGATGATGACCATAGTGTTTTGAGTCTTTGTAAACTATTCGTTGAGACAACCAGAATGTTCTACCGAAGGCAATTAAATCACCACTCATTCCCTTAGTTAACGCTTTCGCCAAGACCCATCAGAGTCGGGGAGAAGACATAACGAATACATTAAGTTATGCCGAGAGCCATGTGTTATGTTCTTTCCAATCGCTGAGACATGAGCAATTTTCTCAATGAGATCTCCTTTAGTTTCATTCACTATCGCTGTGACCAAACGATATCGGAGAGACCTCTTGTAGACTTCATAATGTTTTTCCGAGAGTCACTTTGATACACATTGTCATGGTGACAATTCAAAACCTATGCTGAAGTCCTTTGTCATTTCCAAGTCACCAAGACAATACATAGTTGAGGAGACACTATATAGACTGCCCCTTGTTTTTCCGAAACATCCCGAGCTCATCCTAGATCGCCAAGACAGTATCAATCTCACACTGATGAGCTTTTGATAGAAATCCCCTTGTGTGATGTCACTGTAACAAAAAGTTTCTCTCGTCGAGATGTATCCTTCATCCACCTTCGCCAAGACAATGTGTAGTCAGGGTGACATCTTGTAGAGCATCCTGTGTCTTATTGAAAGCTCACATGATCATTCATGTCACCATGACATATTTCTTTTGGGGAGACCTCATATAGATAACTTTGTTATACCGAAAGAATTTATCCACTAAGAGTCACTGAGACAATACCAACCTTTCACTGAAAGTCATTCATTAGACTTTGTCGCCAAGACTTGATGGGTTCGTTGAGACTCTACATCGAAACACGAGTCTTACCGAAATGTATTTCATTATCAGTGGTCGGCAAGACATAACAGTTCTCTCACCAAAAAGTAACCTTCATTCTTATGAGTGTCACTATAGCATACCGTCATCACGAAGACCTCTCATAGAATGCTTGAGTCATACCAAAAGTCTTCATTTACTCAAAGTCGCTGAGACAGGATAGATCCTATGCCGACAGAGTTCACTCACTGAGACCTCTCGCTGAAAACCCTAGCTCTTACCGAAGAGACTACCTTTATGTTTTTCAGTTGGTGTAACAAATCGAATTCGCCAAGACATTATATCGATATCCATTAGTTTTATCGATAAGTTTCCATATGCATATGGTTGGTGAGACACACTAGATTTCACTAAGACCATATGACGATGCCACAACTCTCGTTAATAGACTTCCACATGCACTAGTTGGGGAGACAATATGTCTTCGCTAAGACGTCAGCCCGATGGCCAAACTCATGTCGATATGCTTGTTCTGAAGTGGGTCGGTGTGACATTGCATGTTTGATGAAACATTACACCTAAGACGATTTCTTTTGCCGATATGCTCATTCTGAAGCGGGTTGGGGAGACATAATGAAATCGATAAGACCTTATCCTGACGGTATTACATATGCTGATAGAGATCACTTTCAGTCGTTGAAACAAAGACAAGTCTTGCCAAAATAACCTTTCTTGTGTCGGTCGCCAAGACAATGGGAATGTCACACCAAAAGCAGCCTGTATGTAAGAACAAATCATTATGACATCTGAAATGTCTTGCCGATAGGCAACTCAGACATTTCAAAGTGGATCGGGGAGACCTTGCCATACTCATGCCGATGTGTGTAAGCCTATTATATGCAAAGAGAACCATCTTGACAAAGAAACCATCTTTCAAGCTTTGTCAGTCAAAGAAATAACATTCATAACTTGAACTAGAATTCTTATCACGATGAAACATAACAAATAACTTTCTATAATAGACAAGAGACATCAAAGAAGTGCCATTATAAATCATAAGGATCCAAACTAAGACTGATCATCAAAGATAACTAACTGAAAGAGATTTTGTCATCAAGGACAAACCATATGATCACAACTGAGATCTAACAAACTCCCCCGTTGTCCTTGATGGAAAAACACAAATGACTCTCTCCCTTTTTGCCTCAATGACAAAGGATAGAAGAAAATGTGCATTTCCCTAACACAACTGAGAATCCAACCAAATACCATAAGAACCGGCTGCAAATAAAGCAGCAGTGCAACAGACATATTGAATAACTTCACATCACCAATGCAAGATAGAGCATCATATTGTAATAACACAACTTCACTCACTTCAAATGCACATAAATTATTAGAGAAATCAGCAGTAACAACCCGTGCAATAACTCCCAATTTGAAATCAAAAACTTAATAATATCATGCAGATAATCTATCTTCAAGGCATCATACCAAAGCCCTCTCCTTTGTTTCTATCAAAACATGAATTCAAGCAACTTTCATATATATAACTTGCACTCACTTTCACACACAACACTCAATTTCGAAGTTCAAAAATAATTCCCAGCCATAAATGATGAGGTTAATACTACCAGTCACCTTCCTTCATTGAAACACAAACATCAGAGCATATCCCATGAACATACACAGTTCTCAAGAGTGTTGTAGCAACCTACTTAGATCACTGTACCATACTCAGAAGACCAAAACACTCAATTCCTTCATAACAGCTTACAAAAGACATTGTAACTATCTTCATTCAACACACAATCTTAACTCAACTTCTTCATGCAATACCGAATAATATCATCACAGAAACAACTCATAACTTCAAGCATGTTTTTCAAACACCATTCTCCAAGGATAAATACATCGACATCACTTCAGAAAAAAGACTTTCTTATTTTCAATAAAATGAGGAACTCATCTAAATGTCTCCATACCGCTCAAAGATGTCATAAGGACATACCATTATTTCCAAAGCCCAAGCATCCAAAAGGTTCATTTAAAAACACTGTGCACTATCATTTCAAAAACTTTTGAAAACTGTCAACCATTAGACCAAGCAAAAACATTCCTTAGCATCTTATACCACCAAAAGAAAATACAAGATGCCATACCTCAATCTAGACTCCCGCTAAGTCTTTGCTTCTTCTCAAGCCCTGGAAGGCAACACTTGTGCAAGGAGTGCACAAGGAGTTTTCTCAGACGCACCTTTATTGCTCTTCCTTCTCAACTCCAATGAAGCCTTTTTCACTTATTTTCTTAAAGTACTTGTCTTTCTACTGAATCTGCATTGTTGTACTTTATGTCCAATGTTATTGCATCTGAAACAAATGACTTTGTGATTGTTCTGAGAAATAGAAGACTTCCTATAGACTTTTCCACCATTGTTCCCTACATTATTATCACTTGTACTTATTGTACAGTCTCTTCTCAAGTGACCAAAATTGTTACAGCTGTAACACACCACATCCTCATTTCTAGGGACATTAGATTGATTCTTATTTGACCATCTTATGCAATCAATTGCCTTGTGACCATAGTCATTACAAACATAACAATATCCTTGGAAAGAATGATTATGCCTTATGACCATAGTCATTACAAACATAACAATATCCTTGTAAAGAATGATTATGCCTGAATGAGTGATCATGCCAAGGATGTGAAGATCTAAAGACATTTTTCCTTTCTCTATGAATATCTTTAGATTATCTTGTTGTGTCAATGTTATCCTTTGATGCAACAATACTGTAACCAAGATCAACCTTCATTCTTGGTGTTTGCTTAGCTGTAAACTTCTTTCCATCTCAAGTAGTAAAAACTATTTCATGTTTACATTTGTCTGCAGAGCTTTTTCCAACCTCATATCCCACTCCTGTAGGATCCTTAGAATGGTTTTTCCTACTCAACATCTCATTCAATATATTAGTACTATGATCAAATTTCTGAATTTTACCAAATTGAGCATTGATACTTTCAAGCTCTTTTCTTAAAGCAACTACTTCTTCTTCAAGTTTTAGACAAACAATCTTTCTAATCTCCAAATTAGAACTCACAACATCTGCAATCCTCTTATATTCTTCAATTTCAATTTTCTGACTAATAATCATATCATCCTTAAGAGTTAGTTATTTTAACAAGGAATCGTTATCTAAACATTTCTTTAAAGATTCAATCTCATGTTCTAGTTTATTACACAATTCATCCTTGTCTTTTAACTTGACTTCCAAACTCTCTTTTTGTTGAAGCTGTCTTGTTAAAAACTAGTTTTCTTTTCTAAGCTGCTTAATAGTATCTAAAGCACATAGGAGTTCACCTTCCAAATCAACCTCACTTTTTGATTCATCATATTCCTATTCAGAGTTAACTTCACCCAAAGATTGATCTACTTTTACACAAGTTTCTTGATCATTTACATATTCATTAATGATCTCCTTGTACTTTTTTTCATAACTATGAAGGTTTACACCTTCTTCACTCTCATATGTTTCACAACTTATTTGAGTATCCAAAGATATCTCATTTTGTAACTCACTATTCTCATTCATTTCAATCAACTTGTCCCAAACTTCCTTAGCACTGTTGAAATGAATGAATTTTGTAATGAGTTTCTTTGGCAAGTTATTAAAAATAGGATTTATAGCTCTAGTATTGAATTCAAGAGCTTTCTTCTCTTCAAGAGAGGAAGGAGATGTTGTAGATGTAGTACAACCCTTTTCAACTGCTGCCCACACTTCGGATCCTAAAGAAAGTAAGTATGTTTCCATCCTAATTTTCCATATAATAAAGTTTGTTTCTTTGAACTAAGGAGCTCCACATCCAGGAAAATGTACCATTTCAGAGCAACTGTTTATGAACTCTTCCTCATTATTCCTTATACTAGATTCAGGTTGAGCATGATGAATAGCATTTTTCTGAGAACAACTTTTTCCCTTGTTCCTTCTGTTCTTTCCCATATTAACCAAAGTACTCCAAGAAACCAGGAACAATCCTAGGTGGTTTAGACCTATCAGACGACCCTAGGCTATAATACCAATTGTTGGAGATACGGGTAGACACTGAGAGGGGGGGTGAATAAGTGTCAAAAAAAATTTCAACTTCAACCAAGATTTTTAATTCTGATTTCCTTTTCTTTCAACAATAGAGTAGAGTAATCAGTTTTGAAAGAACTAAGATATGACAACATTAACTCAGTATATTTGACAACTTATGAAAATAAGATTTGAGTGAGATATCTTGCAGTTCCCAAAACATAGCACAGATTTGATCTCAATATTACTCTGATTAATGCATTCATGAGTTGAATGTAATCATTCATAAACATAATTGAGAACAACGATAAACCCAACTATGAACTGAAACAACAATCAACATAGAAAAGCAGTGAGCACATAAAAGAACAAAGAGACAAAAGATTTGCTGAGTGGAAAACCCTCCTAGGGTAGAAAAACCACTCCTAAACTGCCTTACTGGCTTATACTTGAAAAACCATTTTTAACAATGCCTTATACGCTAATTTCTGAGCAACAACTCAAGGAGCACCAAACCCTCATTTAGAGACACCAATCTCAAGGAGCACCAACCCCTCATTTAGAGACACCAATCTCAAGGAGCACCAACCCCTTACTTAGATTTCAGAATTACACTCATAATATCAAAGGATCTCTCTGTTTTCAGTTAAGCCCATATTTCTCTATTTTCTCATCTACAAAATACCCTAAGGATTACAACCATAGAATTACAATCACCAACCTTCACTGTTTTCAACACAGGTTTATATATACATTTCAAGTATGTCAGTTATGAAGAAATCTTCAAACAATGTGTTTCGCAAGATTCTTAGATTCTCTTGCAGATTTTTGAATATGAGGTAAAATAATGACTGTCTATCAATGATGATAAAAATCAATAGTAACGCTTATCTAGAGAGCTGCAAATCATCCAAAAAATGCAACAGCTCAAAAAGAAACTCAATGAATATCCTGTTATGTAACTGTTCTAAGATTTGATGCCAATCCATGATGATGACCACAGTGTCTTGAGTCTTCGTAAACTATTTGCTGAGACAACCAGAAAGTTCTGCTGAAGGAAATTAAATTGCCACTCATTCCCTTAGTTAACGCTTTCGCCAAGACCCATCAGAGTCGGGGAGAAGACATAACGAATACATTAAGTTACGTCGAGAGCCATGTGTTATGTTCTTTCCAATCGCTGAGACATGAGCAAGTTTCTCACGGAGATCTTTTTTAGTTTCATTCACTATCACTGTGACCAAATGATATCGGAGAGACCTCTTGTAGACTTCATAATGTTTTGTCAAGAGTCACTTTGATACACATTGTCATTGTGACAATTCAAAACCTATGCCAAAGTCCTTTGTCATTATCAAGTCGCCAAGACAATACATAGTCGAGGAGACACTATATAGACTACCCCTTGTTTTGCCGAAACATCCTGAGCTCATCCTAGATCGCCAAGATAGTATCAATCTCACACTGATGAGCTTTTGATAGAAATCCCCTTGTGTGATGTCACTATAACAAAAAGGTTTCTCTCACTGATATGTATCCTTCGTCCACCTTCGCTAAGACAATGTGTAGTTGAGGTGACATCTTCTAGAGCATCCTATGTCTTATCGAAAGATCACATGATCATTCCTATCACCATGACATATCACTTTCTGGGAGACCTCATATAGATAACTTCATTATACCGAAAGACTTTATCCACTAAGAGTCGCTGAGACAATACAAACCTTTCACCGAAAGTCATTCATTAGACTTTGTCACCAAGACTTGATGGGTTCGCTGAGACTCTACATCGAAACACCTGAGTCTTACCGAAATGTATTTCATTATTAGTGGTCGGCAAGACACAACAGTTCTCTCACCGAAAGGTAACCTTCATTCTTATGAGTGTCGCTATAGCATACTGTCATCTGGGAGACCTCTCGTAGAATGCTTGCATCATACCGAAAGTCTTCATTTACTCAGATTTGCTGAGACAGGATAGATCCTATACTGACAGAGTTCTTTTATGTTCCATCAGCGATACCGAAGGTCACTTGCTAAGACCTCTCACCGAAAACCCTAGCTCTTACCGAAGAGACTAGCTTTATGTTTTTTAGTTGGTGTAACAAATCTAATTCGCCAAGACATTCTATCGATAGCCATTAGTTTTAGCAATAAGTTTCCATATGCATATGGTTGGTGAGACACACTTGAGTTCGCTAAGACCATATGATGATGCCACAACTCTCGCCGATAGACTTCCACATGCACTAGTCATGGAGACAATATGTCTTCGCTAAGACCTCAGCTCGATGGCCAAACTCATGCCGATATCCTTGTTCTGAAGCGGGTCACTGTGACATTGCATGTTCGATGAAACATTACACCGAAGATGATTTCCTTCGCCGATATGCTCATTCTGAAGCGGGTCAGGGAGACATAATGAAATCAATAAAACCTTATTTTGATGGTATTACATATGCTGATAGAGATCACTTTCAGTCGTGGAAACAAAGACAAGTCTTGCTGAAATAACCTTTCTTGTGTCGGTCGCCAAGACAAAGGGAATTTCACACCGAAAGCAGCCTGTATGTAAGAACAAATCGTTATGACATCTGAAATGTCTTGCCGATAGGAAACTCAAACATTTCAAATTAGATTGGCAAGACCCTACCATACTCATGCCGATGTGTGTAATCCTGTGATATGCAAAGAGAACCATCCTAACAAAAAAACCATCTTTCAGGCTTTGTCAGTCAAAGAAATAGCATTCATAACTTGAACCAGATTTCTTATCACCATGAAACATAACAAATAACTTTCTATAATAGCCAAGAGACATCAAAGAAGTGCCATTTTAAATCATAACGATCCAAACTGAGACTGATCATCAAAGAGAACTAACTGAAATAGATTTTGTCATCAAGGACAAACCATATGATCACAACTGAGATCCAACAAACTCCCCCTTTGTCCTTGATGGAAAAACACAAATGACTCTCCCCCTTTTTTCCTCAATGACAAAGGATAGAAGAAAATGTGCATTGCCATAACACAACTGAGAAGCCAACCAAATACCATAGGAACCATCTACAAATAGAGCAATAGTGTAGCAGACATATTGAATAACTTCACATCACCAATGCAAGATAGAGCATCATACTGTAACAACACAACTTCACTCACTTCAAATGCACAGAAATTATCAGAGAAATCAGCAGTAACAACCTATGCATAACTCCCAATTTGAAATAAGAAACTTAATAACATCATGCAGATAATCTATCTTCATGGCATCACACCAACGATCTCTCCTTTGTTTCTATCAAAACATGAATTCAAGCAGCTTTCATAGAGATAACTTGCACTCACTTTCACACACAACACTCAATGTCAAAGTTCAAAAATAAGTCCCAGCCATACATGATGAGGTTAATACTACCAGTCACCTTCCTTCATTGAAACAAAAACATCAGAGCATATCCCATGAACATACACAGTTCTGAAGACTGCTGTAGCAACCTACTTAGATCACTATACCATACTCAGAAGACCAAAACACTCAATTCCTTCATAACAACTTGCAAAAGACATTGTAACTATCTTCATTCAGCACACAATCTTAACTCAGCTTCTTCATGCAATACCAAATAATATCATCACATAAATAACTCATAACTTCAAGCATGTTTTTCAAACACTATTCTCCAAGGATATATACATCGACATCACTTTAGAACAAATACTTTCTTATTTTTAATAAATTGAGGAACTCATCTAGATGTCTCCATACTGCTCAAAGATGTCATGAGGACATACCATTATTTCCAAAGCCCAAGCATCCAAAAGTTTTATTTAAAAACACTGCGCACTGTCATTTCAAAAAGTTCTGAAAACTGTCAACCATTAGACCAAGCAAAAACATTCCTTAACATCTTATACCACCAAAAGAAAATACAAGATGTCATACCTCATTCTAGACTCCATAGGGGTAAAACATATTACCATAATAGACTCCCCTTGAGTCTTTGCTTCTTCTCAAGACTTGGAAGGAAACACTTGTGCAAGGAGTGCACAAGGAGTTTTCTTAGATGCACCTTTATTGCTCTTTCTTTTCCACTCCAATGAAGCTTTTTTCACTTGTTTGCTTAAAGTACTTGTTTTTCCATTGAATCTGCATTGATGTACTTTATGTCCAATGTTATTGCATCCGAAAAAAATGACTTTATGATTGTTCTGAGAAATAAAAGACTTCCTACAAACTTATCCACCATTGTTCCCCACATTATTATCACTTGTATTTATTCTACAGTCTCTTCTCAAGTGACCAAAATTGTTACAGTTGTAACACACCACATCCTCATTTCTAGGGACATTAGATTGATTCTTATTTGACCATCTTATGCAATCAATTTCTTTATGACCATAGTCATTACAAACATAAGAATATCCTTGGAAAGAATGTTTATACCTGAATGAGTGATCATGCCAAGGATGTGAAGATCTGAAGACATTTTTCCTTTCTCTATGAATATCTTTAAATTTCTTCTAGTGTCAATGTTATCCTTTGATGCAGCAATACTGTAACCAAGATCAACCTTCATTCTTGGTGTTTTCTTAGTTGTAAACGTCTTTCCATCTGAAGTAGTAAACATTGTTTCATGTTTAGATTTGTCTGTAGAGCTTTGTCCTACCTCATATTCCACTCTTGTAGGATCTTTAGAATGCTTTTGCCTACTCAACATCTCATTCAATATATTAGTACTATGATCAAATTTCTGAATTTTACCAGATTGAGCATTGATACTTTTAAGCTCTTTTCTTAAAGCAACTACTTCTTCTTCAAGTTTTAGACAAACATTATTTTTAATCTCCAAATTAGAACTCACAACATCTGCAATCCTCTTATATTTTTCAATTTCAATTTTTTGACTAATAATCATATCGTCCTTAGGAGTTAGTTCTTTTAACAAGGAATCATTATCAGAACATTTCTTTAAAGATTCAATCTCATGTTCTAGTTTATTACACAATTCATCCTTGTCTTTTAACTTGACTTCCAAACTCTCTTTTTGCTGAAGCTATCTTGTTAAAAACTGGTTTTCTTTTCTATGTTGCTCAATAGTATCAAAGGCACATAGGAGTTC
>VDFB02058242.1:145951123-146271898 GCA_007258455.2 Sequoia sempervirens
GTCATGTCAAGGAAAAATTAAAAAGAAAAGAAAAAGGGATTTGCCCCTAGGAAAGAGAACACACCCAAAACATAAGGGATCTATGGATTTGGGGTTAGTATGTTTGTTGCTACAATATGTTTATGAAAGAGCTCAAAATTATCATCACTCCCCAAAGCAGATAGAACTGGAAGAATGACACAAAGAGAGAGAAAATAAAAGGAAAAAGAAAGTTTGTTTTGGGTCAACATGGAAGAGACATTATGGTCTCAACACTTTGCATCATCCCCAAAAGGAAAACACGAGAGAAATGAAAATGTGAAAGAAAAGGAAAAAGCTTTTGAGTCAACATGAAGGAAACATTTCAGTCTTAATGCCTTGCATCATCTCCAAAAGGAAAACACAAGAAAAATTAAAAGGTGAAAGAAAAGGACAAATATTTTGGGTCAACATGAAGGAGACATTTTGGTCTCAATGCCTTATATCATCCCTAAAAGGAGAACACAAAAAAAAGAGAGACAATGTACGACATATAGAAGAAGAGAAAGATGAATAGAAGAAGTGTACGAAGAGAGATAAAACATAAAACACACAATATGGGGGAACACAATACGCACATGAAAAGGAAAAATAAAAAGAGAAAAGTAAGTTAGGCGAATGCAAGTCAACCATGTAATAGGTCATCTGCCTCCCAATTATATTCAGTGTAATAAGAGGGCGATTGACTGTCCAAAGGAAGAATTGCAAATGCCAAACCAGGAGTCATACTAGGTTCTTCTCCCGGTGGAGAGGATGTATCATTTAGGCTCATTTTAGATGATAATAAAGAATTGAAATCATGATGCACTTCTTCAACTATTTTTCCTATTATCACGTCATCATCATCATCATCATCATCATCAAGATTAATGACAATAGGAGGACGAAGGATGATTTATAAGGATGGATGGATTAAAAGTGAAGGTTATTGGATTGGTTCATTTTGTTACGAAGGTTGCACTGGACTGTCGTGTGGTAGGTCAGGAGAAGGAGGGTGGTCATCTATTACTTTGGTCAAAGGTAAAGGTTGATTTACTTTACCTTCATCTATGTGAGATTAACGAGTAAGGAGACGACAATGACACCTTCATTCCCTAGCACCATGGTTTAATTTAATTCCATTTTGGAGTTGTTAAGGTATAAGAGTGGATTGAGTTAGCATAGGTTCTTCTGATCTTGAAGAGGGAAGAATAGATGAAACCAAAGAGGATGGATCAACTACTTTCTCTTTGGCTTTATACACTTGTTCAAGGCGACGAGGCATGATAGGAGTGGTTTAATTTTCCCTTGGTCATTTAAACGATGGCAGGGAAGTATCTAGGAGTGGTTTTTTAGGAGGTTGTATGGTTTGATCAATGTTGGACTCAGGTTGAAGTATGGTTTTGTCTATGATAGGAGGTGCAGAAGTGGATAGAGATGAGTTACGAATAGACAATTCAACTATCTTTTTGGCTTAAAATTTTTGATAAGTTATGAAAAAGAAGTCCTTTCGAGGTGTGATGGGTTCCATGGGTGTAGGCCAAAAGGTTTCTAATGAAAAATTACTTTTGGAAGATAAAAGATTAAAGCCACTATGGTGTATGGTGACTATCTTATTGTCATGTGGAAACATCAAACACTTGTGAACAACTGATGAGACGGCTTTCATTGAGTGAAGCCAAGGGTGGCCTAGAAGCAAACAAAATTGCTCAAATTGTGGAATAATTGAAAATGTTGCCTCCAACATTTTAGGTCCTATTTGTAAGGGTAGCATGATCAATTTGATCGTAGGGCATGCAAAACCAGTATGTGTCTTAATACATGTAGTTGGTTTATTATATTCATCTTGATGTAGTTCATGTAATACTAGAAACTCCTTTGTAATTACATTCTCGCCACAAGTGGGATTTATTAATATCCTATTAGTGGGCTTATTATAGATTCTGCCAGCTATGTAAAGAGGACCATCAAGAAGTTTTTGTAGTATGTATTTAGCAAAAAAAGTGATATCAAGAGACTTAGTGGCTTGGCCCTTATGAGGGATAATGTCTATCATAGCTACTAGCTCATCCATAAGACTTTTTGTAGTATTAGGGGGAGGTGTCTCAATGTTTTCATTCTTTGTTTCAATAGTCATTGTATCAGTGGTTGAAGGTTAGCTAGCCTTGACAAATGAGGTAGCATGTTTAGGCATGGGATTAGTGAAAATTTGAAAATTCTGGTTAGGGGGTGCAATTAACTTATTTCCTTAATCATTAATACCCATAATGGAAAGATGACCTGAATCAATGAGGTCTTGAACCAAATGTTTGAGATGCTTGCAATGCTCGGTTTCATGTCCATTCTAGTGAAAATGACAATAAGCATTAGGTTTGAAGGTGGGTGGTAAGATGGTTTGGATCAAGCAGTCATATGGGTGGCAAAGTGAGCAGGCATTCTTGAATTAATTGATTCATTGTGTTATGAAGGGTATTGGGTAGGGGAGTAAAATGTCTCTTCGGGTCCCCATAGGTATAAGGAACCATTGCTTTAACAACTGCCACTTGATTTGGAACAAATTGGGTTGGCTGCGGTTGAGGTTGAGGAGGCAGATTAAACTCTAAAAAGCCTCTATTTGGTTTGTAGAAGTTTTGTGTGTTATTTTGGTTTTGATTATTGTGTTCAAGTTTGTCAGCTTAGTTAGAAGTGGATTTTGAATTATGACTTGAAACCAAATTATGGTATTCACACACAAGGTTGAGCATAAATGCATAAATGAAGGGAATTTCATCATTGTTAATTTATCCTAAAGATGTGTGTGAAATTTTTCAATTTAAACATCTTTTACAAATGTGCATTAGGAATCTTGACATCAATTTGAGCATACACAGATTGGTATCGTGAGATAAAATCTGTTACTTTTTCATCTTTGTTTTGTCTACATTGCATAAGGTTAGCCATTTTATTTTTGGGTGCCATGTGAACTTGAATGTGACTTATGAAAGCATCCACCAATTCATTGAATGAACAGATGGACTGATTAGGCAAGTTGGAAAACCATTCTAAGGCAGTGTCTTTCAAGGTCCTTGGAAACAATTTGGCTAATAGTTTATCATCAAGGATGAAATCACTACACAAAGTTGTATAGGAATTAACATGGTTGACAAGGTCTCCTTTTCCTCCATATTTCTCAAACAAGGGCATTTCTATCCCTTGTGGTATTGGGGTACATAAGATTTCTAAGGATAAGGGGCTACTATTAACATGATATGCAAGTGGAGCAGATTAACCTTGGCTAATGGTGGAAAGTTGATGTTACATAGATGAGATGGTGGTAAGGAGTTGTGTAAGAAGGGGATCGGGGTATGCAGGTTGAGGTGGAAGGGAAAATGGTTAGGGGGTATAGGTGATGTGAGGGGAAGTAAAAGGAATACTATGGGGTGTGAATGTGGTGGAAGGGACTTGTGATGCCACAAGAGAAGTAGGAATGTTAGTGGAAATCAGAAAAGAGGTAGCTACTTAATTAGTTTGATGCATAGTTGCATGGACTTGTGGATTGGTACAAGTTGGTATGGAAGCTATGGTTGAAGGGGGAGGAACTTGAGGTCCTCATTGGCTTATAGGAATGGTTGCGGATTGGGTATTAGAAGAGGCATGTTTATTGTAAATCTCAACAATTCACTTCATCACATGCAAGCCGTCATGACTTTCAATCAAACAATGAAGATTGTCCATGGCAGGTATGGTAGTAGTGGAAATGATTTCAAGTGATAAGTCTTGTTGTAAATGTGAAAAGTCCTCATGAATATTAATGACCTTTCTGGCAAGAGGGAGTTGTTTTGGTTGTCAACATTCATTGGATGGAAAGGTGAAGGCATAGAAGTGGTATTGTCAAGGCCTAATGCACAAATGTACATACTAGGAGTAGGAGCTCATGAAATCCCAAGGTCCACAACAAAAGTGTTATTACGGGAGGCCATGAGTCTAGAACTTCTTCTCACTAAAGTATTATCAACACGGCACCAAACTCTCATGCAAGTACCACAAAGGAGGAGTGAATGCAAATGTAAACTAATCTAAGAGTTTGAAATGAAAATAACAGAAATGTTGCTAACTGTAAATAAGATCTAACTACAAAAATGTAGAAAAATGCTAGAAAAATGCTAAAAATGTTGTTGAACAAGTGCAGAGGGACTGATTCACCCCGGTTGGCGAATGAGTCCCAGTATGATTTTTTTGTGTGTTTTCAAAAAATTAATGTGTTTTTAATGTTCTACAAAATGTAATCAAAGATGCAGAATGAAGGTTTTTACTTTTTTCAATGAGATGTAATGCAAAAATGAAATCTAAATGAAGCTTTCACTAATGCAAGATAAAATGTCCTAAAATGCAAAAATAAAATAGTGTACTAATTGAATGTTAATGAAAATGTAAACTAGGATGCAATATGTAAATGAAATCCAAAATACAAAGTGCTCAAAAGTTGAGTTCACCAAAATGAGCTGTTGATTTTTGGCTCCTATGGAAAACACTTGCTCTTCTAGGGTTTTTCACCTAAAAGGAGAGAGATAGGCTCAAAAATGCTAGTGGTTAGTTCAAATGATGTTATGTGTGATGTTCTCTAACCTAAATTAAGTAAATTAAATAAAATTGACTAATCTGAATGAATGAAAACAAACACAAAAGTGAAATTAAAGCTATGTTTGAAAACACATTGTGATATGGAAACAATGAAGTAAATGAATACAAATTTCAAAATAGAATAAGATGAGCCAAAAATGAGATTTCATCTAGGAAAATTATGATGAATCTAGAATGTTGTGAATGCTGGTTGAATTCACTAATTTTTCACAATGGGACTCATTTGCCTAGGGTGGTGAATCAATCCTCCTCCTGGTGAAAAATTGTCTGAAGCGAGTTTGTCTGTCGGGATTTAGAATTTGACAAAAATTTGTGGATTTTCAAATTTGCTAGGGACTCATTCACCACAAGTGGCTTAATCAACTTCCCAAATTTCTAAAAATCGTGAAACAACTCTGCAACACCAGATCTAGAAATCATTGATTGTCAGGTTGCCGAAGTCAATTATGGAGGAAACAGACAAAAAACCTTCTCCAAGCTTGAAATATAAGTTTATTTGAAGCACCTATTTGAATTGCAAACCAATATTCAATAATTAAAAATCTGCCCACCCTATATCTAGGGTCTCTGCAAACAAATATGCAATAGGGGAAAATGGTTTACAAGGAAGTGGAATAGGGCCACTTTTATTGCAAGAATTTTTGGCAATCAAACTTTAACAAAATCAAAATGTGCGAAATGACAAACTAATACGATGTGACTTTGATAATATAGCAAACTCCCGATGATGTAATTCGAAGCGCATCGTCACGACCGCCCAGCGCCTGGAATAGTGTTTGAAACCAAGCGGTTGCAAACGCGAACATCTGAACGTGACGTATGAATACCGGAGAATCAGAGGGAGACGATTTGAAAGAGTTAGGAGTATAAAATATTTTAAAAATCACTTTTATACAATTTGTTCCCAGTTACCCGCTCATGTTCCAACACAGCTAACATCAAGTGTTTTGAATAAACGGTATGGAAGTTAAAAATGATTTCTGAATTTAAATATGGGAATTATCCTCCACCTGATGGTGAACGGAACCCAATCAGACCCAAAACGCATGATGTCATTTACTGTTTTGCCGGGATATATTCTCAGTTTATACCGGGACTATGCATATGAGCATAAAGGGATCAAATGTGCCACGGTATGGATAAATAGTGGAAGCTATGCCCAGGTAAATTCAGAAATCTGAGCCATAATATTTTAAAATCCCCAAAATAGGGACTTGTTTAGACAGTTTAAAAGTCACTTGATGTGAATTGTAATTAATAGAGTCTAGAAGAATGTAGAAATGTATTACAACACTTCGCAACACCTTCACATGACGTCATTATTTGAATTTTAGTACTTAATTAAGCATGTTCAAGCCATGTCACAACATAAAATCAAAGAAACATAGTTCCAACACCATGAAACAAGACCTAAAATTCGATGAAAATGATAAGGGGGCATTTTTCTGTGGCACACATTATATCTCTATGTTTAGACTTCAAGAAAAATAAGGTGGCAAGGTAGCCTAGGTAAAATCTCTAGCAATAAAAATACCTTATAATATGATCCAATAAAATACATCTAATAAAATATTTGGCATATAATCACTTATGAAAATTACTACATTAATGAAACTAAAACAATAGTTGTACCTAATGGTTGCATGATTAAATAGAAGGAACCTATCATTTAATTCATAAAACATTCTTAATCATGTTTTATGTCATATCTTGATATAACTTATTGTTGACAATTAAGGGAATACTTTTAAATAAATGACAAGCATATATGTTATCTATCCAGTAAACTAGACTATTATTAAAATATTGAGACACACCTTAAGGAAAATAAAAATGAAGGGTTAAGAATATTGTTATTCCTAAAAATCATTGGGTGTATATCTTTGTATGAAAATATAATAGATACACTAGCTATAGTGTATTTATTATGGAGTGGGTATGTGCAGGATCATGATGGGCCAAAAAGTGGCAATATGATGGGTATGTGGCTGACAACTATTTTTTTACCCAAAATTGATGAAACGAAAAGGGTTTTTAAAGGATATTCTCAGCTTTCCACCAATATAAATTTTGCTTGACTTTGAATTTAATAATTAATTATTATTCATTTTCTATTCAAATTATGACGAAAGTCCTGATTGATAGGCCGACGTGGGTTAATCTATAACTTCAACGATGCCATACTTTTGAAAATATGCATCACATTCTATTGCTTTGCATAATATAGATTGTAAAGAAAAAAATTGAATTTCATGAAGTTTTGACCAAGTTAAGATGGTAAGATGCCTTTTATTTTAAAGCTGCAATAAAAAAAATCATAATTAATTATCTCACAGACGCTACGAGTCCTCCCCGGCTGCATTCAAAAATATTATAAATATTATCATTTTTATTAGGTTAGGGTATCGATAGACACTCATTTTTATTTTTCCCTGCATGATTGCAATGAAATTTCCAAAATCTTCACTCAAACACCTTTTTGTTTAAACAAACCTAGTGGTCTAGAAACTAAATGCAATTTGATACATATTCTATTCTTACATATTTTTAAAATAATATAGATAACTTATTCAAATTTTTATGTCAAGTTGCCTAACTCTAATTTTTTTGAATTTTTTGCCACTTAAGGGCCTATTTTTTCCATGATGATCCTGCACATACCCGAGTAGGTATTGATTATGTATAAGGGAAGTTTATAAGTATTTTTGTAAGACTTCAATATCTCTAATAATTCTATATGGCCTTGTTAATGCATGTTGGGTTCCACCCAAGAGGAATTCCTATTTGATTATGATACTTTAATTTATAAAACCATATTGTGGGTGGGAAACCTTATTTGGGCCCGTGCCAATAATTATACATATTGAATGTGTAATTACAATATAAAACTACTTCATTTTGGAGATTTATATACTTTATTAATGTCCTCTTCTTATATGGCATGAAGATTTCATGGTAGCTTGTGCCCAGGTATGTTTAGAATTCCATACTTGTAGAGGTATATTATGGATAATCATGCTCTTGATAAAATCTAGCTAATCTCCATTCACTAGCATGAAACATTCTTAATATACATATAACCTTGGAAAGTTTGTAAGGAACACTTAATATTAATTTACAAATGTTTAATTAACCCCATAGGGAGGAAAGTCATAATACCCTTATTGTCAATTACATTGGGGACTTTTCTTGGATAGGAATTAAAAGTGTAAGTTCTTGGAGGGAAACCTTGTTAGGAGAACTACATGTGACTTTGATCCATTGGAAGTGGGTACATAGGTGGTCCTTGGGTGAACAATTTCCCTGTGACCTCAAGTCCAAAGGGAGAGGGTTCAAGAGAATAAATCTAGGGTTTTAAGGTTGTTCCTAAATTATTCGACCTTCCCTCTTTAGTAGGAATCAATTCAAGGTTGGAATGGGTATGATCAAGTTAATTGAATTTAATAACTTATATTTAATACATATTATGCTTCTATTAAACAATGTGAAGTAAGGGATTTAACTACTTTATAATGGGGGTATGTGCAGGATCATCATGGAAAAAATAGGCCCTTAAGTGGCAAAAAAATGAGAAAAATTAGAGTTAGGAAACTTGACGTAAAAATTTGAATAAGTTATCTATATTATTTCAAAAATATGTAAGAATATAATCTGTAGAAAATTGAATATAGTTTCTAAACTACTAGGTTTTTAAAAAAAGAAAAGAAATCTATTTGTAAAATTTGAAATTTCAAATGGTAGTATATAAATTCAAGGGAAAAATAAGAACTAACACATGCCCCACCCTAACCACAATAAAATGATAATATTTTTTTTATAAGATTTAGATATAAGTAGAGGACGCAATATGTATTTCGTAATTTTTCCAAAGTAAATAATTACTATAATTTTACAACTTTTAAAAATATAAAACTCGTATGTCCACCACCTTAACTTGGTCAAAACCCATCACCATTTTTTCTTTTTAATCTATAGTATGCATGAATGTGATGCATGTTTGGATTCAAAAAATGTAATACCATTTGAAAGCTATAGATTCTTTCAATTAGTCTATCAATTAGGACTTTAGTCATAATTTGAATAGAAAATGAATAATAATTACTTATTAAATTCAAAGTAAAGCATAATTTATATTGGTGGAAAGCTAAGAATCTCCTTTAAAAATCCTTTTCATTTCATCAATTTTGGGTAAAAAAAAATTCATCAGCCACATACCCATCATATTGCCACTTTTTGGCCAATCATGATCTTGCACATACCCATGGGTATTTGATTATATATATATGTTCTAGGTAAAGTCCATCTCATCTTGGTTCCATATATATCTTATGTGTCTAAATAATTCAAATCCATATCTAGAGGTCTATATGTATAGGACCATGAATTTGTTGATTGTGATTGTGATTCATGTTATGTGTAACCCACTTAAGAATGAAATCTTAGGTAATTTGAGTAGTGATAGGAATTCATTAGACCATTTCAATGATTGATGTATGGGCTACTACTAGGGACTAGCTAACATTCACCTAGTGCATGGAGGTGAATGTTGCATGGGCCACCCTAGTTATGATTATGATACGATAACAGTTGGATAGATAGGGACCCATCTGTGTGAGTAATAGTAATTTAGGACTAATTGTTGTATCGAGGGGGTTCACTCGCTATCACTGAGGGCATGAAATTGATCAATGCTAAGTGTTACCTAGGATTGTGAAGAATATAGCTGACAATATCACTAAGGTCACAAAGTTGTATATGTTGAGAGCTACATTTTCTTGTGGACTGACTTCTTGTCAGTGGGCTATAGGAAATTGAAGTCAAAATATACCAGGTTATGGTAGGTTCACTAATTTTGGTAAGCCTTAAGATGGTGGATGGACTTATAGTGTAGTATGGGATGCACAAAATCCCCTTCCTAGTTGTAAAATTGTATACTTGGCCTTGTTGGGTTGAGGATAGACCCATGGTGTAGTATAGGATGCACTGAATCTTCTTCCTAGTTGTCTAATGGTGCAAAAGACCAGAGAAAAGGATAGGACCCACGGTGTAATGTGCAATGCATTGATATTATTTTCTATCTAGGATACATTATGGACATGTGTTAGTCAGCCATTGTGATGTGTAAGCCAGTCACTATGTGTATGTGATGTATGTTGGAGTTTATTATTTGTTATTTGTGATGTATAATGGAGCTCGTCACTATGTATGTGTGATGTATGTTGGAGCTTTCCATTGTGTATTTATGATATATGTTGGAGAAAGTCACTAATGTAATGTGATATACATATGAAACAATCATTGTGTTATGTATGATATACACATGAGCTAATCAAAATTGTACTTGTGATCTATGTATGATCCATTCACTATTATACGTGAATGTGTATATGGAGGTATGCTCATGATGTAGTCATTGTGTATGATATTTTGGATTATGGTATGATATGCACATTGTGAATATTGTTATTAGAATTAGAAAGA
Source organism: Sequoia sempervirens (assembly GCA_007258455.2). Taxonomy (NCBI): domain Eukaryota; kingdom Viridiplantae; phylum Streptophyta; class Pinopsida; order Cupressales; family Cupressaceae; genus Sequoia; species Sequoia sempervirens. The sequence continues at coordinate 145,961,222 of VDFB02058242.1, forward strand.
TCTAGGAGATATAAGACAAGAACATGAACAATGCATAGATTGTATTTAGCTTAGTATTGATAATGAGCTCAAATACTCATTATAAAGGATAAGGAGGATAAAACTCATGCCACAAGAATAGGAAATCACATGCCATGGATTGAGGAGAGGACTCATCCTATAGTAGTGGTGAGTTGAAAATGCCATGGATTCAAGAGAGAACTCCTCATCTTGCAGTGGTGGTGAGTTGCTCTCCTCTATGCAAGGGAGAGGTGTTGAGAGGGATTGGATACCTCTCAAGTCACCCTAACAACCCTAAAACCTCATGGGGAATGATTTAAGGGTCAACTTGAACACCTAACTAGGCTTAAGTTATCCTAACTAGAGTAGAATACACTAATATCCCCCCTTAACCATACCTTAGGTGGGTATAAAAGAAATGGGTCACAACTACTAGCCAGATGAGGTATCCATGTACAAAATTCTCTCATAAGGTGGAGTAAAGGAGAAAACCCATCTAGGAAAAAAATCCTCTCCAAAAAGAGAAACAAAATGCATGAAAAAGAAACACAAGTGAAGAATAAGGAGGACTTATATCATGACCACCCCAGGACAACTCTATCACATGTGTACAATAAATTTCCCTTAAATATGAGATACAAAGAGAGACTTGGAAGACCCCCATAAGACATGTTTTAGTGTGCATAGATGCTTGATGAAGTATTTTAAAGAAACTCCATGAACTCTAAACCACATTTGATGCTGGAGCATCCAGTGGTGTAAGGGCAATCTTACATCACCCAAAAATCGTTAAATTTCATGTTTCTCGGTTTTTAGATGTTTTTACATTTTTGGATACCCTTTTTGTCATAATCAAATTCCCAATTTATGGTTTTTATTTTCTATTCCTGGGTTGAAAGATATTGCAATTTTAGTTTCCTAGATTTGCACTTGAAAATCTTCCGAGTTAGATTTGAGGCACTTAGAGTTCCTAGAACGGCCTTGAAACCTGCCAAAATCAGCATAGAAAATTTTGAGCGCATTATTGAATTCGAGACCTTTCCAACGGTTCAAACGGTTTGCGAATCGGAGCCCCGGATCAAAAGTTATGGCCCTGGGAAGTCGGCGCACTTTCTAGAAGATACAATTGCAAATGTTCTTTTGAAATTTGAACTTCAAGTTGTAATTTTCGGCGCCAAACTGCCTAAACTCAAATTTGAATGTCGTTTTGGCTCCAAACTAATGAGGAGCTCTATTTATGGGCGGGTTTCTAATTTTTGTGTAGCTTTTCTGGGGACAAGCTCGCATATTGTGAAAGGGTTATTCTATAGCTTTCTATAACTTGCATGTGTTGTAGAACTTGGGGATTTGAGATCCTCTGCATGTAAGAAGCTCCATTTTTTGAATAATAAAATTATTCTCTTGTTTGTGGGTTATTTTCTAAGTCTCAGGCTACGCCCTCATCAAGTGGTATCAGAGCGGGTTTTCTTGAGCATGTGGACAGATCGCCGATCGTGAGGCAGTTCACACCAGGACCGTGGTTGTGGAACGAGGTCAAGAAAGATGCCTCCAAGAGTGATGCCTGGTAGGCGTGGTGGTTCTAGAGGTGGTCGAGGCAGCAGAAATGCTGGTGGAAGAGATGCACTGGCAGCCCTCCAGAGACAGATTGATGTGTTACAAGAGCAGTTGAGAAGAGGGTTAAACCTGAGGGAGGAAAGTGATGATGAAGGAGAGGAAGAAGAAGAAATTGATCAAGACCAAATGCAGCTAATAAGGGCCATTTCAAAGATTGAGAAAAGACTAAGAGCAGAAGTCCCCAGTTATTCCGAAAGTCTGAACCCGGGAAGAGTTGATCGACTGGATCAATGAGCTAGAAGAATATTTTGAGTATGAGGAAATAGAGGACCTAGATCGGGTTAAGTTTGCAAAAATGAAGCTAAAGGGCCATGCCAGTATTTGGTGGAAAGAGGTCCAGTTGGAAAGAAATCAAAGGGGAAAAGGAAAGATCACCAGATGGGATTGCATGGTAGAGAAACTGAAGAAGTAGTTTATACCAGTGGACTACGAGTTAGATCTGTTGAAGAAATTGCAAGGGTTGAAGAAAGGAAGCAGATCTATGAAAGAATATCTTGAATATTTCACAAGATAATCATCGAGCAGGTCACAAGGCTAATAAGGAAGGTGGCACGATGTCTTAATGGGTTAAATGGAGTCATTTAGGAGAGTTAAGCCTAGTCGGAATGACCACCGTGAGGATGTATAAGTTTGCCTCACGAGGTGGAGGAAGCTAAAAAGGTTGATCGCAAGCAAAAAGGACAAGGAGGTAAAGTGGAAGGGGTAGTGGAAGACCTTGAGGAGCGGAAAATGATGATGAAAAGAAAGTGAAATGGGTACCCGGTAGAAATGAGAATGACAACTTCTACTGCCCTCATGATCAAAACAGTGGTGATCAAAGAGGTAGAGGATGAGGGAGATATGAACAAGGATCTGGAAGAGGTGGTTTCAGAGGAATGTGTTTCTAGTGTGGTGAAGAAGAGCATCGAGCCTATGAATGTCTACAACACCAAGGAAGGGTAGACAAAAGGCCAGAAGGTCATGGAAGGGTTGCACATGCAGATGAGGAGGCCCAATCTGAAAATTCATATGATGCTGAAAGGGGAGAAGCCCTAGTGATTAAGAGAGCCCTGGTGTCTGAGGAAAAGGAACCAGAGCGGAGGAAGAATCTAGCTACACAGGTGCAAGTGTGAAGGAAAATGTTATTGATGTCATTGTGTGATGGGAGCAAATGCATGTCGGAGGAGATGGTCACAAAGTTAAAGCGAAGAGGAAAGGACTTGCATCCCTTGTCAGTTGCTTGGTTGAAAGACCACAAAGGTTTTTGATCGATGAGTCAGGTGCCTAGTAAGTTCAAGATCGAGGAGCTACCATGATGAGGTACTCTGTGATATCATCCCCATGGATGCATGTCACATGTTGTTGGGGAGGTCGTGGCAGTTCGATAGGCAAGCTATACATGATGGCCATACAAACACTTATTCCTTGACAAAGGATGGGGTTCGTCACAAGTTGAAACCCCTGAAGGAGACCGAAGAAAAGATATGCAGTAGTGCTAAAATTTGTTATGTAGATGAAAGAAAATTTTTAGAAGGTATGAAGCATGAGCGTGTGTGTTATGCATTGATTCCTAGAGTGAGTAAGGACGATAGTGAGAAGGTTCCAGAAGAAGTTTTTGGGATGTTGGATGAGTTTTCAAGATATTATTTCTCATAATGTACCCGAGGGTTTACCACCAATAAGGAAGATCAGCCAGCAGATTGACTTGATTCCTAGAGCTAGTTTGCCAAATAAGGCAGCTCATAGAATGACTCCAGAAGAAAATGAGGAGTTGAGCGGACAAATTCGGGAGTTGTTGAAAGGTTTTAGTCCTTGGGGTTTGGGTCATCATCTTGATGCATGTGATTCCATAAGCTTCGAAGGAAGGATGGGGGAGTGGAGGATGTGTCTGATTCCAGGGCATAAACAAGATAACAATCAGTACCGTTTTCCTTGCCAAGGATGGATGACCTAATGTTGTTTGGTGGAGCTCAATACTTCCACAAGGAATTGATACGAAGAGTGGATATCCACTAAGATCCGGTTAGAGAGAGATGAATGAGCCCTTCAAGACCAAAGGAGCTGTCACGGTGGTTAGTCATGCCTTTAAGGCCAGCAATGCCCAGAGCACATTCATGCGGCTCAGGCAGTACTAAAAATTTCTTGGAAGTTTTGTTGTATATTTAGATGATATATTGATTTCGTTAAGACATTGGATGAGCATCATTTTATTCGAGGAAACCTTTGAGAAGTTAAGAGAAATTGGTGATTAATCGAAGAGTGCAGTTTGTGAAGAGGAGTTAGTGTACTTGGGGTTTGTTGTCGTGAGGAAGGTCTGATAAGGCCGAGGAAGGTGAAGGCTATTACGGAATGGCCTACCCAAGAACTACTACCGAGGTGAGATCTTTCCATGGTTTGGCTAGTTTTTATAGAAAGTTCATTAGAAACTTCAGTAGTATTTGTGGACCCCTGACTGAAACAATGAGAAGGGATAGAAAAGAATTCAAGTGAACCTTTAGGCGGCAAAAAGTTTTAAGCTGTTGAGCGAAGGTGATATAACCTTTGTTCTGAAACCTCCTAGATTTCAACAAGGTGTTTAAATTTGGATTGTGATGCCGATTAAGTTTGTGCCCATTGGGAGGCGATCTGAAATAAAGAAGATCATTGCCTATTTAGGTGAAAAGTTAAATGATGCCAAGAGAAAGTATTTTGTATATGATCATGAATTTTATGCAATAGTTCAAGCATTAAAGAAATGGAGACATTATTTATTGCCAAAGGAATTTATTCTATATACTGATCATCAAGCCTTGCAGTACCTAAATAGTTAGGGAAAATTAAATCAGAGGCATATGAAATGGGTAGAGTTTTTGTAGAGTTATACCTTTGTTTTGAAACATAGGAGTGGGAAGTCAAATAGGGTTGCAGATGCCTTAAGTAGGAGGAATACATTGATGACAAAGATGCGGATTGAAGTGGTTGGGTTCAATGAACTCAAGACACTGTATGCAAAAGATCCTAACTTTGCAGAGGCTTGGAAAGCTTGGAAGGAACCTATTACAATGGACAGGACAAGGTGGGCGGATTTCGCATCTATGTGTTAAAGGAAGTCAATTGTGTATCTGAGGAGGTTCCATGAGGGAGAACCTAATAAAGGAAACTAGTAGAGGAATGGCGGGACATTTTGGTGGGACAGACCATTTTCATTGTCGATGAGCATTATTATTGGCCTCGACTCTCCCACACGGGATGTGAAGAATTTTGTACAAAGGCTGTGAGGTATGTCAAATGGCTAAAGAGGTGAAGACGGAGATATGAAACATATCAGCCCTTACATACCGGAAGAGGCCATGGGAGGATATAAGTATGGAATTTGTTCTTGGTTTTCCAAGGACACAATGAGGGAATGATTCAGTCTTTGTGGTGGTTGATAGGTTTTCAAGATGGCACATTTCATTCCATGTCAAAGATCCATGATGCAGTCCACATTGCTGACTTGTTCTTCAAAGAGGTGGTGAGGCTACATGGTCTGCCAAAGAGTATTTTTTTAGATCATGACACCAAATTCGTGGGGTACTTTTGGAGGACCTTGTGGAAGAAGCTGAAGACAGAGCTGAAGTTCAGTTCTACACACCATCCACAAACATATGGGTAGACAGAGGTTGTTAACAGGAGTCTAGGTAACCTACTAAGATGTTTGGTAGGAGATAAACCCAAGGGATGGGACTTGATCTTACCCCAGGCATAATTTTCTTACAACAATTCTGTGAACAGAAGCACTGGTAGATCACCATTCCAGATTGTGTATGGAGGTAGCCCCAAAATAGCTCCAGAATTGAGGAAGATGGACCAAGAGAAGAAAATAAGTACTGAAGGAAAATATTTTGTAGAGCACATCAAAAATATATATGAGAAGGTACGTGAACACATTAATAAGATGAATATGCAATATAAGGCTAAGGCAGATCAGAAAATGAGGAATAAGGAGTTTCAGATTGGCGATGAAGTAATGGTCCACTTGAGGAAAGAAAGGTTTCCCATGGTAACCTATAACAAATTGAAGATGATGAAATTTGGTCCCTGTAAGATTTTGAAGAAGCATGATTCAGGGAATGCATATGAGGTAGATTTGCTTGATGAATCAAGATTTCCCCTATGTTCAACATTTCATATTTGACAGAGTATCATGAAGGTGGAACGGAGAAGAACCAACAATAGTGTAGTATGGCATTCTAGCAACTACTTCAGAAAGGGAGGAGATTGAAGCAATCTTGGATAGTCGTGTGGGAAGGAGTACCAGAAATAGGCAGTATGAAGAATATCTGGTGAAATGGAGAGGAAGGCCTGTGGAAGATTCATCTTGGCTATCTAAGGCAGTGGTTGATCGGTTGGGTTTTCCTCAACCATCTAATATGTGACGGGGTCACTTCTCAAATTACCCTAAGTGTCTGATGCAGGAGCATCCAGTGGTGTAAGGGCAATCTTGCATCACCCAAAAATAGTTAAATTTCAAGTTTCTCATTTCTTAGATATTTTTACATTTTTGGATACCCTTTTCGTCATAATGAAACTCCCAATTTACAATTTTTATTTTCTATTCCTGGGTTGAAAGATATTGCATTTTTAGTTTCCTAGATTTGCACCTAAAAATCTTCCGAGTTAGATTTGAGGCACTCAGAGTTCTCGGAATGGCCTCAAAACTTGCTAAAATTGGCATAGCCAATTTTAAGCGCGTTATTGACTTTGAGACCTTTCCAACGGTTCAAACGGTTCACGAATCAGAGTCCCAGATCAAAAGTTATGGACCCAAGAAGTTGGCACACTTTCTAGAAGATACAATTGCAAATGTTCTTTTGAAATTTGAACTTCAAGTTGTAATTTTTGGTGCCAAACCACCTAAACTCAAATTTGAATGTTGTTTTGGCTCCAAACTAATGAGGAGCTCTCTTTATGGGTGGTTTTCTAAGTTTTGTGTAGCTTTTTCGGGGACAAGCTCGCATATTGTGAAAGGGTTATTCTGCAGCTTTCTGTAGCTTTCTGTAACTTGCATGTGTTGTAGAACTTGGGGATTTGAGATCCTCTGCATGTAAGAAGCTCCATTTTCTGAATAATAAAATTATTCTCTTGTTTGTGGGTTATTTTCTATGTCTCGGGTTGCGCCCTCATCAACATTTCTCCGCTTACAAAGAAAGAAAACCACTACAGTGTGCAAGTAATCTTCCCATTCCTGATAGGAACATACAAAAAGAAGTATAAAGGTCTCTAAATTATGCACAAGATACAAAGACATTGATGATTCCCATAATTTCTTCATAGAATGTTCAATGATGTCCAAGCCAAAGATGATGTGTAATGAAGATTCGTGAATAGGGACCACAAAGATGATAGATGTATAGTAATAATTGGAACCATAATAATTTGATACTGTCAATGTAGAAGCTGAAGTAGACAATTCATGCGCAAGAGTATCTAAAGAAGACAAGGCTAATGCAACTTCAATGACACTAACATAAAAAAGAAGACAAATTTCCTCAATAGTGTCATCCAAATCAGCAAGATGGGATTCTACGAAAAGACATGAAATGTGAGGTAGATATACATCCCAAAGTGGTGGATCTAGAAAGACAATAGTAGTAGGTTTTTTTGTAGTCTTACAAAGCAATGAAAAGATAGTGTGAGAGAAATAAAGAAAAAAATCATCCCCATGTTGAGTGCTCCCACAATATGTACACTTGACTATGCAACATGTAGACATGGTCTAAATGTGCAAAAGATCAAATACAAAAAGGCCCATGAAACTATTGAAAGAGAGACCCCATAGATTTTGGCACTTTATAACTTAGTGCATTTGACAAAATAAATTTGACCAATGCATGGGGAATGAAAAACCATTCAATTTTACAAAAAAATGGTACTTAATTTTGAGGTACGGAGCAAAAGTTATTAAACAATTAATTTCCTACAAAACACACCTAATTTAATTTACTGCACTTGGGAAAGCAAAAAATAAACCTATCGGAGAGGTGAATATGCCCTTCCAACCACTTTTTTGAATCAAGGTGAAGTGTAGATTACAAAGGGTTTGATTATGAGGGGGAATTTTCCTCCTTCCAAACCGAACCTCACCCTTCGTCTTCGACAGGAAAATAGAATGTGTAACTTTATATGTCAGCTTTATATGTTAGCATTAGAGGCTAACTTTATATAAAATATGTACTCTTGACTATGCAACTTGTATACATGGTCTAAATGTGCAAAATATCAAATACAAAAAGGCCCATGAAACTATTGAAAGAGAGACCGCCTAGATTTTGGCACTTTATAACTGAGTGCATTTTACAAAATAAATTTGACCAATGCATGGAGAATGAAAAACCATTCACTTTTACGAAAGAATGGTACTCAATTTCGAGGTACTGAGCAAAAGTTATTAAATAGTTAATTTCCTACAAAACACACCTAATTGAATTTACTACACTTGGAAAGCAAAAAATAAACCTATCGGAGAGGTGAATATGCCCTTCCAACCACTTTTTTGAATTAGGGTGAAGTGTAGATTACAAAGGGTTTGATTATGAGGGGGAATTTTCCTCCTTCCAACCCGAACCTCACCCTTCGTCTTCAACAGGAAAATAGAATGTGTAACTTTATATGTCAGCTTTATATGTTACAATTTAATAGTGACTATAAAAGTTGCATCACCAACCTCCACATACCATTTTTCCGAAATTGGTAAATACCCCTTATAAATTTTCCCAAATATCTACACCCCCCTTCTATTTTGTAATTTTATTACATGTGCTTTTAAGCATAAACATGCAAAAGTTTAAAAAAAAAATACATTTGAAGGCCCTAATATACAAAGCCCAAAATAGGGCATATCCTTGTGTATGGGAAGATTAGAGCAGATATGAAATTGAAGAGGAAAAATCAGGCAGCCATATCTGAGATAGGATAGCCAAGAGAAAACTAGAGATGTGAGGTGACATTGGAGGTGAATACAAGCACATGGAAGGGGAAAATCGCTATGAATCACTGCACATGGAAGAGAGCTCCCCCTCTGAAAAACAATACGACTTCCAATATGAAACATGGGTCTTTGATTGATGCTTGGCTATGCAAGGGATGATTAGACTTACACAAAGATTTCCCTCATGTGCCTTCGTGTGAGGATTAAGGAAGGATGCATAGCTTGAATGAGATTGTGTATCTTTTATGAGACACCGTTAGTCACCATTCATGCCATGTGGCTCCTATTTGGTACCAATGAGAACCTTTTGCACGATGTAGGGGATGAATCCAAATTTCTCACTTTTGCCAAATAGATGGAAAAATCACGTCCTCCAATCTGCAAAGTCACCTTCCCAAATTCACCTCTCTGGAAATAGATGCAAGCAATTGAAATGCTAGCTCCTATATGTGTAGGTTGACACAAGATAGGGTTGGGGTCAATTCAAATAAATTCCTTCTCTTCTAATCTTTACACCTACCTAAACAAACAACAATTTCATCTACAAAAAATGTGCCTCTAATGTCTTTTGTATATCTTCTTCCTGCTTTGATACCATACTAGAATTATGAAGATCTAGGATATAGATGACAAGCAAATGAAAAATGCATAGATTGTATTCAACTTAGTATTAAAAATGAGCTCAAACCCTTATTATAAAGGATGAGGATGAGCAAACTCATGCCACAAGAATAGGCAATCACATGCCATGGATTGAGGAGAGGACTCCTCATTCTATAGTGGTGGTGAGTTGGTCTCCTCTATGCAATGGAGAGGTGTTGAGAGGGATTGAACACCTCTCAAGTCACCTCATCAACCTTGACACCTCATGGGGAATGAGTCAAGGGCCAACTCCAACACCTAACTAGGTTGAAGTTAGCCTAACTAGAGTAGAATACACTAACAATTGTCAATGTTTGTGCACTAATGTTTGGTATTGATCCAAATCTTGATGGAAATTTATTATCAAAATTATTATCATTATATTATAACTGGCTAAGTTGATAGCTTAGATGTACTTAATTAATAGTCATGGGTTAAAAGTGAGATCAAAAATCTCATGCAAGAGGAGAGAATGAACTCCCTCTAACATTGTTGGGAGAACTAAGCCTATGATTCCCACAAGGGGATATGTAAGAAAGGTCATCATGAACCCTCAAGGTTTATATCTAGTTCTAGGGATGACCCTAACTATAGGAGCTTAACATTTCTAAGTGTAAGCAAATAAGTTGTGATGTTGATTAGTTATCATAAGGATGAATGAAGAACTTTTGATATTAGCACATCAATCATAAATGAGAGATGCTTGGTTGGTTAAGCTAGTAGTGGATGCTATTGAATGTAAAAAATATTTTTTTGTGCCCAAGATGGGGATTTTACACATTCATCCCCCCTTCCAAAATTCTATAAATTTAGGCACTCATTTTATTATTTCAATTGATCATGTATTTATACTATGTACATTCTACCAAAACAAGTATCTTGAAACAAAGGATCATTCACATTTCAACCAATCAAGAAGAAAATAAAGTCATAATGAATTTTATTCTATGTTTTGAATTTATTGTTTCTATTAGTGTTGTCTTAAACTTCATTGTGAGATCTATCTAGATTTTATTTTTGTTTGAATAAAAAATTGCATACTTGTTTGTTTATGTTTTATATTTCAAATCATAGACATTACATTTTGGTGACTTTTCTAGAAATGATCAACCTCATTTTATAACTACTAACACTTTCAGAGTTCATTGGTTGTGTGTTTATCAAATAACAATGTTATGAGAAGAGACTTCTTTCCTTCGTGCTAACAAGCATATGCCATCATACATCTAAGCAAGCGTATCTTTTTATGTAACTTGATTTTTCAGTTGCGTGCAAGTTTTTATGTTTTTTTTTTATGTAAGCTTTATTTCATACAAATTTTTATTACTATTTTAGAAATATTGAACCCATGTTTATAACTAGTTTTCATTAAAAAAACATGCTTGAAGTCTTTAAGTCCTAGATTTTATAATTGTTTGAGTATTCCCTATGTAATTTAGTCTCTCTCACATCATGGGTACTACCTTGCATATGTTTTCTTTGATTAAAATATGTGTTCTTTGAAAAAAAATAAAAAGTGGATTTATTCAATGTCCAACTATGTAAAGAAAACTTTTGCAGTTTCATTCTCTATATAAGTCTTGTTGTAGTAAGAAATTGTTGTAAGAAAAGATTTTCTTTTCTTTTCTTTAAAAATATCATATGATATAGGAAATAAACTTTATGGAGCTCCCTTATCATGGTTTCACAATGCATTCTTCTCAAAAATTCAAATAGAATAAAACCTACAAGGCTATTGCCCTATTTCCCCAATCAACAAGGGAAAACCAAAAAAGATGAAGAATAAAAAAAAAACTAGAATGTACACACACAATTGGGCATGCAAATTTTATTGTTGTATTAACCAAAATAACAATTACAAAATTCTTTCAAACTAGAAACTGCAAATTGTTGATTACAAACTAAACTTGTTGTAATATGGGGCTGCACCCACTAACTCAAAACAATCAAGAGCTTCTCAGAGCTCTCTTTCCTTCTACTCAACTGGACCTATATGTTGCTCCTAGAATATACTGAGCTATCAGGAGCTTTCAACTGCTCATTGCAAGCACTATACAAAATGTTCTAAAAAAATTATCTGTTGTTGTTGCAACTTCACCTTTTGCAACTTACTTGTTGCTCACTTCTTCTTGCTACTAAAAAAAACTAACTGACTACATGTCTTCACTCCTTTTGTCTTCACAAAATTCCCTCTCAAAATTTGAATCTACCTACAACATTCAATTATGTAGTTAGGGGAAGAGCAAGAAATTTATCGTTGAAGAGAAACAACTCCTAATAGGTAGGTGAGCTGGGAGTTGATGGAAAGAGGCTCAATAATAAATATTTTGAACACTCCCCCTTTGAATGATCTTTCAAACAAACATCAATCTTCATAGAAATCAAGAACACCTAAATTTCTTCTTAGGTGTTCAAAGCAATCTTTGCTCAATGGTTTGGTGAAAATTTATGTAAGCTGTTGCTCAGACCTACAAAATTTCATCTCGATTTCACCCTTTTCAACCAATTCTCTTATGAAATGATACGTGATTTCAATATGATTGCTTCTTCTATGAAACAATGTATTCTTCATCAAAACAATCTATGAAACATTGTCACAAAAGATAGTTGTTCCATCCTTTTGTTCTTCCTTCAAATTTGCTAAGGTCCTCCTTAGCCAAATAGCTTGGCATGTTGCTACATTTTTTGCTATATACTCAACCTCAACTGTAGATAGGGAAACTATGGGTTGTTTCTTGGAAGCCCATGAAATGACTCCCAATCCCAAATGAAACATATATCCAGATGTGCTCTTTCTATCATCCATACTCCCTACCCAATCATTGTTTGTGTAACCAACCAGCCCAAAAACATTTACTGCACAATAAAAAATACCATATCATTTGGTTACATTCACATACCTCAGGATTCTTTTACCCTCTTTCCAATGTGACTCTTTTGTATTCTCCATAAATCAGGACATTAGACTTACATTGTGCATTATATCAGGCCTAGTTGTTGTTAAGTACATCAAGCTTCCAACCAAACTTTTATACATGGTTGGATTCACATTGCTGCTGCAATCTTCCTTTCTCAACTTTAGACCTATGACTGTTGGTGTGGAGATAGGATTTCTATCTTGCATCCTAAACCTTTTAAAAATCTCTACTACATAATTTTCTTAAGAAATAAAAATACCATCATGCATTTTTTTTATTCTATGCCTATAAAATACCTCAAAAGACCTAAGTCTATCATTTCAAACTCTATTTTCATGGTCTCTTTAAAATAAACAATGAGGAAATCATCATCCCCAGTGAAAATAAATTCATCAACATACAAGACAACAATTAAAACCTTACCATCTACCTTGATGTAAAGAGTGGGCTCACCATTGCTTTTACTAAAGACATTGCTCATCAAATATGAGTCAATCCTACTATACCATGCTTGTGAAGCTTGCTTCATTCCATAAAGAGCTTTCTTCAATCTGTGTAGTTTATTTTCTTGACCCAAAACTTCATAATCAGGTGGATACTCCACATATACCTCTTCTTTCAATACTCTATTTAAGAAGGTAAACTTCACATCCATTTGAAACACCTTCCATTTTTGTTGGGCTGCAATTGCTATGACTTCCCACATGGTTTCCATCTTTGCTACTAGAGCAAATGTCTCATCATAATCTCTCCCAAACTGCTATTTGTATCCCTTGACAACTAATCTTGCCTTATGTCTCTCTATTCTTCCATCAGCATCACTTTTGGTCTTATAGACCCATTTCATTCCAATTAATTTCTTGTTGGTACGCAAATAAGTTAGCTCCCATGTTATATTCTTCTCTATCGCATCTATCTCCTCATCCATGGCCTCACACCAATTCTTCTCTTTCACAACATCCTCAAAATAAGTTGGATCACTATGAGAAAATAATGCAAAATTCACACTCTCATCAGATACTTCATCATACCTTTCATTTTGGTAGATCTCCCTTAGACTCTGGGTGATCCCAAAATAGTGGTTTACAATTTTTGGCCAAACTGAACACTGAAATAATTTTTTTTAACTAAATCTTCACTTTCAGACACCTATAGCGGCTAAACCGTGAGGAATTTGAAGATGATGCAAACTAGAGTTTCATGAAATTTTGTCTATAGATTCTAAATATATTTTTTTCAAAAAAATTGGAATCAAATTGCACTTCTTTTTCCATCTCCCTCGAAAACTAGTTTTTTTTTATAAAACAACATTTTTAAAAAGTGACGCTCACCGTATAATGCATAAATGTTTTTCCATGAAGGATAAAATTCTAATTATTTTTAATTTAGATTCATAACTCTGATATCTAGTGCTTCGACTTGGTTAGATAGTTTTTTATTGAATATTTTTTCTTTAATCAAGTTTTGAATTCAAAACAATTATAATTCAGACATAGCGCGACCGTATAACGCGTAAATTTTTTTGTATGTATTAAAATTCAATTGTTTTTTCTTTGTTGGATAAAGGACTTCAATATCTGGTGCACTAATATTTTTAATTTTTTTTTTAATAATCTTTCATTTTTCCACGTATAGAACAGAGAGCTTGATTTTCAGTGAAAAACCTACATTCACGAGAAATAAAAGATGAATATAATAACAAAAATAAATTTATTTAAAATTATACTTTTGGGGAAACTTATAATAAGGACTACATACTTACAAAAAATAAATTTTAAATGAATTCATTTGATCCCCCAAAAGATAAATCAAAAGTGGTTTTTTATTAGCATTTTGATAGGTGTAAAGGAGACTCTGTTATAGGTATGGATTAAAACTAGCTGGGTTCTATCCAAGGGGGTTTGATTTAAGGTAGTTTGATCAAACCCTCTTCAATTGGAATTCTTTAAATGAAACCTTTTAAGGCTTAAATGATTATATTTTCTAAAAATATGTGATTTCAGCAAAAATCAGCTCCTCCCAGAAATTGTAAACCAGCTTTGTGGGATCACCCCTCTTGGTCTTTATTAGCATTATGGAGGTGAGAGTGGGGTCTGAAATTTCACTACTACTGTTACTTTTAAAAAAAAACCCTATCTGAAGCTATTGGGAGCTCTTGGGAGCTAATCCTCTACGTATCTTTGGCTACTTTCCTTTCTGTCTACCCATGACAAGAGCTATTAGGAGCTATCGGGAGCTCTCTGCCTATGACTATGTAGTGGTCCAGAGTGGTATAGAGCTACCAGGAGTGATTGCCAGCTCATCTTGCTACACTTCATGTTCTTTTTCTTCTTCTTTAGGAGCTTTTGGGAGTGGTTCTGAGCTATCAAAAATTATCAATCCATCCCATGATTCATCCTCTAGAAACTCCACATCTCTACTGATGACTATTTTCTTGTTAATTAGATTATACATCCTGTAGGATTTGGACTCTTCACTATAGCCCATGAATATTCACCCCTCACCCTTTTCATCCAACTTTTGTCTCTTCTCTTTTGGAACAAGTGCATATACCACACATCCAAACACCCTAAATTGCTCAACCATCCACTTGCATTTTTTCCATGTCTCTTTTGGAATCTTTCCAAAAGTTGTTGTTGCTACAACTTCACCCCAATATTCATCTAGGAGCCTCTTGTCTTTGAGCATGCTTCTTTCCATCTCCACAGTGGTTTTTCTTCCCTCTCAGCAACTCCATTTTTCTATGGAGTATAGGATGCTATTAGCTCCTTCTTAATGCCATGTTTCTTGCAAAAAATCAAAAATTGATTGGAGGTATACTCTCCCCCTCTATCTGACCTTAGGATCTTGATAAAATTTCCACTCTCCTTTTCATACTAGGCTTTAAACAATACAAAATTGTCAAATGCTTCAGATTTATGGTGTAAAAAATAAACCCATATCTTACGGTAGCAATCTCTATGAAGGTAATAAAATATTGGCTCTTACCAATAGAAATTACTTACATAGAGCCACACAAATCATTCTACACCAGCTCTAATGGTGCTCTTTACCTTCTAGAATTTCCTAATTGAAAGGGTTTCCTATGTTGCTTGCCTAAAATGTAGGCCTCACATCTACCACTAGACTCTAGTATGGTTGGTAAACCTCCAACCATACATTTCTTTGACAAAATATTCAAACCAATATAATCTAACTATCCATACTTGAGATGCCAAAGCTTGGAAGGGTCTTGAATGACTACCTTGAAGGATGATTATTGCTGTACTGCTGTACATTTTCCTGCAACAATGGACTGAGCTGAGAAACACTTTTCCAACCTCAATGGAAAAACCCTATTCTTCATCATTGGAATTGCTGCAATGATTTTCTTGCTTCCATCCTTCTCATAAATGATGCATTCACCCTTCTCCATCAAAACTTTATAACCTTTTGAATCAATTGTCTAATACTCACCATATTGTTCTTTATACTAGGGGAAAAATAAATATCATTAATCTCCTTCTCATGATTCTTGTTTTGAAAAATAACAGACCCCTTTCCCACAATTGGAAATATTTCATTGTTCCCCATTTTCATTTCAGATTTAACATTCTTATCAATGTTTTAAAATAAGCTTTAATTACCACTCATGTGGTTGATACAACCACTATCCAAAAATGATACCTCATCATTGCCTTGCTCAACAATGTTACACATGATAAAGGCCTTTTTCTAATTACCTTCAACCACTTTTTCATTAGCTGCATTTGCACTTTCCTTTGACTGATCATGCCACTTTTTCCAATACTAACTTGCATAATGGAAAAACGTATGGCAATAATAACATTTAATTTTTCTCTTTTCACCCTTCTGACTCGAGCTATTTTTCTTCATGGCTTGTCTAGAGATAGACTAAGAGCTACTTGCTCCCTCTTGGTTGTGTGCTCATCCTGAGCTATTGATGAAAAATAGGGGAGATATACAACACTACTCAACAAAATCTCACACAAAAACAACAATCTTAAAGTCTCAAGTCTTCAAATTCTCTGCATCACAACAATCCAACACAATTCCTTGTAGTACTCCCTTTCAAAGAATCAGGTATATCTCTCAGTAAAAGTCTTATCAAATTAGAAACACTAACTTTTCACAGACCCATTAGGGATCACAACAACATGCCTTAGATTCAACTAGGGTCTCTTTGGACCAACATCACAAAATTAGACCTTCTTCACTGTGCAACTTGACCAATTAGGTCAGTTTATCAAAGGAACTAGTCACTAAACTTGCTGCCTGCAAAAAATTCTTACAAAATTCTTACACCCAAAAATCATCATTTTCCATTCTAGGGCTTCATTCCCACAGCATCAAACGACCAAACCTACACTCAAGATATCCCCTACATGTATAAAACTACCTAATAAGGTCCATTCCATTGATTCATAGCCTAAACAATAGGCAGAATGGTCATTTTGTATTTCTAAACCCTCAAACCCTTATAAACTTGACTTACATAGGTAGTTTTAGTAATTTGCATAAAACCACTCACAAATTCTATATCAAACCTCCAAATCAAATAAAAAATGAAGTTAACACATTCCCTTACTTAATAAAATCCACCTTATGTCTTAATGCTATTGTACGGGTTCGTACAGTGCCCTAGAAACTTAGAAAATGCAACAAAACATAGTGGTTTTATTGTGCTTTCAATAAGAAATGTTTCAACAACCATTACATAGGTCTTCTCATTACAACATTTTGAATCTTGCATTTTGCACAAATAACAACTTTTCATTATTTTTGTACCTTTGGAAATCTAGACCTTCTAACCATCTAATTACCATCTAATATGACCTATTACAACATTAAATGGTCTTCAAGACCTTATTTAGTGCATATTATCCTAGAGTCCTAAAGCCTACTCATTATCAACTTTGTTTGAAAGTTTTTTCTCAAAGTTGCTCCTGCACCATACACCCAAACTTTGAATGTTTCCAAGTCTCTTGGAAATGACATAGAAACTAGTTCACCTCTATTCACCTCTTTCCTTTTGTCAACTTAAATTCTTCCAATAGGTTCACCTTACCTTTGTTCTTTACTATGCTTTCCATTCTTATCTTTATCTTCACCTGAATCATTCTTGAACTGTACACACTATCTTGTGGGGTGTTCTTCAAATTTTACATCACCAATCACTGATGTTATGCCACATTTCTCATTTTTACCCAATCTCTTATCAACTGCTCTTTATTCCATTTCATTTTCAGGCTTGAACTCCTTCCCATTAGTCTTCTTGACTTCATCCTTTTCTCTGTCAATCTTGATAACAAATGCACTATCACACTTAGGTACTACTGTCAGACCTGCAAACACCCTTTTCACTATCTCATCAATTCCAAAAACCTCTAGTTTATCACCATTTGACTGCCTTTTCACTGTCTTCATTATCATAGGGCATATGACTATCCCAACTAGTATTCCTTCACTCTTTTCTTTCTTTTCCACAAGCACTTGACTCTTACACTTCATTGTATCAGACCAAGAAACATTTCCATATTCTTTTCTCTTCCACATTGAAGCATCTTTCATGCCAAATTTGTGCACATTGTATTTATTTCTTCTATCTAATGTCCCAACAGTAGCAAACCTTGACATAGTTGCAAATCTCTTATTCATATCTTCCTTAATACTCACAAACTCTTTCCTTCCAATCATGATAATCACATCTTGTTCTTTTGCTTCTTCAATCAATGGAGTTAAAGTGAATGTTCTCCCATATTTTTCAATTGTATAAGTGTTTTGTCTCCCATCATACATTGCTGACCTATCAAATTTCCAGGGCCTTCCAAGTAACACATGGCAACAACTCATAGGAAAAATATCACAAAAAACCTTATCTCTGTAACTACCAATTTGGAATTCAATTGAAGCTTGTTCACTTACCATAATGGATTGATTGTCACTTACCAAAGACACTTTCTAAGGCTTCTTCCTAGATACTCTTTCCAATTTCAATTTGTCTACCATTTCACTAGATACCATATTATCAGTGCATCCCAAATCTACTATCACCTTACATAACTTGCATTTGCATTTGCAAGCTATCCTAAATAATGCTCTTCTCTAAATCATCTCTTTATCCTTGGATGTATTCAAAAGTTTCCTCTTCATCATCAAACTTTCTCCAACTTCATGAGGACACTATTTGAATTTGAACTTTCAGCCTCATTGTCTTGGATAATTTGTGCTCTTCTCCCACTTTTCCTTTCTCCACCACTAGATGTTGAACCAAATTTCTTAGGGAATTTGTAAGAAGGATGATCAAATTCATTGCAATTGTAGCACCTACCAGAAAAGATGTTTGAATTTATTCCACCACCAAATCTACCCCTTGAACCTCTATAACCACCTTTGAAACCTACAACTTGTTCTTTATCTTTACTAGCATCTTCTTGTTCTTGATTGGGCTATTTTGGTGTAAAAAAGGTTCCTCTCCCTCTAAAAGTATTGCCTCTTCCTCTTGTGGTATTCTCTTGTCCCTGTTTCACCTTTTCCTCTTCCCTTATAGCTATTTGAAAACAATCTTCTACTATTTTTGGTGTCATCAAACTTATTTCATCTTGGATATTATACCTTAGACCATTAAGATACATTGCCACTCTTTCTTCCTCATCTTCCTCATGCTTTGTCCTTATACTTAACCTATAGAACTCCTCAGCGTATTCTTGTACATCTAGATCCCTTTGCCTAAGATTTTGATGGTTTTTAAGCAATTGAACATTGTAATCACTAGGAAAAAAGTTACGTTTGAGTTTTTCCTTGATTCTCTCCCAAGAACTGATCTTGGTCTTCCCCTTTTTCTTCCTTTCATCTTGCACAAAGTTCCACCATAGCAAAGCATGTCCTTTCAACTTGGTCTTAGCCTTCTTCACCTTGTGTTCTTCATCTACTTATTCACTTTCAAAATAATTCTCCATGGCTCCTATCCAATCTGAGAGCTCTTCACCATCTATTTTACCCCCAAAGGAAAATCCATTTTTCCATGTCCATCACTTTTCACATCCTTCAAAAGCTTTAACATCCTCACATCCTCTGGATGCAACTCTTCCTCTTCACTAGAAGTTTCTTCCTCTTCAGAATCACTCTTATCCATGTCAACCCCAAATCCAGACTTCAATGCAACAATCTCCTTCTTCAAGGCTTCTAATTCTCTAGCCTACTGACCAATCTTCCAAACAATAGTGCTTCCTTTAGGAGGCATATTGACTCCTCCAATTTCCTTCTTTTCCTTACTCAATCTTTAAACCTTCGTCTTTGAAAACTTCAACCTATCACCTTCAAAGATCTATGAATTGTGCACTGATGCCATTTGATGAAAATAGGGGAGGTCTACAACACCACTCAATGTAATCTCACACAAAAACAATAATCTGCAAGTCTCAAGTCTTCACATTCTCTCCATCACAACAATCCAACACAAATCCTTGTAGTACTACCCTTTCAAAGAATCACATATATCTCTTAGCAAAAGTCCTCTTAGATCAGAACTAGTAACTTTTCATAGACCCATTATGGCACAAAACAAGATGCCTCAGATTCAACTAGGGTCTCTTTGGACCAACATCACAAAATTGGGCCTTCTTCGTTGTGCAACTTGACCAATTAGGTCATTTTTCCAAAGGAACTAGTCACTAGACTTGCTGCCCATACAAAATTATTACAAAAAAACTTAAACTAGTCACCAAATCCACCAAATTCTCAAGTTTTATCTACATGAGAGCCTTCCAAACCAACGTTTCACCAAACCCTCAGTTTAACCCTCCACAAGTAGGGTTTATTGAAAATACCTATTCCCAGCCTCTATTCAATTGTCCAATTCATCAAAATTCCTTTAAATTGTCTACATAAACTCAATTCATCATCCAAACTAACTGCCCTCAATGATTTTCCACTTTACCTCTCTTAAACCTTCCCTTTACACCTAAAAATCACCATTTTCTATTATAGGGCTTCATGCCCACTCCATAAAAAGAACAACCATGAACTCAATATATCCCCTACACACCTAAAACTACCTAATAAGTCGCATTCCACCACATCATAGCCTAAACAATAGGTGGAATGGCCATTTTGTATTTCTAAACCCTCAAACCCTTATAAATTGAACTTACATAGATAGTTTCAGTAATTTGAATCAAGCCACTCAGAAATTATATATCAAACCTCTAAAACAAATTCCAAATGAATTTAACACATGAATATACTCAATACAAGCCACCTTGGATCTTAATACTGCTATACGGGTTTGTACAGTGCCCTGCAAACTCAAAACATATAGAAAATGCAGCAAAACAGAGTGTTTTTATTGTGCTTTCAACAAGAAATGTTTCAAAAACCATTACATTAGGATTCTCATCATATTTAAAGTGTTTTCCCACCAAAACCAACTATTTCAACTACGTCAAATGGCCATTCAAATCTATGTGAACGTTGGACTTCCTAATCTGCCCTTTTACAACATTTGAAATCTTACATTTTGCACAAATAACAACTTTTCATTATTTTTGTACCTTTGGCAATCTAGACCTTCTAACCATCTAATTACCATCTAATATGACCTATTACAAAATTAAATGGTCTTCATGATCTTATTTAGTGCATATTACCCCAAAGTCCTAAAGCCTACTCATTATCAACTTTTATTGACAAAATTTTATCAAAGGTGCTCCTGCACCAGCTATCTTGTCCAGCATTTCCATTTCTAGATCTGCCTCTACCACATCCAGAGATTTTTCTATCTCTCCCCCTACCTCTTACATTTTTTTGAGCTTTGAATTCTTTCTCTTGGGAAGAACTTGCAAACCTATTAAGGCATTTCTCATTGGTTCGCAAAGAACCCATTGGCTCATCAAGAGACAATATAGAGAGATATTTTGCCTCTTCAATGGAAAGTAGTACTGCATCAGACTTCATAGGTAAACCTTTGAGGATTTTCTCCATAATCCTTTGGTCATCCATGACTTCTCCATTTACCCTCAACTGGTTTATCAAACTTGAGAGTCTTGTGTGGAATTCTGAGATGGACTCATTATCCTTCATTTGGAGAGTCTCAAAGTCTATTTGAAGCATCTGAAACTTCACCAATATAACTTTATCAGTCCCTTTGTAAATGGTTTGGAGGATTTCCCAAGCTTTCTTTGCATAGTTAGTTGTTGCTATTCTAGGAAAAATGACCTATATCAAGGTTGCTTCAATAAGACTCAATGCTTTTGCATCTTTCCTCCTTGCCTCCTTCAATAGGGTCTTCTAATTGTTTGAGAGGGTAACATATGTTGTTGAATCACTCACATCATTGCACCCATTGATCACAAACTCTCACAAATCATTTGCAACCATTATGGTCTTCATCTTTTTTTCCCAAACATCACAGTTTTGACTATTAAATGGTGGTGGTTTCTGCCAACTCTTACTTTCATCTCCAACCATGTCTCCAATAAGTAAACTTTAAACACCCAGAAAAAAAAATTCCCAACTCACTCAAGACTTAGGGCCTTTTGGCTCTGATACCATGTCAAAAATTCAAACCGAATAAAACCTATAGGGTTGCTTCCTTGTTTCCCCAATCAATAGGGAAAACCAAACAAGATGCAAAATTAAAAAACAAAGTAGAATGGGGACACACAGCTGGGCATGCAAATTTTCTTCTTGTATTAACAAAAAAATAACAATTACCAAATACTTTCAAACTAGAAACTAAAAAATTGCTGATTATAAACTAAACTTGGAACAATCTGGAGTTGCACCGATTAACTAAAAAAAAATCAGGAGCTTCTCAGAGCTCTCTTTCCTTCTACTCAACTGAAGCTATCTACTGCTCCAAGACAAAATTGAGCGATTGAGAACTTTCAACTACTCACCGCAAACACTCTACAAAATGTTTTCAAAACATTCTATTTTGCTGCTGCAACTTCACCTTCTGTAACTTAGTTGTTGCTGACTTCTTCTTGCTGTTACAACTTCACCTTTTGCAACTTACTTGTTGCTCACTTCTTCTTGTTTCTGCAAAAAAAAAATGACTACATGTCTTCATTGATTTTTTCTTCATAAAATTCCCTCTCAAAATTTGAATCTACCTACCACACTCAATTCTGCAGTTAGGGGAAGAACAAGAAACTTTCCGTTGAAGAGAGAGAGCTCTTGACAGGTAGGTGAGCTAGGGGTTGACATAAAGAGGCTCAACAATAAATATTTCCACCAATTTTCAGCTATAGTAGACCTTTTATAGGCCCCCATATTTATCATTTTTTTGATCGTAAATTGTAGAATCAAGTAGCACATTTATGTTTTTATTGTGCTTTTTATATAAAAAAATCTTTGAAGTTTGTCGGTACTAAGGATGAGAAGGGAAACATAACCATAGACTTGAGAATGTGTGAGGTGGTTTAAAATATCTTCCAATGTCTTCGAGTAACCCCAATCAATCAGTGGTTAAAAGCTGCCAAACTAAGAGCTTAGTAAAATATGCATTCAACAATATATATTTGACAATCTTTCAAACTGAAAATACATGGGGAAACCATGGACAATTTAGGGTCTAAAAATTTTATATTTAAATTTCTTTAATCTTGCAAATTCACCATCATCAATTCATCTTTGGAAAATTCACCGCCAATAATTCACAGTGGAAAAATTCACCACACTACCAATAATTCATCCCCATGAAAAATTAATCGCAAACTTTTAATGCAATGAATTTTCAAGATGGTGAAATACTGGTGGTGAATTTTTGTTGAGGTGAATTTGTGTGGCAATGAATTTCCCATGGTGAATTTTCCTAGAGCCACTTTCCACATAATTCTTTGTGCTTAAAATATTAGAACCATTAGTTTACTATTGAGCTTTTAATGTGAATATTTTAGAAATTTTACATATTTGTTGATAAGTTTGAAATAAATGTTATTTTAGAGTGGTTTTCAAATCTATAAGTTTAGGGCGCCAAATTCCGTTGAATGGTTTAATTTTTTTTTTGTAGGCATTTATTTTAATTGCATGGCTTGAGAGTTCCATAGGTAATAGTTCATGGGAAATATAGATGCTAGGTGGTTTGTAAGTGAAAAATAAAAATTGATAGGATTTTCAAATGGGCAGGTTGAACAAATTTTAACCTCGGCCACAAATTCATTTCAAAATTATTTTGAATTTAATTAAATTCTTTTGTTAAATATTATTGAGTGTTTTTTCCTTTAGTTTGGAGTCTATGATAACATAATTCTTAAAAAGGAGTACCAAACTATATTTAAACTAACATATATATCTTAAATATTAAAATGAGATTTAATATATATTGATTGATTAGATTAAATGATAATATTATATTATATTATTATTAATATTATTATTATCATTAGTAATAATATTTTACTATTTAAATATTATTAATAATATTAGTATTATATTATTAATTTTTTATTATTATATTATTATTTTATTAAATATTTTGTATATATTAATATATATAATATTACAATATTATTATTATTATTATATTGTTATAATTATATTATAATTATCATAATTTATATAATTTTAATATTTTTTTATTATTATATTAGTTTTCAGTACATAATTACTATCAAGAGGGTAGCTCCCATAAAATCAAATTTCAAACAATAGAGCTAAGGAAAAATAAATCTTGAAAAAGTGCATCAAACCTTTAAAGGGGTTCTTTACATTTTCAATTAGAAGTATTTCTCGTAATATGGGAGTGTGAGCATAAATTCAGCTTGTGAACCCCCATCTCTATTTTGTAGTGTTTCGAGTTCAAAAAGCTAATCCATTTTCCTTTTTCCATCTCAAAAATTTATGGACATTGAATGATGTTTCTCCAAAGGTCCATCCATAGTATAATCTTATGGGAGGGCATCTTCCCACCATGTAGCTTGATTAACAGAGTTGATTTGGAGAAATTTGTAGTGATGTGTCTTCTAGTGAAACATCAACGACATCAAAATGGAAAGCCTTCGTAATTGTATTGTAGAAATAAAGGCAACTTGCTTGATATGGGAATAATTAATGATAAATTGGACTTAAGGACACCTTGATTTAGTGTTGTGAGGTGTTTTACACATCCACATTAGGTCTTGGGCCCTTGTGAATCAATAAGAATTTTATGATGCCTTGCATAAGTGTTGTAACACACTTTCAAACTTTTCTAGGACCTTATTAATACATTTCACCTAAACAACCTCTTTTATCACTTACCAAGCCTTATTTCAAAGTTTTTTAAAGTGTTGTAACAAACTTCCACATTTTTCTAGTCTCGTCATCAATAATTTGACCCTCCTTATGCTTTAATTGGCCCCATTTTACACTTATAGGCCATAAGTGTATTTTTGAAAATAATCACGATAAACATCATTTAAGAAACCTAATTTCCAAAACCCATTTAAAGTGCCTAAGTGGGACCCATTTTCCACTAGGGAGGAATGAGTCCCCTTTGGCACAAAAATAAAAATTATTTCAAATTTCTAATAGGTTATTATTTTCTAAGACCTAAGGCCAGCCTGTGATGTGGTATTTTCGGGAATTATTGCATAATTGTGTATAAATAGAGGGTTTTACTTCTCATTTCACTCACATTCATTCACCCATTCATTCACCATTCATTATCCATCTCAAGTCAAGCAAGCTAGGGTTTTTTCATTTTAAGTCATCAAGATAGTTTTCTAAGGTAGTCAAGCGAAGATTCTTCATCCACTGTTGTAGCAATTCAAGATCTATCATTATGGAAAGTTTAATTTCATTTTTTCATATTTCATGCTTCATTATCTTAATTCACCATTTTGGTTTAATTACCTAAAAGGGGTTTGACCAAGGAAAACCCCCATGCCCTAACAATTAACAATTTTGTTGTATTTCTTTCTGTGATTACAAATATAAGTACTTTGGAGGCTTGGAGATGATTGAAGAATAGGTTTCAAACTTATTGAAGTCATCTCCTTGTTGGCTAGGTCAAAATATCCACAAAAAGTCACTTATAGTGCTAGAAATTAGGGTTTTAGATCCAGACACCTAGAGGAACATAAAGAGTAGATTGAGAGCTTCATATTCCACTTTGGGGTTTTTAGAAAAGTAAAATTGGACTCATACACCATTAGTTGCGTATGATCCCCACTGAACATGTTTTTCTAGAGATTTCTAAAGATTCATATACCCATTTGGCTCAAACAAGCTCCAGTGCAGTTTTCCAGATCTAGGACTGATTCACCCAGAATGGTGTATGAGTCGTAGTAGGTCAAAATTTTAGGATCGGAAGCATTTCTAGTCTTTATCCCAACCTCTAAATTTTTTTGGGTGCACACTTCCAGTCTACAGTTTTCTATTTTGTTTCATGATCATTTCTAGGTCATTTAGTATATGTTTGCATATTAGTTTACACTTAGTGGTGAGCCCTAATTTGTTGTTATCACTTCCCTAGAACCTTCCCTTTGAAAAATTTAAATCTTCCATGCATTGAAATCTCAAGGGTTTGTTCTTGAGTGAAAGATTGAAAATAGCATGTCTAGTTTTAGGTCCTAATCCCTAGAAGCAAAAGAGAGTACTCTATTTTCTATGTTTCATTTTGGTGAACATACTTTTAGAATGTCTTCTTTTCTGATTTGGAGTCCATCATTATCCTATAATTATCTTGTATTAACATTTCATTACATTTTTCATTAATTAAGTTGCATTCTAGGGTTTCAAATTTTGCATTAGTGAAAGTGCATATAGGCTGCATTTTTTAATCTCACATCATTAAAAATTTCTAATATTCTGCATTTTCATCTTAGGTCTACATTATACAACACGAAAAACATAAAAATCAATCAAAACATATGAAAATTCAAAAAAAAATCCCCACTAGGACTCATTCGCCACCTTGGGCGAATCAACCCCTTTGTACCCTTGAAACTATCATTTACAACACTAAAAACCCTATTTTTTAGCTTTTGTTTGTTACCATTAACTATTTGTATTAGTTGGTGTGTTTCTGTAACATGTATTTCATTAGATATATCTTAAATTAGCTCATTTCATGCATTTCTCAAATTCAATTTTGCATCTACAATATTTCCTTTTCAGATCATTGCATCATGTAAGGGTATGTGCAGGATCATGATGGGCCAAAAAGTGGCAATATTATGGGTATTTGTAGGGTATGTGGCTGATGACATTTTTCTACCCAAAACTGATGAAACAAAAAGGGTTTTTAGAGGAGATTCTCAGCTTTCCACCAATATAAATTATGCTTTCATTTGAATTTAATAAATAATTATTATTCATTTTCTATTAGAATTACGACTAAAGTCCTGATCGATAGGCTAGTTGAAAAACATCTATAACTTTTAAACGGTATCACATTTTTTGAATCCAAAACATGTGTCACACTATATGCTTCACATAATATAGGATTAAAAAAATAAAAATTAAATTTCATAAAGTTTTGACCAAGTTAAGGTGGTCAGCATACATTTTATATTTTTAAAAGTTGTAATAAAAAATCATAATTAATTATTTACTTGGAAACAAATTACAAAAAATATGCATCACATCCGGACATGAGTCCTCTACTTATATATAAAATATTATAAAAAAAATTATCATTTTATTATGGTTAGGGTGGTCAGACAAACACCTACTTATTTTTTCCCTGAAAATTAAGTACTACTGCATTGAAATTTCAAATTTTCACCAAATAGATTTTATTTATTTTTAAATAAACCTAGTAGTTTAGAAAGTAAATTCAATTTTCTATAGATTCTATTCTTACATATTTTTGAAATAATATAGATAACTTATTCAAATTTTTACGTCAAGTTTCCTAACATTGATTTTTTTGAATTTTTCGCCACTTAAGGGCCTATTTTTTCCATGGTGATCCTACACATACTCGTAACCAGAAAATTATCTTGCCTGAAAACTAAAAATTGCATTTCAAGTTTGCATAGGTTCATTTTTCCAAATGTTAGTTTCAATCTTCTCCAATTTTGAAAAGAAAAAGTTAGTAAATAAACATGACAGTCATTCACTCAATGCATTCCCTAGTTATGAGAGTCTCTTAGTGCAAGAGAGTGCAAATGTCAATGTTTTCCATAAACTTACATCCCTTCCTATCTCTCCTATTTTTTAGGATTATGTGATAGAAGAGAATATAAACATGGATAACCATGATGATCACAATTGTACTTCTCTCGATACCTCTCCTTTTAGTGACAAAGCTATATTTTGAAAAGAAGGTACAATCATTGAGAATTATGAAAGTCTTGTTTTTCCTTCTCCTCATTCCCATTGGGAAGATAGTATAACAATTGAAGATGAATTCATTGCCACTACTTTACTAAGTATCCATTTATCTCCCAAACCCTCTCCTATTTGTGAAAATGCTTTAGTGAATAAGGATACAATTGTGAATGATCATGACAAACACATTTGTGAGGAGGATACATTAGAACCAACGATTGACAATTATACCATTGTTTCTCTCCTTCCTAATTTTCCTAACATTTGGAAGGGTCTATTTGAACAAGAAGATCTAATCATTGGCACACATGAAAATCATATTTTTCCTCCTCTTGATGCCTCCCCTACTAGTGATGAAGCTACTTTACAAAATCCAACCATGGAATGTGGTGAACATCTTACAAGCTCTCCTACTAGGGTAGATACTATGGCATCCGAGAATGAGACCTTAGAGAAAAATATCAATTAAATAGTGTCTTCCCCCAATCTCCCCACTATTGATAAACATGAAAATACAACCATTTATCCTTCCCCTATTTGTGATTAAGTCATTTTAGAAGAACCAATCCTAGAAAGCCAAGAACATTTGGTTTGTTGTTCTCCTAAGAACTCTCCTCCTAGGGAGGATATGATGGTGCAAGCAAAAGATAATGTTGACAATAACATAGTAGAAGAACATGATGAGGAAACATTAGCTTCTTCACTAAGGGAAGTTAATATTATTAAATCCCAACTCATACTTTACCCCCCTTCACACAAACCTCAAACTCAAAACAAACCCAAATTAATCCTCTACCCACCTAAGAATAATGTGTCGCAATAGTCGAGTCATAATACCATTGCTCATACATATAACACTTGAAACAATCTACAACCACAACATCCAACCCCAACACACCTACATTTTCCTAACCTCATCTTACCAGGTCCCCCTCATTTTCCATCATAAAGTGGAAAGGAGTACAATCTTGTTGAACAACTAAAAAATACTCCTACTAAGATATCATTACGGGACCTTATTCAAGCCTCCCCTCACTACCACAACATGATTCAAAAAACCTTACAACAAGTTCCTATCCCTTCCCATGCACAACCAAATGACATAGAATTCATGAACCAAGGAATAAATGCTGACATTATTTTCCACCAAAGTGAACTCCCCCCTTTGGAAGTGCCAAAACAAAATGAAGCTTTCATAATAATATATCAATAAAAAAGAAAAGGGATAAAGAGAACTCTTGTAGATACTAGATTTTCCCTTAATATGTGTATTGTAAGACTTCTAGATAGGCTTGGCATTGATAAATAAAACATTCAACTTCAATATTTATTTGTTAAGGGATTTAACAATGTTAAAAAAAAACAACTCAGTGTGATTACTTTACCTATTACAGTCGAGAAGGAAACAATGGAAACATAGATCCATGCTATGCCTCATGAGTTTTCATATAATCTTATTTTAGGTAGGCCATGGATTCATGCAATGAAATGGGTGCCTTCTACTCTTCATCATAAAATGAAATACATCTATAATAACAAAGTGTACACACTTGAAGCTGACCCTGACCCAAATAGTTGTTTGAACATTGAGAAAAAAAGAAAAATCCTTTGGAAACATTAGCACCAACTACACAAGTGAAACCTATGCAACAAAAATACAAAAAAAGTCACATTGAACAAGTCATAGAGCTATTAGAAGATGATTGGGGTTGCTTATATTTCAAACATACATTCATGGGCAAGTACAAGACCATGAACAATGACCCTCTTGAGGAGAACGAAAAAGTAGTAATGTCAACAAAAAATTTGAAAGACCCTTCAAAAGCATCCACCTCAACCACTTTAGAACAAAATACAATAGATTACACAACAACCTTCGATGAACTTAATCATGAACAACCACTCAATCCAAAAGAGATGAAAAATATTTATGGAAAAGGTTATGAACGTATGAAACAACTTGGGTATAGTGGAAAAGGATGTGGTGCTAGAGAACAAGTTATCCATGTCCCTATAGTTCCTTACATGCAAGAAATGACACATGGTATTGGTTATTGTCCTTTGATAGAAATAAAAAAAACCTTCACCTAATATAAACACTATCACAAAACATCCTTCTAAGACATCCTTAACCATAATGCATGTAGAATTGATAGACACTAGTGGTCTCAAAAGTTATCCTTTGCAAGAAATGAAACAGAAAAATAAATCTTTGCTTAATGTCAATGCCATCTTGCAAAAAAATAATGATTTAAATTCATTAGATTTTACACCCTCCTATAAAGGAGAGAACAAAATATCACAATATAAAGAGTCTTGTGTAAGTATGACCTCTTGTATTAAGAAAGAGGTATCTTTGTTTCCAACTAAAGGAGCACCTTCTACTATTGATCAAGATAGTATCTTGTCAACACTCCTCCAAGATCACTTGATATCTTTCTCTCCAAGCACTCGAAAAAAATTCTATTACAAGACTTCATTTTGCACCTATCATAGAGTTTACGGTCATTCGACTAATGAATGAAAGGCTTTGAGTAGTAAAATCCAACATCTTAAGGAGTTTGGTGCTCTCCCTTATGTGGGGGTACCTAATTCCTCTAATTGATATTGATTTTCACTCTACCATGCACCTTATCAATCATTTTGGCCCATCCTTGTCTTGCACTAAGTGTGTGTAAGGGGTTAGGCAGCCTTATCCTCGTATGCCATTTGTCATTTCCTCTTTTGGCTAGTCATTAACCTTTCATAACCGTATAAGAGTGAGCTTGGGATGTGGATGACATGTCTTAAGTTGGCTCACATGTGACCTACTACCTTTTTCATGGTCTAGCTTATTGGAAACATATGACTTGGCATAGGGATTTATGAATAAGATCTCATATCTTCTACTTTATAGCAATTTCTCACAGTAATGGTGTTCACAACCGCTTTAAAGTGGGGGAATACATCGACACTCACATTTCATTGTGTTGTTTTCTTTTTCTTGTGATTTCCTCTATTGGAAACATTAAATACAATGTTCCCTAAGATGAGACTTTCTATTTGTCCTCTCTTGCAAATGTTAAATACAATGTTCCCTAAGATGAGACCTTGCACGAACTAAGAAAAATCCCTTTGAACATTCCTTGCACTATTTTACATTACAATATCTATGGGATTTAAGCATACAAAGTCTTGCTTTCCTCATGGAGCTTGAAGATCATTTTTTTTTGGCACCTTATTAAAGTTATAAGAGGTATAACTTTGGTATGGTTGAGCAGGAATCCCATTTTGAGGCATGACTTTCCCCATGGAAAATTGTGTGTGTGAGTACATACCATCCATGAGTGTACATGTTTCTCACTTTTTAGGACTTCTCACCCCCTCAGAAATTTAGGAGTGTCATCGCCTTAGAGTGAGTATGCAATTTTGGACAAACAACTTAGATTTGATCCACATTGTGTTGGATAAATAGTCGAAGCTTGATCCATCTTTTTTATTTTCATTCTTCTCTTAGTTCTAGTTCTTACCATTACATGATTCTATATCTTTTTTGACTTAGGATCTTGGATCCTAGGGGCTTGAACACCTCCTTCATCTTTGTTATCCTAGACCATCAACATTGGTACGATTGGAATCCTCTTGAATGTCTACTTTAGTGTGAGTTTGAAGCAAGTTCATCCCTCTCTAAAGAGGGAGCTAAATTTAGTGTAGAAAACAAGGCAACTTGCTTGATATGGGAATAATTAATGATAAATTAGACTTAAGGATGCCTTGATTTAGTGTTGTGAGGTGTTTTACACATCCACATTAGGTCTTGGGCCCTTGTGAATCAATAAGAATTTTATGATGCCTTGTAAAAGTGTTGTGAAGTGTTGTAACACACTTTCAAACTTTTCTAGGACCTTATTAATATATTTCACCTAAACAACCTCTTTTTATCACTTACCAAGCCTTATTTCAAAGTCTTGTAAAGTGTTGTAACAAACTTTCACATTTTTCTAGGCTTGTTATCAGTAATTTGACCATCCTTATGCTTTAATTGGCCCCATTTTACACTCACAAGCCTTACTTAAGTGTATTTTTGAAAATAATCCTAATAAACATCATTTAATACACCTAATTTCTGAAACTCATTTAAAATTCCTAAGTGGGACCCATTCACCACTAGGGGTGAATGAGTCCTCGTTGGCACAAAAATAAAAATTATTTCAAATTTCTAGTAGGTTATTATTTTCTAAGACCTAATCTTGGCCTGTGATGTAGTATTTTTGGCAATTATTGCATAATTGTGTATAAATATAGGGTTTTCCCTCTCATTTCACCCCTAATCATTCACCCATTCATTCATCATTAATTATCCATTTCAAGTCAAGCAAGCTAGGGTTTTATCATTTTAAGTGATCAAGATAGTTTTCTAAGGCATTCAAGGGTAGAATCTTCATCCATTGTTGCAGCAATTCAACATCTATCATCATGGAAAATTTCTAATTGCATTGTTTCATATTTCATATTTCATGCTTCATTATCTTATTTCATTCTTTTGGTATAATTACCTAAAAATGGTTTAACCAAGGCAAACCACCAATACCCTAACAATCAACACTTTTGTTCTATTTCTTTGTGTGATTGTAGA
The DNA here is from genome assembly GCA_007258455.2 of Sequoia sempervirens. Classification (NCBI taxonomy): domain Eukaryota; kingdom Viridiplantae; phylum Streptophyta; class Pinopsida; order Cupressales; family Cupressaceae; genus Sequoia; species Sequoia sempervirens. The sequence goes on from VDFB02058242.1 coordinate 145,993,200, forward strand.
TCTAAGTAATTTGAAGGCTTGGAGATGATTGAAAAATAGGTTGCAAACTTTTTGAAGTCATCTCCTTGTTGTCTAGGACAAAATATCCACAAAAAGTCACTTACAGTGCCAAAAATTAGGGTTTCTGATCTGAACACCTAGAGGAATAGAAAGAGTAGGCCGAAAGCTTCAGATTCCACTTTTGGGTTTTCAGAAATGTCAAAGTAGACTCATATGCCATTAGTGGTGTATGAGTCCCATTATACATTTTTTTAGAAATTTTTTTTGATTTAGATACCCATTTGGCTAAAATAGGATTTGATGCAGTTTTCCAGATCTGGGACTCATTCGCCCAAAATAGTTTATGAGTCCCAATAGGTCAAAAATTTAGGATCAATAGCATTTCCAGTCTTTATCCCAACCTCTACAAGTTTTTAGGTGCACACTTCCATTCTTACAGTTTTTTGTTTTGTTTCGTGATCATTTATAGGTCATTTATTATATGTTTGCATAATACACTATGTTTTCAAACATTTTGCATTTGGGTATGTGTAGGATCATAATGGGCCAAAAACTGGCAATATTATGGGTATTTGTAGGGTATGTGGCTGATGACTTTTTTTTACTCAAAATTGATGAAATGAAAAGGGTTTTTAGAGGAGATCCTCAGCTTTCCACCAATATAAATTATTCTTTAATTTGAATTTAATAAATAATTATTATTCATTTTCTATTAGAATTATGACTAAAGTCCTAATCGATAGGCTGATTGAAAAACATCTATAACTTTCAACCGGTATCTAATTTTTGAATCTGAAACATGCATCACATTCTATGCTTCACATACTATAGTATTAAAAAATAAAAAATAAATTTCATGAAGTTTTGACCAAGTTAAGGTGGTCAAACATACAAGTTTTATATTTTATAAAAGTTGTAATAAAAATTCATAATTAATTATTTACTTGGAAAAAAATTACAAAAAATATGCATCACATTCGGACATGAGTCCTCTACTTATATATAAAATCTTATAAAAAAATATTATCATTTTATTATGGTTAGGGTCACAGACACCTACTTATTTTTTTCCCTGAAATTTAAGTACTACTGCATTGAAATTTCATATTTTCACCAAATAGATTTTATTTATTTTTAAATAAGCCTAGTAGTTTAGAAACTACATTCAATTTTCCATTGATTCTATTGTTACATATTTTTGAAATAATATAGATAACTTATTCAAATTTTTATGTCAAGTTCCCTAACACTATTTTTCTGATTTTTTTGCCACTTAAGGGCCTGTTTTTTCCATGATGATCCTACACATACCCATTTTCTAAGTTTACACTTGGTGGTGAACACTCATTTGTTGTTATCACTTCCCTGGGACCTTCCCTTTTATAGATTTCAATCTTCGATGTATTGAAATTTCAAGGGTTTGTTCTTGAGTGAAGGATTGAAAATAGCCTCTCTACTTTTAGGTCCTAAGCCATAGAAGCAAAATAAAGTACTTTATTTTATATGTTTCAGTAATCTAGTGTTTGAAACCAAATGTGCTCTATAATTTTAAAAGTATATTTTGTAAGAAGATCCTTTGAAGTATCCAAATCTACAAGTATGCATGTGAAAGTAGTGTGTGTGAACTTTATAGTTGCATGATCAATTGCTAAGAAGCTACTAGGATATATTATTTACCATAAAATTTGGCAATGTGATCTCCCATGTAGTCAAAGGAAACAAAAAAGAAACCATAGGCGCAAGGGTAAATTTCAAGATTAGCATTCAGGAAAGGCCTCAAAGCATCATTAATCCATTTATGTAGATTTGGAAGTGTAGGATATAGTTGACTAAACCTATCAATTAGGCCATGGGTTGCAAAATAGTCTTTGCTTTCTAATAACTTTTTTTGATTTTACCCTTAAAAAAAAGAGTCAGAGACTTAATTTCCCTATTGCGTAGTTTTCCTTTTCCCAAATATAAAGGATAAGAATCATATTATGGTAGCAGAAGTCAAAAATCCAAAGATGGGATGATTATGATCTAGTTAATGGAAGGTCATGAGATATTAGGGCATGATTTGGACCTAACTATAGGAGTAGGAGGTGAATAATGGAAAATGGTGGTTTTCTTTTGTATGGTTTAGAACATAGAGCAAAACCCACTTTCACAATTATCTCATTGAAGGGAAACCCTAGAGATCTCAATCTAAAGTATGCAAAGGAGAAAGAGATCTTGCAATAGGGTTGCCCTAAGATCTAATTGTAAGAAAATGAGGGGTTCACCACCAAGCTACGACTTGGAAAGACAAGTGAAATTCAAGATGGAATATTTAGTTCCATAATATGATGCAATCTTTAACTAAATGACCTAAAAATGCCTGTAAATCATAACAAAGAGGTGAGATCTCAGAAGTATGCACCTAGAAACATGAAGAAGGTTGGAATGATCCCTAAATTGTTGGAAGTTCTAAAATTTTGACACACTAGGACCCATATGCCAGTCTAGGCGTATCAAACCTAGATCAAGGTTTTTGGGCAGGAACTGGTTTCTAGAAAAAGGGTATCTAGAACTGCAAAAATCTAGAAAAATGCTCATATAGCAGGACTCATATGCCACTTATGGCATATTAGTCTTGTTTCACTTTTTGGGGAATTCAAAGTTTAGATCTGTGCTCCAATCTCTACTCTTTTCTTCCAAACTATTTTTTTGGATCCGAATTTGTGAAAAGATCTACAAAATAGAATGTAGACTTGATTTTCTTATGGGCCCAGGTTTTCCTCAGTCAAACCTCTAGTTTGGTAGCTAAACCTTGATAGAAATAATGAAATATGAATGTAAACCCTAACCTTAAGTGTGTCTAAGATTATGAAATCTAAAATGCAATGCAACCCTATTTTAATGTGCAAGAATAAGATGCATGCATGAAACATGAAGATGAATGAATCACTTTAAGAGATCTCTAATCACCCAAATGAGCTCTAATAATTCTTGTACCTTGCTTATGTTGAATGTAGAGTGATAATGAAGGATGGAATCACGTAGAAAACAAGTCATTAGGCCTGGCTTGATGGCTAGTTGCATCTCCCAAACCTACAATCCATCATGATTCACCATAGAAAACCATTATCAACCCTTGAAAATGATAGATATTGAATGAAAGTGAGCTTGAAAACTTGAAAAAACACTTTAATGCTACTCCAAGACTTCAACTTTTCTTTTGAAACTTGAATGCTTTTGTGAAAGAATGCTTGAAGACTCTTGACTGCTTAGATCTTGAAATTACCCTTAAAAATTCTTTCTTAAATGAAATAATGACTTAGAATCTTTCTTATATATGCATTAACACCTAATTTACCATTATTTAGATCCTAAAACCTGACATCAACCAAAAATTTCAATTAAAAAGTTGAATTTCCCGCTCAAACCCTAAAAAATCCCCAAATGGGTCTCAGACGCCACCTCTAGCATATGGGTCCCACTTAGGTGGACTCATATGCCCAAGGTGGCATATGAGTCTTGGTGGAACCCGTAAAATTGATTTATGTTTCATCTCATAACTTTAAAACATGCAACTATTTCCCTGTCTTGTGACTTAGGGTCTATGTTCCAAAAAACCCTTGTAAAAAGCCTTATTTTTTATGCCCTTTGCAATGTTATATTTTTTTAACTTGTTGTGCCCATTTCCAGTCATGCTTAAAATAGTTTGAGTCATTAGAGCCCACAAAGTGATTGGCCCCTCGTGCCTAGGTCTGAGAAATATTTTATTTTGTAAGGTCGATTGATCAACCTTGTTTGGCCTTTACATCCTTCGAATAATATGGTTTTAGTTCCTTTAAGGCCTTTCCTTGCGTGGTCATAGGCAGTTCCATTTTTAGAACAACTTAAAAGAACATGTTGAGTTGTTCCTCTTAAGTTCTCATGTATTGCTTTTCCCATCGGTCATCACAAATAACTTTGTGAATGCACAACTCACATTAGCAATGTGTGATGGGGTGCGCTTCCTTTATATCACGTATCACATATAGGCTATGGATCTTGAGTTTTACATTAGCAATGTGTGATATGTGTTTCTTTTCATTATTGCTAGTTTCTCTCTCCATTGTTGATTGCTTGTAATATTTTAGCTATGAATCAATGATGTGCGATGAGGTCCTATGTTCTAGTGTACCATTGTTTATATGAAGTATCAATGTCAAGCGAATTTTTTTCTTAGCCCTTGATATCATCTTATGGACATGTGGATTAATCCTCACTGGTCATCCTTTAATCCTCACTAGTCATTTGGGTTCCTTCATCATTGATGTGTTGTGACTGTTGTGAAGCAAACTAGTGATGGAAAATTTTAATGTTGTGCATTGTGCCCATCATGTCATGTGTCGCCATCATGGTTTCAAGTGGATTCCCAAGGTATGTATTAGTGATGGGAAATTGAATATCTAACAATATATTCCCCTTATCATTAGCTCTTAACACATCATCGATTCATTTGAAGGAGCATGGATCATAATGGAAATACATGATGGTTGTCAAACAAGAGATGACTAATGTGATTAAATGGTGATGTGGTGATTTTCTCAAGTGTGATCATTGTTTTTTAGGAACAAGTTTTAACAGAAAGGAGCAATGGTGGAGAAGCATCATTGATTGTGTTTTAAATCAAACAAGATCGATGGTCATGATTCAAAGTTTGAGGGTTGGTTTTCAGTTCGCTCACACGAGCCTTCTTTGAACATTGATGGCTACATGCTCCAGTTGCTCTACTTAATGCATATTGTCTACTATTTTATTTTATCATTTGCTACCATCGAGAATTGATAAATTAGTTTCGAGCTAGAGAAGAAGCATGCGATTCTAAGGAAAGTAATTGCAGAGATATTGAAGTAACTTTCTCAGTTAAGTGGGTGTTCATACCTGCTCTATTTAAATTATACCTTAGTTGTCTTGTGAATTTTGCATTCCTTGGGTTGGTGAGAGTATAATTTCCATCAATTTCCACTTAGATTGATAAGAATTGTGTGGGTTTGAGGGTTTTATTCTATGAAATCAATTTGAGAACAAACTAGTGAAATTTTCCTGCAATTGAAAGTAGCTAGCTCTTGTTCTATTCTCTATGAGAATGAGTAAGCCTACTGAGCCTATCCAACTAGTTAGAAGGTCTAGGATGATGATCATGCTTGAACCTTGGAATGACACACCTAAAATTGAACAAGGAACACCAGGATCTCCTGCAAAGCCAAGGGCCAAGAGGAGGGACCATAACAAGTCTAAGAAGGGTGGTGTCAAAAGCACTTACAACTTGAGTAGGGTTGTTGTTCATGGTCACAACACGTCTGGTAGGGTGTTCCCAAAGGAACATAGTAAAGAGAAGAAAAAGGATAAGGTAGAAAAATTTGCCAAGTCTATGGAGAGGAAGAAGAAGGATAATGATCATGAGGCTTATGTTTCTTGCGTGGAGGAACCCAATGTTGCCATGGAGAATGAGGTAGAAGATGATCTAGAGTACTCCTAATACCTTCTTACAATGGTTGGTCTGGTGGAATTTGATGATAGTGAGACAAATTCTCCAATTTCAACAAAGGCCCTAGTAAGATAGTCATACTCTGACTCTGAGGATGATGAACCATTGCAAAGTTAGTGTCCCAGTTCATGCTTTTTTATTTTTTATGACACCTTTACCATGATGATAGATGTGCCTTCTTCAATGATAAAATAAGTTTTTTTTCTTCGGTGCTGATGTGGAACACTTCTTTGGTTTACATGGATGAGAGATTTTGGTGCTACTGCAATGATGAATGTTCCTTTTGGAATGTGGGTAAATCTTTTGTGAAAGATGAAGTTTCTTCTTTTGTTTTCCCCCCACTTTGCAATGTGCAAGTATAATTGTCTAGGGGAATCTCTAAAATTGAGATGAAATTAAGTACCAAATGTAAATTTGACTAAAATTTTAATTTGGTCTGATGCTTGTTGCTCCCATGTTCCTATAAATGGGATTTCAGGTCCAGTTATAGGGGTTCAAATTTTGGGTCTCAGGTGGTCTAGGTTGAAAACTGAGCTCGCGTAGGAGCACTTGGTAAATTCATGCACAGATGAATCGATTAGTATGAAGTCTAGGGTATAAGCTTATTTGTAATGAACTTAATTAGTTTTACAGTAGCAACAATATATGAATAAAAATGCAACTTTGAAAGAACATTCTCTTCTAGAAAGTATTTTTTCTTCAAGACTATAAATAAAAATGATCAAGGATATTTTTGTTTATATTTAATCATTTTGATTGAGTGAACGATTTTATTTCTACATTGGTTCAAGGAGTTGATTAAATGCTTAAATAATATCATAGGTTTGTGAGCTAGAATTTGAGGATTGCTAAGTAATTTTGTTTTCAACACTATGAGTTGAATATTGTAATGCAATATGTCAATAGTCTACAAATACTCATTTGAATTTATAGTGTATTACAGATTATTACAAGTGTGAATCTATTACATGATGATAACACACTAGTCTATTTTTTTGGTCATCTTGAATGTAAATGAGTCAACCCTACACCTGACCAAAGACACAAAATAAGAATGAAAATCATTTAATTTTAACTATAAAAAATCAATATGAGATATCATTTATATCTTGCTTTATATAGCAATTCACTTAAGGGTCAGCCAAATCCATGAGGGGTTTTATCTATTCACATCTGATAGGAATACATCTGTTTGTTCTAATTTTCAAGATAAAATGGTAAGGGAATATTAGTTGAACATTATCAGGATCACTCTCCTAGGTTTCACAGAGCCCGAAGAGTAGTAGAGGTTTAGCAGTCCTTACCTTTGCTTATCATTGAATTGTGGAAAATTCATAGGGATTTGGTGAGATCAAGTTTGTTTCAAAAAAAAAACCAAAAAGTCCTACCCTAGATTTTAAGGGTGGGTTGTTAAAATTTAAGTGTTTTTGATCATTTTTTCAAGTTTTTAGTTGAAAAAAGACTCAAGATCTAAAATAAAGGGTTTTAGGGGCCTATTAATCATGATTTAAAGGGAAACTAATGCAAGGGTACTAAAATAGGTCCAAATTAAATGAGAAATTTCCCTATCTCCAAGAAGGGAGTATAATTTCTATCATGACAGGAAGAACATGTCTAGATTTAGTGCTCGTAGAAGCCTTCAAGTCATCATTCATAATAAGGGTTTTTTTGTATGATGAAATGTCACTTGACACAATCCTAGAAGATGATGATCTATTGGAATATTTAAGAGGATCTTCAACACAAAGTTGAGCTAGCTTAGGTTCGTCTTCGACATAAAGGGAGTTTAGTATAGTAAAAGAGAATTTAGGAGCACCATCTTTTTCTTATTGGTGAATCTATTTTTTAGGTGGCAATGACCTTGAATGTGGGAACCTGAAAGTTAGAAGCAACCATACCAACATAGCCATCACCCTTTGCATCATAAGTGGATAAATTGCATTGACTTGGATCCCACTTGTTGCCATGATCAATAGAGCTAGTAAGTGGGTGTGGAGAGTAGTAGGTGTCACACATGGAGGAGCAAAAAATGGAAGTTTTCAAGAGTGTCATATTTCCTTCTATGTTATTACTCCTTTGCATGTATTATTATTATATTATTATTTTTTGAAATATTTAATATTTTGCAGTCAATAGACTTGTCTCCCCTGCCCAACATGAACCTATAGCTATTACCTACCAGCAATAAATGAGTTAAGTAATTTTGAGTTTCAAAATTTGAGTGTTCATTCTCATGAGCTGAAAACAAGTAAACACAAAACAAATGAATGTAAGTGTTAGTTTGTAGTAGCAAGTTTTTGCATTAAGAAGTTGAAGAACCTACAACAAAGACGAATATTCAACAAAAGACAAGGAGACAACAACAAAACATAGAAGGAATGTTATCAGGTGCACTGGATGAACAACATGCAAATACAACATAGCAATTAGTTTTTGTTTAGGTGTGAGTGTAGCACCATTGTATTGGACTGTGGTCCAAATAGTTTATGCTATATTTTGATAGTGTAAAATAGAGCATGTGCAATGACAAAAAAAGGGTACACCTTTTCCTTAATTCAAGAATAATTAATGATAAATTGGACTTGATATCACCTTAATATAGTGTTGTGATGAGTTTTACACATCCACATTATGTATTGGGCCCTTTTAAAGCTAAATAACCCTAACTCTACCCTAATTTAATGTTGTAAAATGTATTTATTTAAACCTTCAAATTAAATTTAAGAGGCTTGTAAACTAAAGTGGACCTAATCTAGTGTTGTAAAGTGTTTTACACATTCACATGGGATGTAGGGCCCTTCTAAGCTAAATAGACCCAATGTTTCCTTAATTTAGTGTTGTAAAGTGTATTTATTTACACTTTCACATTGGATTTTGGGCCATCTTGCATTTATGACCTTAATATCATCATTAATAGGCCCCTAACACCCTATATTTTGCATCCCAAGGCATATTTTGATAAAAAAAACCTAACAATATCAACATATAAACTTAATTTACACACTCCCTAACACTTAATTAGTCTTTGCCACTTTGGGTGAATGAGTCCCATCTAGGTGGAACCCATTCACCAACGATGGTGAATGATTCCTATTTGGCCCATTTTTGAGGTTTTAGGTGGGGAAATTTGGTTTTAAGTTTAAAATTCTTCAATGTCAGCCTTTGGGATCAACATATTGGTCATTTGAGTGTATTGTCTATATAAACAAGCTTTCAAATCATTATTTCATCAATCCTACATGGTATCAGCCAAGCACTCAAGAGTTAAGAATTCCAAGACTTTACAAGGTTGTTAGGAGAGTTTGCAAGATAAATTTTAAGGCATTCAAGAGAAAAAAAATTCATCAATTGTTGTAGCAATTGAAGATCCATCATCATGTCAAACATATTAGGCATCAAACATGTTATTGAGCTAGTTTTGTGATGTTTTGAAGATCCAAGATCAAGCATTGTTATACTCTTGTTGTCAAGACCACAATCTACATCCTTCATGGTCATTTCATGTGGAGTTGCATATTTTCAAAGAATCATTTACAAGGAATCATTCAGGGTAGCATTGTTCATGTTTCATGCCTGTGTTTCATTGTTTCATCATTTTTTTTAATTACCTAAAAGGGGTGTGACCAATGAAAATCCCTATTCCATAACAATCAGCACTTTCTCTCTCTTTCTTTTTTAAATTGTAGATCTAGGTGCTTTGAAGACTTGAAGGATCATAAAATACTAGGTTACAAGTTTGGAGGTTATTTTGTGGAATTGTCTCCTCATTTGCAAGGTTGTAATCTTCAGTAAATGGTCACCTACAACCCCAAAATTAGAGTTTTAGATCTAGAAACTTGGAGAAGCAGATTGAGTAGATTGAGAAGAATAGTTTTAGACTTTGAATTTCTAAAAAGAAAAATGGGACTGATTCACCACAAGTGGGAAATGAGTCCCATTATAGGTGTTTCTTGAATATTTTTTGTAGATTATGACATCCTTTTGCCTAAAACCTATTCCTGTGTAAAAATATAGATCTAAGATTGATTCGCCTAGAATGGAAAATGAGTCCCCCTAGGCCAAAAAGTTAGAATTTTGAGCATTTCAGAGTTCCTTCCAGTCATCTTTAGATTCCCAGGTGAACATATTTCATTTCAAAGCTTGTTATTCTACTTTATATGCATTTTTAGGTCATTTAGTGTTACTTTGTGCTGAATAAGGGTTTGGCATTTCATCTTGCATTTCAATTTGTATTTCATTTTCTTTTCCAAGCCCTAGCTTGATGGTGAACCCCTTATTAATCTCTAAACATACCCTAGGATACCCTTTTGTCAAATATCTTCCTCTATTCTTCATTGGATTTAGATCTATAGGGCATCCTTAAATGTGGAGTATGGAAAATTTGTTTCCCTAGGTCCTAAAACCCTTAGTGGTGACAATATTTTTTGAAACATTTTAGTGAGCTTGCATTTAGAATACCTTCTTTACTAATTTGGAGTCCATCATCATCCTAGATCTAGCTTGCATTGACTTTGCATTAGGGTTTGCAATAGTTAATTGGCATCTAGGGTTTCTAAATTTTGTATTAGTGAAAGTGCATATAGGTTGCATTTTTATGCATCTCAAATTATTGATTTTTTTTTTAAAACTGCATTTACATTTAGTTTATAGATCATACAACATAAAAAGAATAAAAATACATTGATTTTTTTTGAAAATTTTGAAAAAAATTCCCTACTAGGACTCATTCACCACCTTTGGTGAATCATTCCTAGTGTAGATCTAAATCAAGCTTTTACAACATTTAAAACCTTATTTCTACACTTTTGTTCACTACCATTAACTATCTGTTTCAGTTAGTTGAGTTTCTGTTACATACATTTCATTAGATCTAGCTTAATTTAGCTCATTTCATCCTTGATTAATTTAAAATTTATGTTCTCACATTGTTACATAGCATAATTAGTCAATTATCATCTCAAAATTGCATTATAGTTTTGCATGTTTTCATTATCATTGTTGCATTTCAATCTTGTAGAATAATAATTACATCATCTTTTCATTTTGAAAGGCTATAATTATGATAGTTCATCTTCTATTTTCTGATCTTGTTGAGTTTTATAAGAAAGTGTTGTTAAGTGCATATGAATATGAGGTTCTATAATAACCCTCTTTACGTCTCTTCCCCTACCTATCCTATTTTGGAAGAAATTATGGGACAAAGATGTAAAAATCTAGACAATATTGACATTTGTTATTCCCGCAGTACCTGTCCTAGTTGTGAAGAAGCTACTTTTATGTTAGAAAACACAACCAATGAAAGTCATGATAATATTATGTCAAAAATAAATTATAGAACAAGAAAATAACATTATTGATGAACAAGACAATCGAACCATTGATCATTCCTCTACTTGTGATGAAGTCATTTTAGAAGAACCAACCTTTGAATGTCATGAACATTTAGTTTCTAGTTCTCCTAAAAACTCTCCTCCTAGGGAGGATATCATGGTGTAAGAAAATGTGAACATTAACACATGTAATGGGGATTCCTTAGATGAAGATGATGAAGTGACATTAGACTCCTCTTCACTAAGAGATTATGCAAATAAGCGTAATCTTGTTGAGGTTAGGACCACACAAATTGGATGTCCTTTAATTAGTGAGCTTCCTAAGTCACCTTCCATTAGTGAATCACATAAAAAAAAGAGATTTCTTGAAATATAGGATGCAGTTTTACTATGTTTTACAACAACCAAGATATAACATAATTTCTCAAACATTTAGGGAACCACAAATCACTCCCGTAACATCACCATTGCCTCAACTTATTGTGTCTAGCATTGAAGATCTTAAAAAGACTCTTGCTAACATATCAGTATGGTAACTCATTAAAATATCACCTACATACAATTTTCTATTGCAAGAAATATTGCAAATAATGTAGGAGGATATCTAATCTTATATAAAATTGAACAATAGGGGAAAAATGTGTGCTTTATGGCCTAGGTTATATAACACCACTCTACTCTAATTGTTATTCAAGAATTCCATAGGATCCTAAATTGGATTGACTATCAACCCAAAGGTGACTCAATTCTCAACAAGGAAGACCTAGGAGGGGTTCTTTTAGACTTTGAAGGGTTCACCACCAAGGAAAAGCTTGGAAAAGACAACTTAACATTCAACTCACAAAACCTAATAATGCAAGCCAAATAATGAGTGCACATGAAAAAATTGAGTAAGAAAAAGTTAGGATGTGTGTACCTAAGAAGTTTGGAAATGTGACAGGAGGATTCTAGAAATGCAAAAATTCTATCAAAATATGTCAGGGAGGACTAAGATTCCCTTACTATTGTCTTTGTCCTGCTGCCATTTCTCAGAGGAAATTCAGAATCTTTAGATGTCAAAATAGAATCCAAAATAATCTCTAAAAAATACCCTTGGGAGGACTAAGAAACCCTTATTGTTGTCTTAGTCCCATCTTGAATTTTTGAAATCTCTTAGTGTGATCCTGAGGCTCAATGTCTGCACTTGCTTCTTCTCTGATTTTAGGTCCTAAAACTTCTATCTCTAGCCTATAGGTGAGTTTCCATGAAGATGAGAACTTTACAATGCAAGTTTTCACTTCAAATGATATTCAAGTCTTCTACCTAAATCTACAAACAAAAACATGCAAGAGATGAAAAACTTGTTGATTGTTATTAAATGGGGTTTTTCCTTGCTCAAACACCTTTTTGGTAATTAAACCTTGGAATAAATAGAATAATGAAGGGAAATAATGAATGAGGAAAGTGTTATGTTGTGACTCACCAAACCCTTGTTTTGAAATTTGCAAACTTTTATAAAGTGGATATCTTGGATGTAGATCTTGAATTGAAGGAATGCTTGATAGATCTTGACTTGAATTGCTTGCTTGAATCAAAACCCTACATCACAAATGTTAGCTCAAAAACACATATGATGCTTGAATCTTGATGGTGGCTCAAAATTCTTGATGAATTTCTCTTGAATTCTCCTGTGAACTCAATTATGCTATTAGGAATGTTCATTCAACTTGCTTGGTAAGAAATGAGAGAAGGAACCTTGTATTTATACTTATCTATGCTTAATATCCTGAAATTACACAACATGCTCATATATGAATTCATTAATTAAAGGAGGCTAAATCCCACCAAAATTTGAAATTAAATCTCAAAAATAACTTAAGGAGGACTAAGATGCCCTAGGTGGCGTCTTAGTCTCGAGGCATGAAACTCAGGGCACAGACTCCACAAAGGGGCCCATTTAAGGTGCATTTGAAAAGGGGGTCCCAAGACCTTTGGAGGACAAAGATTCCCTAGGTGGCATCTTAGTCCCAGTCCAATAATTAGGGACATAACCATAATCATTAAATTATCATTTATCCTTTGGTGTTTGTTAGGATTATCCATAAAAAAGGTATAATTTATTATGCTTTTGGATGAACAATAGGACCAATTAAGACATAAATAAGGATAAATAAATCAAGGAGGGCCCCAAAAAGTGTCAAAATGCAAGGTTATGCATTTTCCTGCACTACATTTATCCCCCACTTTAGTGAGAGGATGAGATTGCTTTAAATTCACACTAAAGTAGCCAACCACACAATCAAGAGGGGTTCAAGTTTATGAATGCTAGTAAGATAGGATGACAATAACCAAGAGGGTGGCCAAGCCCCCAAGATCAATATCCTATGACAAACCAATATAGGCACAAAGGAACACACATGCGGATGATATATGAAGCAATAACTAGACTGCAAACATACACCATCAAAGATAGAAAAAAGAAAGAAGAAAGATAAAATGCAATGGATCAACCTTTGACTAGTTGTCCAATGCAATGTGGACTGGTCTAGGTTGTTTGTCCAATTTTTTTTACAAGTGGAACAAACTGTCCACTATGCAAACAAAATGCATGCTTACAAGGGCTAGTGAAGCTATTTATCCACTAGGTTAGCCCTAAGAGATCCATATTAAAGTCATACCCCTATGACTATGATAAGGACAAAGAGAAAAATGCACACTCACAAGGGCTAGTGAAGCTAGTTCTTCACTAGGTGAGCCCTAGGGAACCATATCAAAGTCATACTTCCATGATTTTAATAAGGTACAAAAATAAAATACACACTCACAAGGGCTAGTGAAGCTAGTTGTTCACTAGGTGAGCCCTAGGGAACCATATCAAATCCATACCTCCATGACTTTAATAAGGTACAAAGAGTAAATGCAATATGAAAGAAGGATGTTTGAAGGAATTTTGCTTAGTTAATGTTCAAGGTATTAATCTTAGGGGAAATTTTTTGTAATGTCTCAAAAAGATGATCAATCAAAGGATAAGATATTCACAACTTAGGGAATGTAGTGTGTTGCATCACCACTAAGAGGAATGTAATATGTTGAGATAGATCACGCTCTTAAAGGACATTACTTCTATACCATAGAAAAAAGTATTTCTTTCTTGATTTGGGGAATAATTGATGATAAATCAGACTTAATAAGGCCTTGATATGGTATTTTGAGGTGTCTTTCACATCCACACTAGGTCTTGGACCCTTTCAAATGAATTTAACGATGTCTTGTAAAGGTGTTGTAAAGTGTTTCAAAAGACTTTAATGCCTCTCTAGACTTAATGAACCCATTTTCCCTTAATTCAACATTATGAAATATATTTAATAGCATTATTACACTAATTTAGAAGGCTTGTAAACTAAACTTAACTTTAATCTAGTGTTGTAATGTGTCTTACACACTTACATTGGATGTTGTTCCTTTCAAGGTTGTGTGGACCTCATTTTAGTGTTGTAAAGTGTATTTAATCATATTTTCACATTGAATTCTATGTCCCAAGCCCTAATTTACCTTCACATCATCACTAAAGGCCCCTGTTAACCCATATTGTGCATCCTGAGGAATACTTTGATGAAATAACTGACAAATTCACTATACAAACCTAGTTTTCTTATCTCCCAACAACCCAGTTGGAAAATGGGCCCCTCTAGGACTAATTTTCCATCTATGGAAAATGATTCCATTCCAAGTGGCACTAATTCACCCAAGTTGGCGAATTAGTCCCATTTGGGTCATTTTTGAGTTTTCAGTGGGAAAAAATGGAGTTTTATTATTCTTTCATGTCCATGTTGTGGATCCAATTAATAGGATAATAAGGTGAATTGTCTATAAAATCAAGTCTCTAAACCCTAATTTACATATCTTATCTCATTCAAAACTCATTCATCATTCATCATGCCCTCAAGTCAAGCAAGTTAGGGTATTCATATTCTAAGTTATCAAGATAGCTTCCAAAGACATTCAAAGGTTGAATCTTCATCTTTTGCTACAAAAAATCAAGGTCAATCATCATGGAAAGGTATTGATCCCTTAATTTCATGTTCGTTCTTCATATTATCTCTTTATTTGGTTTAACTACCTAAAAGGGGTTTGACCAAGGCAAACCCCCATGCCCTAACATTCAACATTTCTCTCTCCCTTCTTGTGTGTTTGCATATTTAGGAATCTTGGAGGCTTGGAAATCATTGAAGATCAAGTTGAAAAGTTTTTGAAGACATATCCTTTTGTTGAACAAGTCAAAATATCAACAAAAAGGCACTTTTAGGTTCAAAAATCACTTTTGGAGGTGGACACCCATGTGGAGCCAAAGTGTAGACTAGAGACTTTAGTTTCCACCTTTGGAGTTTCAAAAATTCAAATGTGGAATGATTTTCCATGGATGTCGAATGAGTCCCACTATAGGCCTGAAATATTTTTTCTATAGTTTTGGATACCCATTTGTCTGAAATGAGCTCCGAAACATTTTCCCATATTTGGGACTAATTTGTCCAGAATGGTGAATGAGTCCTTCTAGGAAAAATTTATAGCATCAGTAGCATTTCAAAAGTCATTCCCAATCTCTATCAAGTTTATAGGTGCAACTCTTTAGTTTCATTCATTTATGTTGTAGTTTACTTTCATTTATAGGTGTTTCTACATTACACAAAGTGTTTTCAAACAAGTTACATTTCTTAAGTTTTGCATTCATAACTCATTTAATTTTTTAGTGTATTAAATTTAGATCATTATATTGGCATACTTCATCTACTCTTGCATTATTTTTGAGTGTGACAATTGCCCATTTTGGTTGTTCTTTCTCCTTTTAGGTGAAAAACCCTAGAAGTGCTAGAAAGGATCAGGGTGCCAAATCCTTTGTTACATTTTGGTGAACCTAACTTTAGAATAATTTTATTTTCTGATCTGGAGTCCTTCATCATAGATCTAGCTTGCATTGACCTTGCATTAGGTTTTGCATAGACTAATTTGCATGCTAGGTTTCAAATTTTGCATTCATGGAAAGTGCATTTAGGTTGCATTTTACACATATAAAATCATTAAAAAATTCTAAAAATTTTCATTTTCATCTTATTTTTGCATCTTACAACATGAAAAGCATCAAAATCAATTTAAATTTTCTAAATTTTTTGCAAAAATCCCTTACTGGAACTCATTCGCCATTCTGGGCTAGTCAGCCCCTATCCATATTTTTCACTATCTACTACAACATTAGAAACCTCATTTTTGTGCTTCCTAAGCCTCCTAGTATCATATATTATAAGTCTGGAGAGTTTTGGGAACATTTGTTTTATGCACTTAGGCCAAAAACATCATTCTAGACTACTCATTCTTCAAATCAATTCAATTGCAAACACCCTTACATCTAAAATATGCTTACATTTCTAAAATTTTGCATAATATTGATAAAAGTACTTTTAAATTTTGCATATACAATGTTTATATTCATAAAAATTTACATAAGATTGATAAAAATTCTTTTCATTCTTGCACATACATTGTTTGCATTCTTAAAGCTTTGCATATACTGGATGAAAATATTTTGCATCTTTGGATATACATTGTTTACATTAATGCGTGAAATGGTTACATGTGATTTTCATTTTTGTTCACACAATGTTAGTGTCTTGAATATTTAGACATGCTAGGAAAAATTTCCTATACCCTCCCTATAAGAGTGTTTTTTTTAAAGAGAATACAACCTTGGACATTCCTAATGATCATATTTGTTCTTCTCCTAATATCTCTCCTATTGGTGATAAAGATATTTTGTTATAAGAACCAATTAATGAGAGTTTTGAGAATCATAGTTGTTTCTCTCCTCTTACCTCTCTTAGTGGACAAGAAATTGATAAACAAGACAACACAAGCATAGGCAATCATGACAATAACATTTTTTATTCTCCTAGTATCTCTCCTAGTTGTGAAGAAGATACTTTGATGTTAGAAAACACAATTGATAAAGGTCATGAATATCTTAGTTTTCCCCCTTCACCTAGAAACACACTTCTTGAGCAAAAAAATTCAACCATTGATCATTCCCCTACTTGCAATATGGTCCTTTTAAATGAACCAACCTTTGACTGTCAAAAACATTTGGCTTGTTGTTCTTGTAAAGACTCTCCGCCTAGGGAGAATCTCATGGTGCAAATACTTATGACATATCCTTCAAACACTAAGCCTCCCCTAGGTGAAGATAATAAAGTGACATTAGAATCTCCTTCACTAACAAGTCATGCACATAAAGAAAAGATTTTTGAGGTTATGATGACACAAATTGGATCTCCTCTAATTATGAGCCTCCTAAGTCACCTTGCATTAGTGAATCACACAAAAAGCTAAGATATTTCTTGAAATACATGATGCAATCTACTCATAACAATGTTTTGTAACCGCTAAGTTGTAACTTAGGGACTCAAACATCTAGGGAACCACACAACACTCCTACTCCATTACATTTTCTTCCAAATAGTGTTTATAGTGTTGAAGACCTTAAAAAGACTCCTATTAATATATTTATATGGGAACTCATTCAATTATCACCTACAATCAAATTCCTATTTCATTAAATGTTGCAAATACAAAAAGAAGAGACACAATCGTACATGAAATTGAAAAATATAACCTCCTCCCCTCATCCCATGCTAGTCACCCAATTAGAAATCGCATTCCTTAAACATGAATTACCCTCACTTGAGATTCAAAACAAGAATCATCCATTGATGATAAAGGTGATCATTAACAAAACTTTAATTAGGCACACCATCATAGACAATGGATTTGAAACCAATATTTATAGGTTTGACCTCCTAAAAAAATTTGGCAAGGACAAAAATTTCATTCAACTTAATGTTGTTCATATTCGTGGTTTTGAAAATGTTCATAGGAAACCACTAGGGTTGATCACATTACCTATTGAGGTTAGACCTATAATGCTGCCTACCTCTATCCATATCATGCAAGGACCCCTGCCATACAATCTTATCATAGGGAGACCATGGATTCATGCTATGAAAGGATTCCCATCTACCCTTCACCGCATACTAAAATTTGAGTGCAATAACAAGATATACATGGTTGATGCAGATGAAAAAAGTGATTAATCAACTAATCACATAATTTCCAACTCCCCTAATCCTTTCATTCCTAGATCAAAACTTGGACCTCTACAAGTTGATGCTAATTCTTCACTTACAACAAAAGTCTTTTGTGATGATCTGGGATTGTTAGATTCTACACCTCCTTTCAATATATTTTCCAAAATTTCACCCACATCATCCAAAGAGTCATATACAAATGATTCATTATCAAAAACAAGTTCTAGTAGAGATTGGGGTTTCACACCTTCCTTTAGGGGTGGGTGTACAATATCAAAACCTAAACCAAAACAACCTTGTGTTTCATTTGATCAACATAGTTCTACCACATCACCCCATGGTGGTGATGGGGGAAATATAACTCCCATCCCTCATGAAGAAATTAGACATAACATTAAAAAGGATTTTTGTTCTTGTAAAGAAACCAATGCTTCTCACTTGGAAGATTGTTATGGTATCTGATACAATCTCCCACCTACACATGGATGCAATGAACACATGAACAAAAATGACATATCATATTCTTTCAAGAAATATATAGGGGTATCTCCCTTATCTCCACTTTCATCTAAGACTTTGTACAAAAAAATTTATCATCTCAAGGAGTGTGGTGCTCTTCCTTATGTTGGAGCACCTAATTCCTCTACCTAATACTTATTTTCAACCATTTTCGCTCATCCTTGTCCTGCACTAAGTGGGGGAAAGGGGTTAAGTAGCCTTTTCCTCTAATGTCATATGTTGTTTCTTCCTTTGGATAGTTTTTAATCTTTCATGAACATAAAAGAGAAAGCTTGGGATGTGGACGATGTGCCTTAAGTTGGCTCACATGTGACATACTCCCCTTTTTATGAGGTAGCTTCTTGAAAACATATGACTTGGAATAGGGCTTTCTGAGTAAGCTCTCATGACCTCTTCTTCTACTTTAAAGAAATTTTGCATAGTACTAGTGTTCACAACCACTTTAAAGTGAGGAAATACATCACCACTCACATTTCATTGTGTGATTTCTTTCTTCTTGCGATCTGTCTTTTTCTTGGTTGATTCAAGGGCTTGATTCCCTCCAAAAGTGTGATACTTCTTTTGACACATCCTCTCTTGGAAAAATTAAGCACAATGTTCCCTAAGATGAGACCTTGCATGAATTAAGAAAAATCCCTTTGAATAGTCCTTGCACTATTTTACATTAATAATGTCTATGAGTGTCAAGCATACAAAGTTTTGCTTACTTCATAGAGCTCAAAAATAATTTTCCTTTGTGGCCCCTTATTAAAGTTATCAAGAGGTATAACTTTGGTATGGTTGAGTGGGAAGTCCATTTTTGGGAACGAATTTCCCCATAGCCACCTATATGTTTGTGAGTACACACCAGCTGAGTGTATGTTTCTCACCTTTCGGGCCTTCTCACCCAGTGGAAAACCATGAGTTCCATCGCCCTAGAGTGAGTATACATTTTATTTTTTGACAAACAACCTAGATCTGATCCACAATGTGTTGGAAAAATGGTCAAAGCTTGATCCACCTTTTCATTTTCATCTTTCTCTTCTTCCTAGTTCTTGCCATTACATGATTACGTATCTTGTTTCACTACATTTCATTCACCTTGTGTATGTCCTTTTGTGCTCATGTCAGCTTTACTTAGGATCTTAGATGTTGGGGACTTGATCGCTTCCTTCATCTTTTTTATCCTAGACCATCCACATTGGTACGATTGGACCTCTCTTGAATGTCTACTTTAGTGTGAGTTTGAAGCAAGTTCATCCTCTCACTAAAATGGGGGCTAAATGTACCATAGAAAAAAGTATTTCTTGCTTGATCTAGGAAATAATTGATGACAAATTGAACTTAATAAGGCCTTGATATGGTGTTTTGAGGTTTTTTTCACATCCACACTAGGTCTTGGACCCTTTCAAATGCATTTAATGATATCTTGTAAAGGTGTTGTAAAGTGTTGTAAAAGACTTTCATGCCTCTCTAGACTTAATGAATTGATTTTTCCTTAATCCAACATTATAAAATATATTTAATGGCATTATTACACTAACTAGAAGGCTTGCAAACTAAATTTTACTTTAATCTAGTGTGGTAATGTGTCTTACACATTCACAATGGATGTTGTGCCTTCCTAGGCTATGTGTACCTCATTTTGTATTGTAAAGTGTATTTAATCACACTTTCACATTGAATTATGTGTCCCAAGCCCTAATTGACCTTCACATCATAACTAATAGGCCCCTATTACTCCACATTGTGCATCTTGAGGCATAATTTGATGAAATAATAGTCAAAGTGACTATACTAACCTAATTTTCTTATCTCCCAACAACCCAGCTAGAAAATGGGCCCCTCTGGGACTAATTTTCCATTTGTGGTGAATGAGTCCTTGCCAAGTGGGACTAATTCACCCAAGGTGGCTAATTAGTCCCATTTGGGTCATTTTTGAGTTTTGAGTGGGAAAAAATGGAATTTAAGTTTATTATTCTTTAATGTCAGACTTTGGGATCTAATTAATGGGTGAATAAGGTGAATTTTCTATAAAATCAAGTCTCTAAATCCTAATTTACATCTCTTAACTCATTAACAACTCATTCACCATTCATCATGTCCTCAAGTCAAGCAAGTTAGGGTTTTCATATTCTAAGTTATCAAGATAGCTTCCAAAGACATTCAAGGGTTGAATCTTCATCTTTTGTTGTAGAAAATCAAGGTTAATCATCATGGTAAGGTATTGGTCCCTTAATTTTATGTTCATTCTTCATATTATCTCTTTATTTGGTTTAACTACCTAAAAGGGGTTTGACCAAGGCAAACCCCCATGCCCTAAAATTCAACATTTCTCTCTCCCTTCTTGTTTTTATAGATTTAGGCATCTTGGAGGCTCAGAAATAATTTAAGATCAAGTTGCAAAGCTTTTTAATACATCTCCTTGTGGAAAAAGTCAAAATGTCAACAAAAATTCACTTTTAGGTTTGTAAATCAAACTTTCGGAGGCAAACACTTGTTAGGAGCTGAAGTTCAGACAAAAGACTTTAGTTTCCACCTTTGGATTTTCATAAATTCAAAAGTGGACTGAGTCACCATGGATGGTGAATGAGTCCCACTGCTAGGCCTAAAATAGGTTTTCCCTAGTTTTGGCTACCTATTTGTTCAAAATGTGCTCTGAAACATTTTCCGAAATCTGGGACTAATTCGCCCAGAATGGTGAATGAGTCCCTATAGGCCAAATTTCTATCATGGGCAGTATTTCAAAAGTCATTCCTAGTCTCCATCAAGTTTACAGGTGCACCTCTTTAGTTTCATTCATTTATGTTGTAGTTTACTTTCATTTCTAGGTGTTTTTGCATTACACAATGTTTTTTCAAACAAGTTACATTTCTTAGGTTTTGCATTTGTAACTCATTTAATTTTTCAATGTATTACATTTAGATCATCACATTAGCATACTTCATCTACTCTTGCATTAGTTTTGAGTGTGACAATTTCCCATTTTTTCCCTTCTTTCTCCTTTTAGGTGAAAAACCCTAGAAGTGCTAGAAAGGATCAGGGTGCCAAAATCCTTTGTTACAACTCCCAATGTCACCACAAAGAGAAAAAAAATTTGCATGAAGTAAGAAAAAAACATCAAGGAAGATGGAAAAATGCTGAAATAATGCCAAGATAATGCCAATGTATGCCCCCACTTTAAATAAATTTCTAAACACCATGCTACCATTAATTACTTTAAAGTAGCCAAATGAAAAAATGAAAAAGAAAAAAGAGTTTCCCCTAGAAACACATAAGTGATCTATGGATTTGGGGTGAGTATCTATCTTTGTTTCAATGATATTAGAGAGCTTGGAACTATCTTCATTCCCCAAATACATATAGAACTGGGAGAATGACACAAAGAGAGCGAGAACAAAATGAAAAACCTTTTGGGTCAACATGGAAGAAACATAAATGTCCCAATGTCTTGTGTCATCCCCTAAAAGAAAACATAAGACAAAAATGAAAGAAAAAGAAAAGATAATGAAAAAACTATTTTTGGTCAACATGGAAGAGGCATAGGGTGTCTTGACACCTTGCGTCATCCCCAAAAGGAAAACATAAGAAAAAGATTTAAGGAAAAGAAAAGATAATGAAAAAATATTTTGGGTCAACATGGAAGAGACATAGGGTGTCTTGATGCCTTGTGTCATCCCAAAAAGGAAAACACAAGACAAAAATGAAAGGAAAAGAAAAGATAAAGACCATTGAAAATGAGAAAAGATTATGGCATATCGAAGAATGAAGGTACAAAAAGAGGAATGCGCATAGAGAGGAAACATCAAAAAATATAGGGGATCATATTAAACACATGAAATAAAGCAAAAAGAAAAAGAAAAAAGGAAAACAAAAGGATAGTAAAGCCCAGGTGAGTCAACCTAAAGCAGGTCATCTAGCTCGCAATCTTGTTTAGAATATGTAGAATGCAGATCACTAGCAAGAGGGACAACATCAAATTTTGTACTAAGAGAATCACTAGGTTCAACATGTGGTGCATCACTTGGTTTAGGAGGATCATCATAGTTGCTATCATCTAGGATCATGGAAGATGAAAATAAATAATTGAAACTCATTATGCACTTGCTCATCAATTTTAGCAGTTTCTTCATCATCATCCAAGTTAACCACAATAGGAGGATGAGAGATAATATCCATAGAAGGTGTTGGTCCTTGTTGTGTGGGAGACATAGGATCTGTTGGTTCTGGTGATGGAGGAGGCTCATCATTTATTGCTTCTATCAAATTTGGATTTTTATTTTGATATTCATACTTTCTTCCTTCAATTCCTGTCTAAAATGGTAAGCATTCCTACATTTGCACTTGGTTTTGTTTCTTCCAAAAGGGAGACAAGTTGTTTTTCGACATTAGATCATATTTTTTCTTTTGGAACTTAACAATTTTGTAGATGATTTTACATTATGGGGGAATACATAGTCTTTCTTTCCCTCTTATGGGGTAGTTATTGATTCTAATGTATCTATGTGAAAAAAGGTGTACTTGGGGTAATCATGGAATCCTCCATCCTCCCTCAATTTTTTATTTTCTCTCTTTTGGAGAGGAGTTTTGTCCCACTATATTTTCTCCTTTTCTCCATTTGTGAGAGATTTCATTTGCATTTGTACATGGGTACCTAAAATGGCCTAGTATCCAAGACCCATATTTGCATCTTTACAACTCTTTGTGCATCATTTTCATAATAATATTCTCCCTAAGTTGCACTTAACATGGGGTGTTGGGTGAATACAAAGTCTTGTACCTAGTAATTTATCTCACTAGGTAATTAGGGTACTTATTCACATGATTAATTTTACTTAGGATATACTATTCTTTCTAGAATGTTGATTTTTATTTTATATAACTCATCTTATCTAGCTTTTCTATCATTTCTTAGGTGATTGGTTTGTTAGGTTTCACATTTCATCAGATTAAGACACATGTCACAATCCTATTTCATACTACATCTCAACCTTTCTTATTTAAAAAAGACACTTGTACATTTTTAAATCATTCTAGAATAGCATATCTCCATTCATGCTCATGTTGCAACACTTTCTTGTTCATGTGAACATGCTATCTTTCTTGGTTTGATCCTTTGAAGTGTGCACAAATTCATTTGGGTTATTGTTCATTCATATTTCCAACAATTATTATTATATCATTATATCTTATCACATGTGATGTTGACACTTGTCATCACCTAATCCCTTTCTCATTTAAGGTTTTCTCTTATAAGCACTCTCCTTCATTGTATTATCACTCTTGAGGTATAGTATTACTCTTGAGTTTCATTATGTAAGTTCTTTCTTATTGAGGAAATATAAAATCATTATTTGAAACTCTTGTGTGCAAAAGTTTTTATCCTTATTTTTTATCTTGTATCTTTGGAATTTTTCATGAATCTAGCATTCAATTCCCTTTTTAATTGTTATCCTCAATAGAACCTTTTATGAAGAAATATTTAGATGTGTCCATTAAAAACCTTGAAATTCCTCCCATCTCACTCCATTTGGGGCTCATATTTAGGCTTTAGCACTTCCATTTGGCTTTGTGTCCACCTAAGCCTGTTAGGTCTTGTCCAATTGATGAACCTCTATCAGATAAAATTTAATCACATTATTCATATTCTTTTCTAAAAATTTAACTACATCATTGAAGTACTTCATTTATATATTTTTAATTATTTAAATATTAATTAAATTTATTCATTTTTTTTAATTCATTGATATATTGTAAATTACATGGATTAATTCCTAGTTTGAAAATAGTTAATCACAACTCCTCAAATAAAAGAACAACATTACAATGAATCAATTTAAAGGATATTAAATCTAATGTTTGTGAGAATTCATTTTCATTGATATGCAAAATGCAATGAGATAAATAAAATTATTAATATCACTTGACTCTTTATTAGCTGATAAGCTATTTTGTTTGAAGTTTCTGCCAGGATTTTTGTTAGCCCAGCCGCAAATTGGATTTTCCGATGCTAGGGGTCTATCAACCGGCAAGGAGGCCACCATTTTTTTTTGTGTGGTGACGTGGGCGTTGGTAATTACATGGGTTGGTGGTGGTGGAGAATGGTGTCCTCGATACGGGGAATGTGAATGGTAAGCATTTGTTGGTACGAGGGCCAATTTGTCATGTCATTGCATTTTGGCAGACAAAGTAAATGAAATATTGAATGTTGGTGTGTGGGAGAGTATACTTTGATGAAATTGTATTGTCAGAAGAGCCATTGTGGTGTTGGTTTGATAGCAGGCTATTTTTAAATTCATTGCCTTTGGCTCCATTTTTTAGTAGGTTGGAGGGTTTTAAACTATTGAGCTGAGGAATCAATAAGTCATTTTTCATGGGTATTTTGCATAAATGATTAATTTATTGTTTGTCTTTTGTTCTCTGCTTGTTGTTCATTTTGTTAGTAGGTTTCAGGGTTTGAACATATATGTGTTGTGTATTGTGCGATGAAGTATATTGTTTGCATTGTCAAAAGAGACATTATGGTGCTGGGTTGATAGCAGACTAATGTAAAATATGTTGCCTGTGTTTCCCTGGTTTGTTTCATAGTAGACAACTATAAAACTCGTCGGGTTTCACTGCTTCTTGTGCTAGATTGGAGGGTTTGAAAACTGTCATTCTCTACAATTTTAAGTTGTTTTACATGGGTATTTTGTATAGATATTTTTTGTTTTCCAAATTTTGTAAGCCATTCTACATGGATGTATGGAATTATCTTTTTCTATGGATGGAGAAATTGTAGTTGAATATTTTTTTGTTTCATCAAGAAATATGGTTAGGGTTTGTAATTTTTTCGTTCCTGGTTTATTGTTTGTAGTTATCTCTATGCATTTTTGGCCTTATACCCATTACCATAGGAGCAATAGTAGTTAAATCTAGGTTCTTCCGTCAAAATGGTTAGGGTTGGTAATTTTATTTCCCAATTGTAGATTAAGAGAGGAGTGATTGTATATGTATGGATATACAGAGAGTTTGTTATTTGTTTGAAGTTTCTAATGGGATTTTCGTCAGCTAAGCCTTGAATAGGATTTGTTGTGTAATAAGTGTTTTAGAATTTTTCTATTTCTCTAAAATATTTAATTCCAATGAATGTAGCTCAAATTTTATGTGTAATGTGTGACAAAGTATATTTATTAAGTTGCATTGCTGAAAGAGCCATTGTGTTGTTGGTCTCATAGTGGACTATTGTAAAAATGATAGTATTGTTTGATAGTAGATTATTGTAAAAATTGTTGGCCTCTGCTCCATTTTATGGCAGATTGGAGGGTTTTAAAACTGTGGCACTGCACAATCTATAGGTCATTTTACTTGGGTGTTTTGTATAAATGGTTTATTTATTGTTTATGTTAAAACTCTTTTTCTCTGGAATCTATAAGTCGTTTTCCATGGATATTTGTCGTTATTGTTTTCTATGGATGGAGAAATTACAAAATATAGATATGCATATATATAGATATGCAGAGTGTTTGCTATTTGTTTGAAGTTTTCGATGGGATTTCTGATAGCTGAGCCGTGAACAGGATTTGTTTATGTTTAACCTCAGAGATAGAACATATAACAAGAAGATATTAACAATAAATTAATCATCCATGCAAAGCTCCCATGCAAAGCAGCCATGCAAAAATTAGTATAACCCCACAAGCTTGATTGAAAATTCGAGCTACATCACCTCACACTACATATTATATAGAAATAGAGAAATAAAAGTATGCACATATATATATATATATATATATGCATTTTGTGTGTGTGTGTGTGTATAAATTGAGACAATAAACAAGGGTGACAAAAATTATTGAGCCCAACTATTTTTTTTGGCAAAAGAAAGAAGATTTGATTGAGATTTCTCCTCCCGCAAAGACCAATAATCTCTTTCAGGTCTTGAAAATGGGTATAACGCCAAACATACAAACACATAACAAGAAGACATTAAGAATAAATTAATCATCTATGCAAAACATCCATGCAAGCATCAATATAACGACACAAGATCCTTTGAAAATTTGAGTTGCATCACCTGACACCAGATATTATATAGAAATAGAGAAATTGTAAAAGACCTACTAGACCTACACTAAACAACCACCTGCATAATTTTCTCTGCAATATGGGTATGTGTAGGATCATCATGGAAAAAATAGGCCCTTAAGTGGTAAAACAATTAGAAAAATCAGAGTTAGGAAACTTTACTTAAAAAGTTGAATAAGTTAGTTATATTATTTAAAAAATATGTAAGAATAGAATCTATAGCAAATTGAATGTAGTTTCTAAACTACTAGGTTTGTTTGAAAAAAAAGAAATTTATTTGGTGAAAATTTGAAATTTCAATATAGTAGTACTTAAATTTAGGGAAAAAATAAGAAGTAGGTGTCTGACCACCATAACCACAATAAAATGATAATATTTTAGATATAAGTAGAGGACTCATGTCCCGATGTGATGCATGTTTTTTTTGTATTTTTTTCAAGTAAATAATTAATTATGAATTTTTTATTACAACTTTTAAAAAAATAAAAAACTCACATGTCTGACGACCTTAACTTGGTCAAAACTTCATGAAATTCAATTTTTTTTTTTAATCCTATAGTATGCAAAGCATAGAATGTGACACATGTTTTGGATTCAAAAAATGTGATACCGTTTGAAAGCTATAGATGTTTTTCAATCAGTCTATTGATCAGGACTTTAGTCATAATTTGAATAGAAAATGAATAATAATTACTTATTAAATTCAAAGTAAAGCATAATTTATATTGGTGGAAAGTTGAGAATCTCCTTTAAAAACCCTTTTTGTTTCATCAATTTTAGGTAAAAAAAATGTCATCAGCCACATACCCATCATATTGCCACTTTTTGGCCCATCATGATCCTGCACATACCCATATGTCAATGGTTTCATACAGCCCTAAACCCTGCACACAGATAGCTACAATTCCTCCTATGGTAATGGTTGGAATGCAAAAGATATACACAGATAATGAAAACAAGAGACCAACAGCGAAAGAAAGAACATTCAACTGCAATTGGTCTTATGGTAAAAGGTATATATATGTACACATATATATACATATATACATGAATATGTTGTAAATTCAAGCTGCAATATTTGGAATAAAATATTATAGACAAATAGGAAAATTGTAAAAAAAATATAACTAAAACACTAGAGAATGACATACATTTGATTCATAAGTATCATCCTAATACCTCTTACAATTGTTACATAGACTGCTTATCTTGCACCAATATTTTGTGTGATATTCTTTTTCCAGTTGTCCACCTTTCACATAATGTGCATATTTTTTGATAGGCGCTAGCTTGGGATGCGAGTGAGTTTATCCCTATCCATCTTTGGCCTTATACACGTTACCATAGGAGCAATTGTAGTTAAATTTTTTTTTTCTCAATAAATATGCTTAGGGTTAGTATTTTTATTTCCCTCCATTTATTGTTTTGGTTATCTATTTGCATCTGTGTTGTTGGACGCATTAACATAGGACCATTTGCAGATTATGAGCATGTTGGATATAAAATTAGTTTGGTGGCTGGTAAGTGTTATTCTCTCTAATATCTCTTTTATTTGTTCAATTTATCTGTTTGAACTTTCCGGCGGCTTCCCCATCGGCTTGGCCGGCAAGAGGATTTGTCATGAAATAGCTCTTTTGCAAATTCTCTATTTGACTGAAAAATTTATTGCCAAGTAATGTAGCTTGAATTTTTTATTAAGCCTGTGCCATTCTAGGGAGATTGTGTAGATTATTAGTACTCATTGGATTTATTAGTTCTATTTAATATGGGTTTCATGCTAGATAATGTAGCTTCATGTTTGAATTCAGAAACCAAGTTTTACATAGCCTACTTGTATTCTATGAATTTTTTTAGTGTGGACTCCAACTCATCTATGATTTAGCTATGATTTTTAACTTTTCTTTTAATACTTGTTTTACAATTTCCCTATTTTGTCTATAATATTTAGTGGCAAATAATGTTGCTTAAATTTACAATTGAGAAACCAGTAAAGGATGTGTGTAATACCCCTTATACAATTCTTTATTTGTCTTCAATATTTACCAGTAAAGGATGTAGGTTGAATCTTGTATCAATATGTTTCAAATTTTGTTTTTTGTCTATAAGTTCAAAGAAATCAACAAGGTTTCTTTTACATAAAAATATTTAGGTTCACCTCATATAATTATTCTCCTACCATGATACATCATGGATGATTGGAAACCCATATTAAACATATTTATACAAGAAAAGGTTTGCAAACAAGGCCTTTCATAATAGCAAGAGGGCCTGCTGTAGCCTCAAAATTGTCCTGCACCATGTAGAGGTCTTTTGGTACAATTTGCAGCAAACTAGTGGCAGCTTCACCAAAATCAATACATCAAAGCCTTGTTGAATGGTTGCATATGTATATACATATGTTATAAATTTGAGCTCCACTATTTGGCACTAAATATTATAGAGAAATAGGGAAATTGTAAAAGAATTATTAGGAACAGACTCAAGAACCACATAAAATGAGAGAATACCAAAACTGAACATTAAATAGAGCTTTCAAATAGAGAGAAAGAATGTCATAAAACATATTTAGACAACACAAGTAATGTATGTAACAGTTGGTTGAATGGGCTTGCAGCTTTAACTACAAAAAAATAGTGAAAGTTGCATTCGTTGATTTGCAATTAATCCTGTGGTGTTATACACATTTTGTGGAGATTGTTGCACCATAGAACTGTTGTCATACACTAAAGAAATTAGTAACATCATAAAGAGCTTGGTTTACATATTTGATTTGGGCAGTTGAAAATCTTTTTGTATAGGCATGGAGGAAAAAATAGTTTGGTGGCTTTTAAGTGTTTTTGTAATAGTTCTTTTATATCTTCAACTTTATATCTTTAGCTTATGTGCTATTTGTTTGAAGTTTCTATTTGTTGAGAGGCCAACATTTAATCATGCAACATGTGTAACATATTTATAATGCCAAAATGGCTCTTTTGAGAATGTAATTGAATCAATACATTTTCTTGGATATTTTGTAGTGAACTTTTCCCTACTGCAACATTGAATATTGCATTTAGTTCTTGCCATGACATTGCATTATAATTGGTATATATATATATATATATATATATATATTGAATTTTCTATTCCACATTTAAAAATATACATGTACGCAAACATATATATCCATATATACAAAGCAAGCCGCCTATGGCTCATTTCAAAATGCAAGTAAGCATCCAGACTGCATTTTCCCTCAGTTGAATGGTTGAGAAGGCTTCAAATTCAGCCCTTTAGCTACCTATACTAATTCCAAACTTCAGAGTAGAAAATATGGCATAAGCAACCAAAAAGGTTTGAATTTGTAGCCTTCCTAGTTGGTTAAATGAGGGGAAAACAATTTGGATGTTTATTGCCTTCATAAATCCCAAGTGAAAGAGTTAGATGGTGATAAATAAATATACTATATCTACAATTATTTAGATATAGTATTGTGTATAAATACATATATACATATGTACATATGGATAGATATATCTACTTATATGTGTGTGTTTGTAAATGTGTTGATAAAGGGGAACATCAATGCATATATGTAGTTGATTATTTCTACACATATATACATGCATTTATTCTACATTGAAACTCCATATAAAACGATCGATTTGATGTATATGTATATTTTTACATATATGTATGTATATATATGTATATGTATATGTGTATGTATATGTATATGTATATGTATATGTATATGTATATGTATGTATATGTGCATATATTTCTATGTATATATATATGTATGAATATATGTATATGTATGTATATATTTGTATATGTATATGTATGTATATGTATGCATGTATGTATATGTATATGTGTAATGTATATGCATCTGTATATGCATATGTGTATGTCTATGCACATCCAAAAACAAATACTACAGTATGATAGATCAGATATGAGGACAACAGATTTTGTGCATTTACTATGAAATCAATGGCATAATGACTCTTTTGATAGTACAACCTAATCAAATTATAGTTTGTGACACTGCAACAATCAATATTCTATATGTATATGCATATGTATGTATATGTCTATATATTTCTATGTATATATATGTATATGTATCTATGGGTATGTGCAAGATCATCATGGAAAAAATAGGCCCTTAAGTGGCAAAAAATCATAAAAATCAGAGCTAGGCAACTTGACCTAAAAATTTGAATAAGTTATCTATATTATTTTAAAAATATGTAAGAATAGAATCTATAGAAAATTGAATGTAGTTTCTAAACTACTAGTTTTTTTTTTTAATCTGTTTGGTGAAAATTTGAAATTTCAATGTAGTACTTAAATTTCAAGGAAAAAAAGTAGGTGTCTATCCGACCACCTAACCACAATAAAATGATAATATTTTTTATAAGATTTTATATATAAGTAGAGGACTCATGTCTCGATGTGATGCATATATTTTTGTAATTTTTTTTCAAGTAAATAATTAATTATGAATTGTTTATTACAACTTTTAAAAAATATAAAAAACTCGTATGTCTGACCACCTTAACTTGGTCAAAACTTCATGAAATTCAAATTTTCTTTTTTAAATCCTATAGTATGCGAAGCATAGAATGTCATACCATTTGAAAGCTATATATTTTTTTCAATCAGTCTATCAATCAGGACTTTAGTCTAATTTAAATAGAAAAGGAATAATAATTACTTATTAAATTCAAAGTAAAGCATAATTTATATTGGTGGAAAGCTGAGAATCTCTTTTAAAAACCCTTTCATTTCATCAAATTTGGGTAAAAAAAAATCATCAGCCACATACCCATCTTATTCCTACTTTTTCGCCCATGATGATCCTACACATACCCATATATATGTATATATGTATATGTATATGTATGTATATTCTTGTATATGTACATGTATGTATGTGTATGCATGTATACATATGCATATGTATATGTGTATGTATATTCATATGTATATGCATATGTGTATGTCTATGTA
This sequence comes from Sequoia sempervirens, assembly GCA_007258455.2. Classification (NCBI taxonomy): domain Eukaryota; kingdom Viridiplantae; phylum Streptophyta; class Pinopsida; order Cupressales; family Cupressaceae; genus Sequoia; species Sequoia sempervirens. The sequence continues at coordinate 146,024,708 of VDFB02058242.1, forward strand.
TATGCAAAAATAAATACTACAATATGATAGATTAGATATGTAGACAACACAGTTTTCCCAATTACTATGAAATTAATGCCAAAATGACTCTTTTGACAATGCATCTTAATCAAAGTATAGTTTCTCACACAACAACTTTCAATATTGCATTTACTCCATCCACCTGCATTTACTTTGCTTTGCTTGCCCCCATTGTGCAACAACAAAAAAATGCATCAAGCCTCGCACAAGCAAAGACTTACTATCCATCCCTCCCTGTACCGAGGTTGCCAAGTACTATATGTATATGTATCTATATGTATGTGTGTATATATATGTATATGTATATGTATGTCACTGTATATACATAATGTATGTATATGTATACATGTATATATGTTCGTATAGGCATACATGTATAGATACATGTTTTCATACATGTATACATTATCCATGAAACTAATTTTATATCTAGAAAGTTCATAATCAGCAATTGGTCCTATTTTAACTTCTCCAATGACAAAGATGCATACCCATAACTAAAATAATAAATGGAGGCCAATAAAACTACTAACCCTAATTTTTTTTTTTGAAAGGTAAAAGATTCAAGTACAGATTAATATTTCCTAATGTTCTTGAACTATGCTATTCCTTTTTTGGTCATTCACAGATATTGATTCATATATAGATGGATAGACATATATATTTTGTTATAATATGTTTATGTGTAATTGCTACTTTTAATATATGTATGGATATACACGTTTATTCATATATCCTGATGTATTTGAGCTTGTATGTATACTCATAGGTTGTACGGGTACACTCAAGTTGCACAACCCAATCAATTGTTGAACTTATAAAGGGCAAAAAATAGCAACAAAACTATTTCTACTGCAGGGAGCATAGAGAGGAAATATCCATGAAGTGCCGCAAAAAATACTTGTAACAGAGGATAGCTATAGCAACCACATCTACATGCCAGAATGGTAACAGTCCTCCCTTGTAGCATGCAATTCCAATGGTAGATGCAAACCCTTGTATAGAATCTCAGAGGAGCTCCCCTATTGCACGAACACAAGAGCAACACCCCAAAAAAATATAATTTAATTATAGCTATCTTGTTGTGGTAAAGCGATTTCGACATCGTATAGATGCAATTTCCAACCTTTCTATTTTCCAAATATGTAGGGAAAGCTACATAGGGATGCACACTCGAATGCTAGGGTGAGAAGCCATATGTGTAAGGTGTTATTTTGAAAAAGGTGCCCATTAGTTCAGCTCCGCAAATGGCATGGACCCAAGACCACAACCATTATTACTCAAAAATTTAACATAGGTTGAAGAGAATCTTATTGCTAGGGTGGCTCTAGTTTTATAGGTTACCCATGCAAGAGGAGGCCAATTTAAATATAGTGGTCACACGATTAGCTTCCCTCAAGATATCTCAAGCATAGCAAAACTTTTACCACATCAACTGCAAGACCTTGAGGTCGTCATCATTCACAGGACCACCATTGAAGGCAAGAATTATGATTGTTATGTTAATAAACATCATGTCATGGATGCATTGAAATACAAAATTTGATATGATAAATACTACAATGATGTTGAGATTGATGTTGAGGCTCTTAATATGTTACTTGATGTTGTTGTTGATGTGTCCAGTTTCTTGCATACAATAGACTGAGTTTAAAATGAAGACCTAATGCCATCAACCAGCTCAACAAATGTTGGACAAGAAGAAAATGGCTTTTCAACTTTACATCATTTATTCCTTGCTTACCAAATGCCAGATGAGAGCTTCCAGCAATAAAAGATGTCTTGAAAATTGAAAAAAAATAGTAGAATATCTTATCTTGGCCTAAAATTAGATCTTCTCTTGTTAATGAATACAACACTGAAGGTTTATTTTCAATGGCCTTTCCAACATTGTTCCTAATTGGCACACCACTTCCCCTTTAACTGATAAATATTAAAATTCACTTACATGAATATTCCCTCAATCTGATGAGATATTTTGAGCACAGATTTGGAAAACATATTAGGTTTAGATATTTTCTCTACAAATTGATTATGAGACATTGCAGCCAACAAAATATCTCTATTTTTGTTATAGCAGATCTCGAGGACAAAATCCCCAAGTCATTGACTGTTTTGTGACAATAGCTTCAATTTTCTCCCAACCACTAGCTAGCTAAACAGTTGATACGATTTGATGCATCATTGCATGGGAGCCACTCTCTCTAGAGCTCTTTCCAGGACCAACTAACTGCTATGATTGAACAACTTGGTATACCCACCCTTGTTTTCACTTTGAGCTGTGCAAACACAAAATGGGATGACCTACAAAATGTTTTCTCTTCTGCATCTTTTTTAGCAATGGAGCCTTAAAAAAAATGCTAATAGATAGTGTTGTTCAGAATCCACATATAACATCTTTATATTTGCATCATAGATTCTCAATTTTCCATGAGGAGGTGATCGAAAAGCTTTTGCATTCAAAAAATTATTGGTATAGATATGAATGGCAACATCGTGGCTCTACACATGTGCATGGATTTCTATGGCTTCTAGAAGCTCCTTACATGGATACTCTTGATTGGTCCAACGACCATGATGCTACCATAGCAAGGCACTTTTTTGATAGATATGTTTCAGCTTGGAATCCATGTTTCCATGTACAAAGATTGCTTATAATGTATCATTGGTCTAAAGAAAACATGTGCTTGCTTACCACGAGCCAGATCCTGACCAATGATCCAATCATAGATTATGAAGAGTTGCTAAACACAGTTCAAAGGCACACAAAATGCTCTGAATATACTTGTTTAAAAGAAAAGGAGAGAAATTGCAATGTTGGTAGAAAGGACCATGGCAGCAACAGCTTACCTCTACATTGACATCTAATGTTGAGTCTAACAAATCCTACAAACCAAAAAGAAATGATGATTGTATAAATATTCACAGCCCAGCTATGCTTTCAATTTGGCATGCCAATGTTGACTGCCACCCAATTGTTTTTAGGAAATTTGTTTTGAATTATATTTCTAAATATGCAACTACATCTAAGAAAAAATAAAAAAAATATCTAGATATGTTATAAAGAGTTGAAAATACAAATATAGTTAAGGATAGAGCATTGGTTGCATATCAAAAATTCATGATGAATATGATTTTGGAACGTAACATCTCTACATAGGAGACGTGCCATATGTTATAGAAATTGCCTCTTCTTACTTCAAGCTGATGATACACTCGCTTGAAGGTTGGAAAAAAGACATGGTTTCATATAAACAAAGATGATACTAATGAAGAGATGCCAACAAACTATATTCACTGCTATATGCAAAGGCCTCTAGAGTTAGCTACTTTATCCCTAATTGACTTAGTCTGCCTATATACACACTCACAACAACACAAAATGGATAAATGGAAACCAAGGCACCGACCTGCAATTGTCCTTGTTTACCCATTATTCAAGAGTACCCCCACTAAAGATACAAATACATTTGAGAAATTTTGTTGGACTGAACTTATGTTATACAAACCTTTCTGGAACATACAAATAGATCTAGGTCTTCTGAGAGAAGAGATAATAGAAAATTGGAAACTTTTAAAAATGGTTGGTTATCATCCTTGGCATGTTAATAGACTTCCAGTTACATCCACAATTGAAGAACATGATGATAGTGATACTGATGATTTGAACCATCGTCCTTCTATGGATGAATATGAATGGGAAGTTTTCTCTCGACTTGGTGCTACTACTAACTTTAGTATAAATCAGCTTCAACTATTGGGTAGGTAGGATTTTGCTATGAACCATCCATGGAATGCAAACCATGTTCCTAAAGAACTCCATAATATTTATTTGTAGTTCATCTCATCAATGAAGATAAAGCATCAGAAAGCTATCATTCGATTCTTTCCTGTAGATATGTTAGTCCATCAACTTTCACCAAAATAGTAATTGGCCCTTCAAATAATCCAAACCCATCACATGTAGCCTTCACCCAAAGCCCCTCTCCACATGATTATTTAAGGGATAGCTGGCACTAGCAAATCCTTCTTGATAAATTGTATTTGACAACAAATGAACACCTCTTTTGTTACACCCAATAGCTACTTGATCACATTGGCTCCTACAAGTGTCATTGTGTACAACATATGTGCCTCTACAATCCATACAACACTTAAAATCCCCATAAAGGATATGAATCCTTTGCAAGGGAAGATATTGACATTATTCCAAGAAAAATTTAAGTATATTCATTACATTTTGATCAATGAAATGTGTTTTCTAGGCCCAAAGTTGCTACTGAAAATAGATAGCCAGTTACACCAAGCATTCCTAGATAACCAAACAAAGCCATTTGGTGGTGTTTCTATGATCCTTATTGGCGATCTTGCCCAGTTACCACCTATCATAGATACACATATTTATGCTTCATGCTCATCGGCGGTAGCCATATGGCACACTTTCACAGTTTCAATAACCCTAGACACTATCTTTCACCAAAAAGGAGATAGCCCTTCGCAACGAAAGTTTTGGGCAATCCTTCTCCATATAAGAAATGCTAAGGCTCTCCATGATGATTGAGAAGAGCTTATGAAACAAACAAATAAAATGCTCTCAACCACAAAAAGAGAACAATTTAATGTTGCTACACATTTTTGTGCAACAAACGACTTGGTCGCATTGCACAACAAAAAAATGCTCAAACAGTTAAATCTACCCATAGCCATTGGCATTGCTCAGATGACACAACAACAAGAATTTTATTATGGAGATGATGACTAGCTTCTCACAGAATTGCCACTTTGTGTTGGTGAATAGGTGATGCTAACAACGAATTTGTGGATTCAAGTCGGCCTAGTCAATGGATCCCTTGGTGTTGTTACAACTATTATGTACAATCCAAATTCTAAACTGCCAAGCCCACCTAACTATGTTGTTGTCCACTTTCAAAACTACATTGGTCCACCATGGAACCCAAAACATCCAAGACACATCCCCATCTTAGCTATAAGTCGGGGGGGTCAAACACAAATTCCACTCACTATAGCATGGGGAATGACAATACATAAAGCATAGGGCTTAACATTGGATAGAGAAACAATGAACATAGGTAGCAAAGAGAGGCAAGGGTTGACTTTTATAACTATTTCACGTGTAAAATAAATTTAAAAACTCTGTATTGATCAACCTTTCTCATTTGAGAGATACTCTAGGCTTGGCACCAACAAGTACACTGCCCATCGTCATAGTGAGGAAACATGTCTAGAACAACTACAACCCTTGACAAGTGCTTCTGGTTCCACCCGATAGGTCTATTGGATCTCAGTTGTGATCATATGGTTTGTCCTTGATGACAAAATCTCTTTCAGTTAGTTCTCTTTGACGATCAGTCTCAATTTGGATCCTTATGATTTATAATGGCACTTCCTTGATGTCTCTTGGCTATTACAAAAAGTTATTTGTTATGTTTCATGGTGATAAGAATTCTAGTTCAAGTTATGAATGCTATTTCTTTGACTGACAAAGCTTGAAAGATGGTTTCTTTGTCAAGATGGTTCTCTTTGCATATCGCAGGCTTACACACATTGGCATGAGTATGGCAGGGTCTCCCCGATCCACTTTGAACTGTTTGAGTTTCCCAACGGTAAGACATTTAAGATGTCATAACGATTTGTTCTTACATACAGGCTGCTTTTGGCGTGACATTCCCATTGTCTTGGTGACTGACACAAGAAAGGTTATTTCGGCAAGACTTGCCTTTGTTTCGGCGAATGAAAGTGATCTCTATCGGCATATGTAATACCATCAGGATAAGGTCTTATTGATTTCATTATGTCTCCTCGACTCGCTTCAGAATGAGCATATCAACAAAGGAAATCATCTTCGAAGTAATGTTTCATCGAACATGCAATGTCACATCGACCCACTTTAGAACAAGCATATCGGCATGAGTTTGGCCGTCAGGCTGATGTCTTAGCGAAGACATATTGTCTCCCTGAATAGTGCATATGGAAGTCTATCAGCGAGAGTTGTGGCATCGTCATATGGTCTTAGCAAACTCAAGTGTGTCTTACCAACCGTATGCATATGGAAACTTATCAGTAAAACTAATGGCTATCGATATAATGTCTTGGAAAATTTGATTTGTTACACCGACCGAAAAACATAAAGGTAGTCTCTTTAGTAACATCTAGGGTTTTCGTCGAGAGGTCTCGGAAAGTGACCTCTGGTCTCACCAATGGAACATAAAAGAACTCTGTCGGCATAGGATCTATCCTGTCTCAGCGAATCCAAGTAAATGAAGACTTTCAATATAACTCAAGCATTCTACAAGAGGTCTCCCCGATGACGGTATGCTATAGCGACACTCATAAGAATGAAGCTTACTTTTCAATGAGAGAACTGTTGTGTCTTGCCGACCACTGATAATGAAATACATTTCAGTAAGACTCATGTGTTTTGATGTAGAGTCTTAGCCAACCCATCAAGTCTTGCGACAAAGTCTAATGAATGACTTTCAGTGAAATGTTGGTATTGTCTCAGCGACTCCCAGTGGATAAAGTCTTTCGGTATAATGAAGTTATCTAAATGAGGTCTCCCCAAAAGTGATATGTCATGGTGATAGGAATGATCACGTGAGCTTTCGGTAAGACACAGGATGCTCTACAAGATGTCACCCCGACTACACATTTTCTTGGTGAAGGCGGATGAAGGATACATCTCGGCAAGAGAAAATTTTTGTTACAGTGACATCACACAAGGGGATTTATATCAAAAGCTCATCGGTGTGAGATTGATAATATCTTGGCGATCCAGGATGAGCTTGGGATGTTTCTGCAAAACAAGGGGCACCCTATATATTGTCTCCTCGACTATGTATTGTCTTGGCGACTTGGAAATGACAAAGGAATTCGGCATAGGTTTAGAATTGTCAGGATGATAATGAGTATCAAAGTGACTCTCAGAAAAACATTATGAAGTCTACAAGAGGACTCTCCGATATCATTTGCTCATAGTAATAGTGAATGAAACTAAAGAAGATCTCGGTGAGAAACTTTCTCATGTCTTAGTGATTGGAAAGAATATCACATGGCTCTCAGCATAACTTAATGTATTCGTTATGTCTTCTCCCTGACTCTAATGGGTCTTGGAAAAAGTGTTAACTAAGGGAATGAGTGGCGATTTAATTGCCTTTGATAGAGCTTTCTGCTTGTCTCAGCGAATAGTTTATGAAGACTCAAAACACTGTGGTCATCATCATGGATTGGCATCAAATATCAGAACAGTTACATAATAGGATATTTATCGAGTTTCTTTTTGAGCTGTTGCATTTTTTGGATGATTTGAAGCTCTCTAGATAAGCGTTACTATTGATTTTTATCATCATTGATAGACTGTCATTATTCTGCCTCATATTCAAAAATCTGCAAGAGAATATGAGAATCTTGTGAAACACATTCTTTGAAGATTTCTTCGTAACTAACATACTTGAAATGTATATATAAACCTGTGTTGAAAACAGTGAAGGTTGGTGATTGTAATTCTCTGGTTGTAATCCTTAGGGTATTTTGTAGGTGAGAAAATAGAGAAATATGAGCTTAACTAAAAAAAGAGAGATCCTTTGATATTATGAGTGTAATTTTGAAATTTGAGTGAGGGGTTGGTGCTCCTTGAGATTGGTGTCTCTAAATGAGGGATTGGTGCTCCTTGAGATTGGTGTCTCTAAATGAGGGTTTGGTGCTCCTTAAGTTGGTGCTTAGAAATTGGCCTATAAGGCATTGTTAAAAGTGGTTTTTGAAGTTTAAGCTAGTAAGGCAATTTAGGAGTGGTTTTTCTACCCCTAGAGGGTTTTCCACTTGGAAAATATTTTGTCTCTTTGTTCTTTTGTGTGCTCACTACTTTTCTGTGTTGATTGTTGTTTCAGTTCATAGTTGGGTTTATTGTTGTTCTCAATTATGTTTATGAATGATTACATTCAACTCATGAATGTATTAATCAGAGTAATATTGAGATCAAATATGTGCTATGTTTTGGCAACTGCAAGATATCTCACTCAAATCATATTTTCATAAGTTGTCAAATATACTGAGTTAATGTTGTCATATCTTTGTGCTTTCAAAAGTGATTACTCTACTCTATTGTTGAAAGAAAAGGAAATCAGAATTAAAATCTTGGTCGAAGCTGAAATTTTTTTTGACACTGATTCACCCCCCCTCTCAGTGTCTTCCCATATCTCCAAAAATTGGTATCATAGCCTAGGGTCCTCTGATAGGTCTAAACCACCTAGGATTGTTCCTGGTTTCTTGGAGTACTTTGGTTAATATGGGAAAGAACAGAAGGAATAAGGGAAAAAGATGTTCTTAGCAAAATTTTATTCATCATGCTCAACCTGAATCTAGTATAAGGAATAATGAGGAAGATTTCATAAATAGTTGCTCTAAAATGGTCGAGTTTCCTAGATCTGGAACTCCTCGGTTCGAAGAAACAAACTTTATTATATGCAAAATTAGGATGGAAACATACTTACTTTATATAAGATACGAAGTGTGGGAATCAGTTGAAAAGGGTTTTACTACATCTACAACATCTCCTTCCTCTCTTGAAGAGAAGAAAGCTCTTGAATTCAATATCAGATCTATAAATGCTATTTTTAATAACTTACCAAAGAAACTCATTACAAAAGTCATTCATTTCAACAGTGCTAAGGAAGTTTGGGACAAGTTGACCGAAATGAATTAGAATAGTGAGTTACAAAATGAGATATTTTTGGATACTCAAATAAGTTGTGAAACATATGAGAGTGAAGAAGGTGTAAACCTTCATAGTTATGAAAAGAAGTACAAGGAGATCATTAATGAATATTTAAATGATCAAGAAACTTGTGTAAAAGTAGATCAATCTTTGGGTGAAGTTAACTCTGAACAAGAATATGATGAATCAGGAAGTGAGGTTGATTTGGAAGGTGAACTCCTATGTGCCTTTGATACTATTGAGCAACATAGAAAAGAAAACCAGTTTTTAACAAGATAGCTTCAGCAAAAAGAGAGTTTGGAAGTCAAGTTAAAAGACAAGGATGAATTGTGTAATAAACTAGAACATGAGATTGAATCTTTAAAGAAATGTTCTGATAATGATTCCTTGTTAAAAGAACTAACTCCTAAGGACGATATGATTATTAGTCAAAAAATTGAAATTGAAAAATATAAGAGGATTGCAGATGTTGTGAGTTCTAATTTGGAGATTAAAAATAATGTTTGTCTAAAACTTGAAGAAGAAGTAGTTGCTTTAAGAAAAGAGCTTAAAAGTATCAATGCTCAATCTGGTAAAATTCAGAAATTTGATCATAGTACTAATATATTGAATGAGATGTTGAGTAGGCAAAAGCATTCTAAAGATCCTACAAGAGTGGAATATGAGGTAGGACAAAGCTCTACAGACAAATCTAAACATGAAACAATGTTTACTACTTCAGATGGAAAGACGTTTACAACTAAGAAAACACCAAGAATGAAGGTTGATCTTGGTTACAGTATTGCTGCATCAAAGGATAACATTGACACTAGAAGAAATTTAAAGATATTCATAGAGAAAGGAAAAATGTCTTCAGATCTTCACATCCTTGGCATGATCACTCATTCAGGTATAAACATTCTTTCCAAGGATATTCTTATGTTTGTAATGACTATGGTCATAAAGAAATTGATTGCATAAGATGGTCAAATAAGAATCAATCTAATGTCCCTAGAAATGAGGATGTGGTGTGTTACAACTGTAACAATTTTGGTCACTTGAGAAGAGACTGTAGAATAAATACAAGTGATAATAATGTGGGGAACAATGGTGGATAAGTTTGTAGGAAGTCTTTTATTTCTCAGAACAATCATAAAGTCATTTTTTTCGGATGCAATAACATTGGACATAAAGTACATCAATGCAGATTCAATGGAAAAACAAGTACTTTAAGCAAACAAGTGAAAAAAGCTTCATTGGAGTGGAAAAGAAAGAGCAATAAAGGTGCATCTAAGAAAACTCCTTGTGCACTCCTTGCACAAGTGTTTCCTTCCAAGTCTTGAGAAGAAGCAAAGACTCAAGGGGAGTCTATTATGGTAATATGTTTTACCCCTATGGAGTCTAGAATGAGGTATGACATCTTGTATTTTCTTTTGGTGGTATAAGATGTTAAGGAATGTTTTTGCTTGGTCTAATGGTTGACAGTTTTCAGAACTTTTTGAAATGACAGTGCGCAGTGTTTTTAAATAAAACTTTTGGATGCTTGGGCTTTGGAAATAATGGTATGTCCTCATGACATCTTTGAGCAGTATGGAGACATCTAGATGAGTTCCTCAATTTATTAAAAATAAGAAAGTATTTGTTCTAAAGTGATGTCGATGTATATATCCTTGGAGAATAGTGTTTGAAAAACATGCTTGAAGTTATGAGTTATTTATGTGATGATATTATTTGGTATTGCATGAAGAAGCTGAGTTAAGATTGTGTGCTGAATGAAGATAGTTACAATGTCTTTTGCAAGTTGTTATGAAGGAATTGAGTGTTTTGGTCTTCTGAGTATGGTATAGTGATCTAAGTAGGTTGCTACAGCAGTCTTCAGAACTGTGTATGTTCATGGGATATGCTCTGATGTTTTTGTTTCAATGAAGGAAGGTGACTGGTAGTATTAACCTCATCATGTATGGCTGGGACTTATTTTTGAACTTTGACATTGAGTGTTGTGTGTGAAAGTGAGTGCAAGTTATCTCTATGAAAGCTGCTTGAATTCATGTTTTGATAGAAACAAAGGAGAGATCGTTGGTGTGATGCCATGAAGATAGATTATCTGCATGATGTTATTAAGTTTCTTATTTCAAATTGGGAGTTATGCATAGGTTGTTACTGCTGATTTCTCTGATAATTTCTGTGCATTTGAAGTGAGTGAAGTTGTGTTGTTACAGTATGATGCTCTATCTTGCATTGGTGATGTGAAGTTATTCAATATGTCTGCTACACTATTGCTCTATTTGTAGATGGTTCCTATGGTATTTGGTTGGCTTCTCAGTTGTGTTATGGCAATGCACATTTTCTTCTATCCTTTGTCATTGAGGAAAAAAGGGGGAGAGTCATTTGTGTTTTTCCATCAAGGACAAAGGGGGAGTTTGTTGGATCTCAGTTGTGATCATATGGTTTGTCCTTGATGACAAAATCTATTTCAGTTAGTTCTCTTTGATGATCAGTCTCAGTTTGGATCGTTATGATTTAAAATGGCACTTCTTTGATGTCTCTTGGCTATTATAGAAAGTTATTTGTTATGTTTCATGGTGATAAGAAATCTGGTTCAAGTTATGAATGCTATTTCTTTGACTGACAAAGCCTGAAAGATGGTTTTTTTGTTAGGATGGTTCTCTTTGCATATCACAGGATTACACACATCGGCATGAGTATGGTAGGGTCTTGCCAATCTAATTTGAAATGTTTGAGTTTCCTATCGGCAAGACATTTCAGATGTCATAACGATTTGTTCTTACATACAGGCTGCTTTCGGTGTGAAATTCCCTTTGTCTTGGCGACCGACACAAGAAAGGTTATTTCAGCAAGACTTGTCTTTGTTTCCACGACTGAAAGTGATCTCTATCAGCATATGTAATACCATCAAAATAAGGTTTTATTGATTTCATTATGTCTCCCTGACCCGCTTCAGAATGAGCATATCGGCGAAGGAAATCATCTTCGGTGTAATGTTTCATCGAACATGCAATGTCACAGTGACCCGCTTCAGAACAAGGATATCGGCATGAGTTTGGCCATCGAGCTGAGGTCTTAGCGAAGACATATTGTCTCCATGACTAGTGCATGTGGAAGTCTATCGGCGAGAGTTGTGGCATCATCATATGGTCTTAGCGAACTCAAGTGTGTCTCACCAACCATATGCATATGGAAACTTATTGCTAAAACTAATGGCTATCGATAGAATGTCTTGGCGAATTAGATTTGTTACACCAACTAAAAAACATAAAGCTAGTCTCTTCGGTAAGAGCTAGGGTTTTCGGTGAGAGGTCTTAGCAAGTGACCTTCGGTATCGCTGATGGAACATAAAAGAACTCTGTCAGTATAGGATCTATCCTGTCTCAGCAAATCTGAGTAAATGAAGACTTTCGGTATGATGCAAGCATTCTACGAGAGGTCTCCCAGATGACAGTATGCTATAGCGACACTCATAAGAATGAAGGTTACCTTTCGGTGAGAGAACTGTTGTGTCTTGCCGACCACTAATAATGAAATACATTTCGGTAAGACTCAGGTGTTTCGATGTAGAGTCTCAGCGAACCCATCAAGTCTTGGTGACAAAGTCTAATGAATGACTTTCGGTGAAAGGTTTGTATTGTCTCAGCGACTCTTAGTGGATAAAGTCTTTCGGTATAATGAAGTTATCTATATGAGGTCTCCCAGAAAGTGATATGTCATGGTGATAGGAATGATCATGTGATCTTTCGATAAGACATAGGATGCTCTAGAAGATGTCACCTCAACTACACATTGTCTTAGCGAAGGTGGACGAAGGATACATATCAGTGAGAGAAACCTTTTTGTTATAGTGACATCACACAAGGGGATTTCTATCAAAAGCTCATCAGTGTGAGATTGATACTATCTTGGCGATCTAGGATGAGCTCAGGATGTTTCGGCAAAACAAGGGGTAGTCTATATAGTGTCTCCTCGACTATGTATTGTCTTGGCGACTTGATAATGACAAAGGACTTTGGCATAGGTTTTGAATTGTCACAATGACAATGTGTATCAAAGTGACTCTTGACAAAACATTATGAAGTCTACAAGAGGTCTCTCCGATATCATTTGGTCACAGTGATAGTGAATGAAACTAAAAAAGATCTCCGTGAGAAACTTGCTCATGTCTCAGCGATTGGAAAGAACATAACACATGGCTCTCGACGTAACTTAATGTATTCGTTATGTCTTCTCCCCGACTCTGATGGGTCTTGGCGAAAGCGTTAACTAAGGGAATGAGTGGCAATTTAATTTCCTTCAGCAGAACTTTCTGGTTGTCTCAGCAAATAGTTTACGAAGACTCAAGACACTGTGGTCATCATCATGGATTGGCATCAAATCTTAGAACAGTTACATAACAGGATATTCATTGAGTTTCTTTTTGAGCTGTTGCATTTTTTGGATGATTTGCAGCTCTCTAGATAAGCGTTACTATTGATTTTTATCATCATTGATAGACAGTCATTATTTTACCTCATATTCAAAAATCTGCAAGAGAATCTAAGAATCTTGCGAAACACATTGTTTGAAGATTTCTTCATAACTGACATACTTGAAATGTATATATAAACCTGTGTTGAAAACAGTGAAGGTTGGTGATTGTAATTCTATGGTTGTAATCCTTAGGGTATTTTGTAGATGAGAAAATAGAGAAATATGGGCTTAACTGAAAACAGAGAGATCCTTTGATATTATGAGTGTAATTCTGAAATCTAAGTAAGGGGTTGGTGCTCCTTGAGATTGGTGTCTCTAAATGAGGGGTTGGTGCTCCTTGAGATTGGTGTCTCTAAATGAGGGTTTGGTGCTCCTTGAGTTGTTGCTCAGAAATTAGCGTATAAGGCATTGTTAAAAATGGTTTTTCAAGTATAAGCCAGTAAGGCAGTTTAGGAGTGGTTTTTCTACCCTAGGAGGGTTTTCCACTCAGCAAATCTTTTGTCTCTTTGTTCTTTTATGTGCTCACTGCTTTTCTATGTTGATTGTTGTTTCAGTTCATAGTTGGGTTTATCGTTGTTCTCAATTATGTTTATGAATGATTACATTCAACTCATGAATGCATTAATCAGAGTAATATTGAGATCAAATCTGTGCTATGTTTTGGGAACTGCAAGATATCTCACTCAAATCTTATTTTCATAAGTTGTCAAATATACTGAGTTAATGTTGTCATATCTTAGTTCTTTCAAAACTGATTACTCTACTCTATTGTTGAAAGAAAAGGAAATCAGAATTAAAAATCTTGGTTGAAGTTGAAATTTTTTTTGACACTTATTCACCCCCCCTCTCAGTGTCTACCCGTATCTCCAACAATTGGTATTATAGCCTAGGGTCGTCTGATAGGTCTAAACCACCTAGGATTGTTCCTGGTTTCTTGGAGTACTTTGGTTAATATGGGAAAGAACAGAAGGAACAAGGGAAAAAGTTGTTCTCAGAAAAATGCTATTCATCATGCTCAACCTGAATCTAGTATAAGGAATAATGAGGAAGAGTTCATAAACAGTTGCTCTGAAATGGTACATTTTCCTGGATGTGGAGCTCCTTAGTTCAAAGAAACAAACTTTATTATATGGAAAATTAGGATGGAAACATACTTACTTTCTTTAGGATCCGAAGTGTGGGCAGCAGTTGAAAAGGGTTGTACTACATCTACAACATCTCCTTCCTCTCTTGAAGAGAAGAAAGCTCTTGAATTCAATACTAGAGCTATAAATCCTATTTTTAATAACTTGCCAAAGAAACTCATTACAAAATTCATTCATTTCAACAGTGCTAAGGAAGTTTGGGACAAGTTGATTGAAATGAATGAGAATAGTGAGTTACAAAATGAGATATCTTTGGATACTCAAATAAGTTGTGAAACATATGAGAGTGAAGAAGGTGTAAACCTTCATAGTTATGAAAAAAAGTACAAGGAGATCATTAATGAATATGTAAATGATCAAGAAACTTGTGTAAAAGTAGATCAATCTTTGGGTGAAGTTAACTCTGAATAGGAATATGATGAATCAAAAAGTGAGGTTGATTTGGAAGGTGAACTCCTATGTGCTTTAGATACTATTAAGCAGCTTAGAAAAGAAAACTAGTTTTTAACAAGACAGCTTCAACAAAAAGAGAGTTTGGAAGTCAAGTTAAAAGACAAGGATGAATTGTGTAATAAACTAGAACATGAGATTGAATCTTTAAAGAAATGTTTAGATAACGATTCCTTGTTAAAATAACTAACTCTTAAGGATGATATGATTATTAGTCAGAAAATTGAAATTGAAGAATATAAGAGGATTGCAGATGTTGTGAGTTCTAATTTGGAGATTAGAAAGATTGTTTGTCTAAAACTTGAAGAAGAAGTAGTTGCTTTAAGAAAAGAGCTTGAAAGTATCAATGCTCAATTTGGTAAAATTCAGAAATTTGATCATAGTACTAATATATTGAATGAGATGTTGAGTAGGAAAAACCATTCTAAGGATCCTACAGGAGTGGGATATGAGGTTGGAAAAAGCTCTGCAGACAAATGTAAACATGAAATAGTTTTTACTACTTGAGATGGAAAGAAGTTTACAGCTAAGCAAACACCAAGAATGAAGGTTGATCTTGGTTACAGTATTGTTGCATCAAAGGATAACATTGACACAACAAGATAATCTAAAGATATTCATAGAGAAAGGAAAAATGTCTTTAGATCTTCACATCCTTGGCATGATCACTCATTCAGGCATAATCATTCTTTACAAGGATATTGTTATGTTTGTAATGACTATGGTCATAAGGCAATTGATTGCATAAGATGGTCAAATAAGAATCAATCTAATGTCCCTAGAAATGAGGATGTGGTGTGTTACAACTGTAACAATTTTGGTCACTTGAGAAGAGACTGTACAATAAGTACAAGTGATAATAATGTAGGGAACAATGGTGGAAAAGTCTATAGGAAGTCTTCTATTTCTCAGAACAATCACAAAGTCATTTGTTTCAGATGCAATAACATTGGACATAAAGTACAACAATGCAGATTCAGTAGAAAGACAAGTACTTTAAGAAAATAAGTGAAAAAGGCTTCATTGGAGTTGAGAAGGAAGAGCAATAAAGGTGCGTCTGAGAAAACTCCTTGTGCACTCCTTGCACAAGTGTTGCCTTCCAGGGCTTGAGAAGAAGCAAAGACTTAGCGGGAGTCTATTATGGTAATAGATTTTACTCCTATGGAGTCTAGATTGAGGTATGGCATCTTGTATTTTCTTTTGGTGGTATAAGATGCTAAGGAATGTTTTTGCTTGGTCTAATGGTTGACAGTTTTCAAAAGTTTTTGAAATGATAGTGCACAGTGTTTTTAAATGAACCTTTTGGATGCTTGGGCTTTGGAAATAATGGTATGTCCTTATGACATCTTTGAGCGGTATGGAGACATTTAGATGAGTTCCTCATTTTATTGAAAATAAGAAAGTCTTTTTTCTGAAGTGATGTCGATGTATTTATCCTTGGAGAATGGTGTTTGAAAAACATGCTTGAAGTTATGAGTTGTTTCTGTGATGATATTATTCGGTATTGCATGAAGAAGTTGAGTTAAGATTGTGTGTTGAATGAAGATAGTTACAATGTCTTTTGTAAGCTGTTATGAAGGAATTGAGTGTTTTGGTCTTCTGAGTATGGTACAGTGATCTAAGTAGGTTGCTACAACACTCTTGAGAACTGTGTATGTTCATGGGATATGCTCTGATGTTTGTGTTTCAATGAAGGAAGGTGACTGGTAGTATTAACCTCATCATTTATGGCTGGGAATTATTTTTGAACTTCGAAATTGAGTGTTGTGTGTGAAAGTGAGTGCAAGTTATATATATGAAAGTTGCTTGAATTCATGTTTTGATAGAAACAAAGGAGAGGGCTTTGGTATGATGCCTTGAAGATAGATTATCTGCATGATATTATTAAGTTTTTGATTTCAAATTGGGAGTTATTGCACGGGTTGTTACTGCTGATTTCTCTAATAATTTATGTGCATTTGAAGTGAGTGAAGTTGTGTTATTACAATATGATGCTCTATCTTGCATTGGTGATGTGAAGTTATTCAATATGTCTGTTGCACTGCTGCTTTATTTGCAGCCGGTTCTTATGGTATTTGGTTGGATTCTCAGTTGTGTTAGGGAAATGCACATTTTCTTCTATCCTTTGTCATTGAGGCAAAAAGGGAGAGAGTCATTTGTGTTTTTCCATCAAGGACAACGGGGGAGTTTGTTAGATCTCAGTTGTGATCATATGGTTTGTCCTTGATGACAAAATCTCTTTCAGTTAGTTATCTTTGATGATCAGTCTTAGTTTGGATCCTTATGATTTATAATGGCACTTCTTTGATGTCTCTTGTCTATTATAGAAAGTTATTTGTTATGTTTCATCGTGATAAGAATTCTAGTTCAAGTTATGAATGTTATTTCTTTGACTGACAAAGCTTGAAAGATGGTTTCTTTGTCAAGATGGTTCTCTTTGCATATAATAGGCTTACACACATCGGCATGAGTATGGCAAGGTCTCCCCGATCCACTTTGAAATGTCTGAGTTGCCTATCGGCAAGACATTTCAGATGTCATAATGATTTGTTCTTACATACAGGCTGCTTTTGGTGTGACATTCCCATTGTCTTGGCGACCGACACAAGAAAGGTTATTTTGGCAAGACTTGTCTTTGTTTCAACGACTGAAAGTGATCTCTATCAGCATATGTAATACCGTCAGGATAAGGTCTTATCGATTTCATTATGTCTCCCCAACCCGCTTCAGAATGAGCATATCGGCAAAAGAAATCGTCTTAGGTGTAATGTTTCATCAAACATGCAATGTCACACCGACCCACTTCAGAACAAGCATATCGACATGAGTTTGGCCATCGGGCTGACGTCTTAGCGAAGACATATTGTCTCCCCAACTAGTGCATGTGGAAGTCTATTAACGAGAGTTGTGGCATCGTCATATGGTCTTAGTGAAATCTAGTGTGTCTCACCAACCATATGCATATGGAAACTTATCGATAAAACTAATGGATATCGATATAATGTCTTGGCGAATTCGATTTGTTACACCAACTGAAAAACATAAAGGTAGTCTCTTCGGTAAGAGCTAGGGTTTTCAGCGAGAGGTCTCAGTGAGTGAACTCTGTCGGCATAGGATCTATCCTGTCTCAGCGACTTTGAGTAAATGAAGACTTTTGGTATGACTCAAGCATTCTATGAGAGGTCTTCGTGATGACGGTATGCTATAGTGACACTCATAAGAATGAAGGTTACTTTTTGGTGAGAGAACTGTTATGTCTTGCCGACCACTGATAATGAAATACATTTCGGTAAGACTCGTGTTTCGATGTAGAGTCTCAACGAACCCATCAAGTCTTGGCGACAAAGTCTAATGAATGACTTTCAGTGAAAGGTTGGTATTGTCTCAGTGACTCTTAGTGGATAAATTCTTTCGGTATAACAAAGTTATCTATATGAGGTCTCCCCAAAAGAAATATGTCATGGTGACATGAATGATCATGTGAGCTTTCAATAAGACACAGGATGCTCTACAAGATGTCACCCTGACTACACATTGTCTTGGCGAAGGTGGATGAAGGATACATCTCAGCGAGAGAAAATTTTTGTTACAGTGACATCACACAAGGGGATTTCTATCAAAAGCTCATCGATGTGAGATTGATACTATCTTGGCGATCTAGGATGAGCTTGGGATGTTTCAGAAAAACAAGGGGCAGTCTATATAGTGTCTCCTCGACTATGTATTGTCTTGGCGACTTGGAAATGACAAAGGACTTCAGCATAGGTTTTGAATTGTCACCATGACAATGTGTATCAAAGTGACTCTCGGAAAAACATTATGAAGTCTACAAGAGGTCTCTCTGATATCGTTTGGTCACAGCGATAGTGAATGAAACTAAAGGAGATCTCAGTGAGAAAATTGCTCATGTCTCAGCGATTGGAAAGAACATAACACATGGCTCTCGACGTAACTTAATGTATTCGTTATGTCTTCTCCCTGACTCTGATGGGTCTTGGCGAAAGTGTTAACTAAGGGAATGAGTGGCGATTTAATTTCCTTCGGTAGAACATTCTGGTTGTCTCAGCGAATAGTTTACAAAGACTCAAAACACTATGGTCATCATCATGGATTGGCATCAAATCTCAGAATGGTTACATAAAAGGATATTCATCGAGTTTCTTTTTGAGCTGTTGCATTTTTTGGATGATTTGCAGCTCTCTGGATAAGCGTTACTATTGATTTTTATCATCATTGACAGACTGTCATTATTCTGCCTCATATTCAAAAATATGCAAGAGAATATGAGAATCTTGTGAAACGCATTCTTTGAAGATTTCTTCGTAACTTACATACTTGAAATGTATATATAAACCTATTTTGAAAATAGTGAATGTTGGTGATTGTAATTCTTTGGTTGTAATATTTAGGGTATTCTATAGACAAGAAAACAAAGAAATATGAGCTTAACTGAAAACAGAGAGATCCTCTGATATTATGAGTGTAATTCTAAAATCTGAGTAAGGGGTTGGTGCTCCTTGAGATTGGTGTCTCTAAATGAGGGTTTGGTGCTCCTTGAGTTGGTGCTCAGAAATTAGCCTATAAGGCATTGCTAAAAGTGGTTTTTGAAGTTTAAGCTATTAAGGCAGTTTAGGAGTGGTTTTTCTACCCTAGGAGGATTTTCCACTCAGCAAATCTTTTGTCTCTGTGTTCTTCTGTGTGCTCACTGCTTTTCTGCGTTGATTGTTGTTTCAGTTCATAGTTGGGTTTATTGTTGTTCTCAATTATATTTATGAATGATTACATTCAACTCATGAATGCATTAATCAGAGTAATATTGAGATCAAATCTGTGCTATGTTTTGGCAACTACAAGATATCTCACTCGAATCATATTTTCATAAGTTGTCAAATAGACTCAGTTAATGTTGTCATATCTTTGTGCTTTCAAAAGTGATTACTCTACTCTATTGTTGAAAGAAAAGGAAATCAGAATTAAACATCTTGGTCAAAGTTGAATTTTTTTTTGACACTGATTCACCCCCCCTCTCAGTGTCTGCCCATATCTCCAACAAGGTCAACTTACAAAAAAGGCTCCAATAGAATTATTCTTGCATCTGCCTCATCCTGTGTGCCATCGCCTTCTCAAGCATTTTCTAAGTTGAATCTTTAAAAACCATACCAAGTAATAATTTGTGCAAAAGGGGTATAATGCAAAAAATGCACAAAGATACTACACACAAATAACTAGGGGTTGCAGTGTGTACAGGGCAATTCCTTGTTTTGATGATTCTATTCTATTTATTTACATACTTCTTTCTCTAAGATTTTTTTGTGCGATGCTTTTACTATATGGCATTCAAACCAATACACTATTTTTTATATTCCATTTGCTCATCTTTGTTTAAGAATTTTAAAATTCCATGATGCCAACTATTTATTCTCGTACCTAAAATTCTCTTCCAACTAATTTTAACATATCGTTGTGTAAACATACAGTTATAGTTGGGTATGTGCAAGATCATGGTGGGCCAAAAAGTGGCAATATGATGGGTATGTGGCTGACGACTATTTGTTTTCCTAAAATTGATGAAATGAAAAAAGTTTTTAAAAGAGATTCTCAACTTTACACTGATATAAATTATGCTTTACTTTGAATTTAATAAATAATTATTATTCATTTTCTATTCAAATTACGACTAAAGTCCTGATTGATAGGCTGATTAAAACACATCTATAGATTTCAAATGGTATCACATTTTTTGAATCCAAAACATGCGTCACATTCTATGTTTCACATACTATAGGATTAAAATAAAGAAAATTTGAATTTCATGAAGTTTTGACCAAGTGGTCGACATACATAGTTTTATATTTTTTAAAATGTTGTAATAAAAATTCATAATTAATTATTTACTAGGAAAAAATTACAAAAAATATGCCTCACATGGGCATAAGTCCTCTACTTATATCTAAAATATTATAAAAAATATTATCATTTTATTGTGTTTAGGGTGGTCGGACAAACACCTACTTCGTATTTTTCCCGAAATTTAAGTACCATTGCATTGAAATTTCAAATTTTCACCAAAAACATTTAAAAAAAATAAAAACCTAGTTGTTTAGAAACTACATTCAATTTTCTACAAAATCTATTCTTACATATTTTTGAAATAATATAGATAACTTATTCAAATTTTTACGTCAAGTTGCCTAACTCTAATTTTTTGATTTTTTTGCCACCTAAGGGCCTATTTTTTCCATGATGATCTTGCACATACCCAGTTCCTACATATTAATACATATACAGATATGGACAACTTTAGTTGTCTAAGATACATAGAGATTGGAACCAACAATAACTAGAAAAAAAAAGTTCTATAAGTCAATAAACTTTTCAGAACATTCCAATATATTAAACTATATATGCACATGTTGTACATGAATTCTCAAAAAAAATTATCTTCCATTTGACTAATAAGTTGAAAATCCTCCAACGATGTTGTGTTTTCTATTCTAACAACTTATATACATTGACTTCTCACATTTATCCTCTGTTCTTTCCTTCCACAAATTTTAATGTCTTGTTGTTACCTTTTCTATTAGCTTTATTTGATTCAAATTGCTACAAATGATTGTCTACAAAATTATTTTCCCGTTGTTTCACTATTTTACTGTTCCTATATATTACATTCATAGATGTATAGTCTTGTCTACATTGATTTTATTTTCTATGATACATGATAAAATTCCATGCTATTTGTTATGGCTTCCTCGAGCATGTCCACAATGACCATCGACTTTATTGGATTTATGGTTTCCTCATCGTGCCTCCCTCGATGGAAACAGAAATGGTAGGCGCTTTCTCATGTGATAGTTGATAGATCCTTGCATTGTTGTAGAATGCCATGCAAATCAGTACATCAAATATTCATTGTTCTAATATAAGGATATGAATTGTTTTTGCTGCCTTGTGAAATGATAGACTTTGCTCTTTGTTTCATAGAAGACTTGTCAAAGAAACTACTATGCACCTCCCTTATATTCCAGTTTGGAGAGTTTCACAATTGTTTTCCTCTATAGCCCGTGACAACTTTGTGTTGTTCTTGCGGTAAGCCATTCTGCAATGCCTTTTCCAATTCCATACTTATCTATTTTCATACGTTTGTTTTCATATAACAATACAAAATGTTTCTTTGTAGTTGTATCATGTTGCACTCAACACAAAGATAGAGAAACAAGCAAAAATGCAGCCCATGTATTCAACAATTGGTCTTGGAAAGACGCCTAGAGCTCTAAGTGTAAACAAGGTTTGTATTACATATTTATATTTTCTGATTTTATAGATTCAATTTTCCCCTCCCTCCATGGCTAGATAACCTCTATATATTTGTTGCTTTATATAAACATTCATGCATGGTTTTATACATGTACTTGAATAGAATAACTATAGTTTGTTGTTTAGATTAGATTTTCCCATGGTCCTATACTTGCCTCTTATGCAAACCCCAATGGGAATTTCAAACAAATAGTTGATAGGAAAATGTGAACTCTTGCATCAATTGCTTCTTTTGTATTCATCTGTTTCATGATATTCTATTTCCCTTTTCTTTTTCAAGCTCCCTATATTTTGTATTAACATGTTTCATATTATTCTCTTTCTCTTATATCTTAAACCCTACATTAGACATATTAATACAAGATACACAATTTGTTTAAGAATTGAGTTGTGAATTCAAAATTCAAGTTATACTCTTTTCTATTCAACCCAAGCGAATAGAGAAATTCTAAAAGAGCTATTAGAAAAATAATTCACAGCCAGAAACCTAATCTTAATCTACAATTGATCCTATGTTAATGGCTACAAAGCTAAAAGTACACAAAGATACCTGTAAACAATGAACAAATAGTGGAAAAAATATTATCCCTATCCATATTTTTTGACAACAACAAGAACATTTAACCGTAATCTCTCCACCCATGCAAAGGGATAATATCTTCGAGCTCTTCAAAATTTGTATAATGTCAAAGATACAACAATATAAGAAGGAATAATAAGCACACACTAGTGTTATTCTAATACCTCTTTTACAATTTCTCTATTTCTCTATAGTATTTAGTACGAGGTAATGCATATGGAATTTTTAATGAAGTTTGTGGGGTTATACTCTTTTTTACATGGGTGTTTTGCATAAATAATTAGTTTATTGTTAATATCTACTTGTTATATGTTTTTAAACAGAGCTTTCATCAACCCAACCATGAATAGGATTTATCGACTAATAGCTCTTTTACAATTTGTGTTTTTACACAAATAGACAACACTTTTCGAGGGATTTTACTAGCAGCCTGGAGCTTACCTCTTAAACAAAGGATCTACCTAAATCTTCTTCATTTCTCATTACACATAGATAACTAAAACCATAAACAAACGGTGAACAAATTACTAACCCTAAGGAAAGGACATTTAATTACAATTCCTCCATCCATACAACACGATAATCTCTTTCAAATCTCCACAATGGGTATAACAACATAGATACAAACATTTGACAAGAAGACATAGACAATAAATTAACCATCTATGCATACTACTCATGTAAAACAACATACATTATCCATATATATATATATATATATAGATACATGTGAGCTTATATATATATATATATATATATATATATATATATATATATATATATATATATATATATATATATATATATATATATACATGTATATGTCTACTAGATTACATCTATATCTACATGTATGCATACATATATATGTATATTGGGTACTTTGCATAAATGATTAATTTATTGTTCATTCCTTTTGGTCTCTCCTTATTGTTCCTTTTCATAGTAGGTTGGAGGGTTTTAACACTCATGTGTTGCAAAATGTGTGAGGAAGTATATTGATTAAATTGCATGAAAGACCCATTTCGAACAGTATTTTCTTAATGCTATGGGAAAAATTATATCATAGCACAATATGTACAAAATCTATTTGGTGGTTTATAAGTGTTATTGTAATAGTTCTTGAATCTGTTCAACTTTATATCTTTAGCTGATACACTATTTGTTAACAATAGAGTTGTGACAATGCAATTGAATAAACCTATTTTCTTGCATATTTTGGAGCACATATTCATAATTCCATAATTCCCATTCTAACAATGCAATTTAGGGTATGTGTAGGATCATGATGGGCCAAAATGCGGAAATATGATGGGTATGTGGCTGACGAATTTTTTTTTACCCAAAATTGATGAAATGAAAAGGGTTTTTAAAGCAGATTCTCAGCTTTCCACTAATATAAATTATGCTTTATTTTGAATTTAATAAGTAATTATTATTTATTTTCTATTCAAATTATGACTAAAGTCCTAATTGATAGACTGATTGAAAAACATCTATAGCTTTCAAATGGTATCACAATTTTTGAATCCAAAACATGTGTCACATTCTATGCTTTGCATACTATAGGATTAAAAAAGAAAAAATGAATTTCATGAAGTTTTGACCAAGTTAAGGTGGTTAGACATACGAGTTTTTTATATTTTTTAAAAGTTGTAATAAAAAAATAATAATTAATTACTTAGTTGGAAAAAAATTACAAAAAAATATGCATCACATCGGGACATGATTCATCTACTTATATCTAAAATATTATAAAAAAGTATTATCATTTTATTGTGGTTAGGGTGGTCAGACAGACACCTACTTCTTATTTTTTCCTTGAAATTTAAGTACTACTGCATTGAAATTTCAAATTTTCACCAAATAGATTTCTTTTTTTTTAAAAACAAATATAGTAGTTTAGAAACTAAATTCAATTTTCTACATATTCTATTCTTACATATTTTTGAAATAATATAGATACCTTATTCAAAATTTTAAGTCAAGTTGCCTAACTCTGATTTGTCTAATTTTTTTGCCACTTAAGGGCCTATTTTTTCCATGATGATCCTGCACATAACCTTGAATTAAAAATATTTTCTTGCATATTCTGGTGTATACTCTCATGCACTACAACATTCTTTGCTTTGTGCATCTTTCAAGCTATACACATTCTCTACATTTAGTCCCTTTGTGTCATTCTAATTGATTTAAGTGGAAATCCTTACAAATAGGATGTTGTGGGTTGTCAATTGCTACATAATTTATTCTTGTGTTTGCATATATACATTTGCACATTCATTTCCCTACTCCTTTGTACCAATGCGGTCAGTCAAAGTAAATGCAATATTGAATGTAGCAGTGTGCAAAAGTATACTTCGATTAAGTTGCATTACATGCATATATATATATATGTTCACATGTTGCTATCCACTATATGTATACATGTACATATATATGTATGTAAATGCAATATTGAATGTTGGTGTGTGGGAAAGTATACTTTGATGAAATTGTATTATCAGAAGAGCAATTGTGGTGTTGGTTTGATAGCAGGCTATTGTTAAATTCGGCGTGTTCGGCTCCATTTTTTAGCAGGTTGGAGGGTTTTAAAATATTGAGCTATGAAATCAGTAAGTCATTTTGAATGGGTATTCAATATAAATGATTAATTTATTGTTTATGTCTTTCATTCTCTGCTTATTGTTCGTTTTGATAGCAGGTTTCAGCATTTGAACACTGATATGTTGTGTAATTTTTCAAATTGTTCAACGCTCTAACAACTCAATCCAATTCCCCTTGTGGTTGTCAAGCATCACCAACAGTACATGTAAGTGAAAAAATTCTCCATTATCAACAAGTAGTTTCACTGACCCACTTACAAATATTATTCGTCATTTCTACTTTCTAGTTGTGTTTATTGATTTTGGCTATATATTTACTAATATTTCATCCTTTCTTACTCATCTTCTTTCCCTATCCATTGACATACACCTCTCTTCTATTTTCAGGTGCTAGGCTAAAGCATACATGACAAATCCAAAAGATGGAACTCCACAAAATTTCCAGTGGATGTTTCATATTTCTTTTTCTCGGGGGTTTGGCTAGGGTCCCCGAGGCTCCATGATGACAATATGGTAGGGTGGATAACGAGCATGGGTTTTCTATTTTTGATCTTCATCCCATGTATCTTTTCTCACATAGATACATGTATAAAAAACATGGTTTGTAACAACATAACAAATACTATTATTAGTGTAATTAATTATTTATTACACTAGCATAAGTTAACTTAGGTCTTGCACTAATTTAGTCCTAGATTTCATAAATTAGGAAATCATTAATAATGGGGTAATTCCCCCTTCCATATTTGTTGGGATAACACTCCTTCTAGAAGATGAGTTTTCCTTATAGAACTTATCTCAATCTTTTATCATTTCCTAAGTAGGGTTCACATGTTGTCACATGTTGTTAGATCATGAAACATGGAAACATCATATTGCATCTTGCATCTCATTCATGCCTATATATTCAGGGCATTTGTACATTTGTAATCATCTTTGATAAATAATGGTTTTACCTCTCACAATAGAAATATATCTATTTTCATGCCCTTAGTTGCAACACTTTCTATGTGGTTGAATTTCACCTTCGCAAAGATCCTTTGAAGTGTGCACAACTTCATTGGATGATTCAACATCCATTATTTCAACATGGTATCAGAGCCATTCCATTGAGATTCCATCCCAAGATCAAGAAAGTTGGGCTAGAGAGATTCATCGAAGGCTTGAAGGTTTCGATTGCAGGCTACTTGACTCCACTCGGGGACCAAGCTAATTTTTGAAGCAGATTGAGTTAGATCTGAGCTCACCATTGTCTTCAGAAGGCCTCGAAAACCTAGGATTACTTGTCCAATCATCAAAATTGGATACATCATCCCATGAGCCATCAGAGGTATTTTTTGGTTTGCAAAATCAATCGTACTATCCATACAATTTGCAGTAAAATATCACCCCGGTCAGTTGTCCTCTAAGGAAATTTTTTTTTTTAGTCACAAGCACCTTTTTAAAAAAAAAAAATCAGGGCTTTTTCATATCATTAGGCAAAAAAATATTATTTAGGCTTTTCTATAGTTGCAAAAAAATAAATCTCATCGGCATACAAAAAATATTTTCATCGACATATACAAAATATTTTCATCGACATATGGATTTGATTTATTAAATCTTCAGGTCGGCATTTATCAAAATTTTCTACAAATATTTTTTTTCGGCATATATATCTTGATTTTTTATTGTCTTTGGAAATATAAAAAATCAAATAAATCATTTTATTGTTAGGATCTACATATTAATGTCTGAAGATATTTCTTTTGTTAGCCCATTTGAAAAGTCTGCAGATTTTTTTTTCAACCCTGCCCACCGGCCTGTCCATCAGAGTCTTCACCACTCAACGACCTGTCATTTATTGTGGTTCACGTGACCACTTTCCCCTGCCAAAGATAGCTCCATCTTGCCGATGTTTTCTTGTTGGGACTATGCTTCTTTATTGACGTTGGTCGTTGTTTTCCTGTCGACATCCAAGTTTAGGCCGCTGGCACCGCTGACAACCCCGCTCCAACAGCCCTGACCCATGGTCATTTTGAGGACCATGTGATCTGCAATTTGTGAGTGGAACCACCCTTATATAGGTCACGCCGCTGTGTTCTACCACCCCACCGCCACCTCCAGTGGATCTCTCTTCTTTTCCCAATTTCTCCGCTATGGTCATATTAGCGAATAGGTGCTACCACTTGGAGCCAGATTTTCCCCCCTAATTAGCCTGTAGAGTGCCTAATCTAGGCCTTTTTTTCATTTTTTCGTAACTTTCAACCAGGGTATCAAAATTTGACAAACAAGATACCCTCAAAAAGAGAATTTGGTCTACTTGCCTATGGTGATAGATCCATTCTACATAATTTTTCTCGAAAAAAATCCATAGTCAAATGAAGTCAAAACCCTAGTTTGGACATAAAGTCTCATATCTTTGTAACGTTTGTCAGATTTCGGTGATTCCAACAACATCATGAAGGTAATTCAGAGCTTTTTGCATTAGTCCATTCACTTTGATTAGTTTGAGCTTCAGGTACTCTTGCATTGGTTTTGTTCAATTTGGTGCATTTGTTCAATAGCTTGGATATCTTGAAGCTTGGGTAGGATCACTTTAGTTGCACATCATCTTTGGAAGTTTCTATTTTCTATTGAAGGTCATTGTCTTTTTTTTTTCGGAGAAATTTGATAGTGCATTATGGGGCTTGCATGTACTTCTTCTCTAACTATGTTGCACAAGGGTAACTATGAACAATGGCGGGATGGGATCATACACCATCTCCAATCACTTGATTTATTGTCACATCTATTTGGTAGAGTTCCCCATCCAAGTGAAGTTATTCAGGAATTTTCTTGGATTTGTTGCAGATACACTGTCTTGGAGATCATTGGAATTGAAGTTGATTGTGATTTTTTGAGTTCTATTGATCATTGTGATTGTCCTCACATCCTTTGAAATAAAATTTGGGAGCTATATGGAGATTCAGACACTCCACCATTTCCCGATGTCCATGATTCAGAATGTCATTCCTCAGATCAAGTACCATATGATGATATTGCTATGCAGGAGGTTGTTTGTTTCGATTGCCTTGAATCTTCTAAAGAGGTTGACAAGGTTTCTTCATATGCTTCTTCTCCATCAAAGATAGTCAGTATCCCTTCGCATTGAATGATTCCCTGTCTAGATTCATTGATTGAGGCTTCCATCATCAGTCATCAAGACACATTCAGTTTTCCAAACTTGACATCATAGGATGGCTTTGTTTTAGGTATCACTAACTTGGCTACTTCTATAGGTTTCGAGGACATTCTTGAGGGGATATCACTCCTCTACTCAAATCCCACTTTAGAGAGTTTTCCTCAGTCTCCACATCCTTTTTCTTGACCTTAATTGGGGATCCAGAGACTATCTTGGAGGCACTTGTTTTCTCTTCAGAGATTTCACATATGAGACTTCTTACCTCTCATTCCATTCAGGAGTTCGAGTTTCTTCAATATCTACCATTGGATTTTGTTCTTCCTAGCGGGAGACATATGGTTTGGACACATTTGTTGCTCCAGACTTCTTTCAGTGCTTTTGAGGACACTTCATTGTGGGGGGGAAATCTAGTCTCCGTCACATTCATTCTATTGTAGTCTTTGGATCTTGTTCAGCATCAGTTTTTGCATCATCCTGATTTGTCACTTTCTTCATTGATTGGGTATGTGCCCAAGTGTTGATTGTGGCATCTTCATCTTCATCAGGCAAGGAGAAATTTGAGTAGTTTTCAGAGACATCATCCACATTCATCCTACCTTCCTTTAATTCCTATTGGAATGGGAAGCATCTTTGCACTTGCACATGGTTTTGTTTCTTCTGAAAGGGAGACAAGTTGTTTGTCGGCATTGGATCTTGTTTTCTCTTCAAACACTTACCATTCTTGTAGGTGATCATATCTTCTTGGGGGGCTATATAGTCTGTCTATTTCCCTCCTATGGGGGGGCTATTGATTGTATTGTATCCATATGAAAGATGGTGTACTTGGGGGGGATTCCTCCATCCTTCCCATCTTTTCTCACTTCTTTGCATTTCATCTCCTTTTCGGAGAGGGGTTTCATTTCCACTGGGTTTTCCCCTTTTCTCTGGTTGTGGGATATTTTTTGCATTTTTATTTTCATCATGTAAATGTGTACCTAACATGGCCTTGTAGCCATGACCCATCATCATCATCATCATCTTTGCATAATCATTGCATTTCCTCCCTAAGTTGCACTTATGGGGGGGGTTAGTGTAATTAATTATTTATTACACTAGCATAAGTTAACTTAGGTCTTGCATTAATTTAGCCCTAGGTTGCATAAATTAGGAAATCATTAATAATGGGGTAATTCCCCCTTCCATATTTGTTGGGATAAGATTCCTTCTAGAAGATGAGTTTTCCTTCTAGAAATTATCTCAATCTTTTATCATTTCCTAGGTAGGGTTCACATGTTGTCACATGTTAGATCATGACACATGGCAACATCATATTGCATCTTGCATCTCATTCATGCCTATATATTAAGGGCATTCGTACATTTGTAATCATCTAATATTCTAGATAAATAGAATCTCTATTTGCATGCCCTTAGTTGCAACACTTTCTATGTGGTTGAATTTCTCCTTGGTAAATATCCTTTGAAGTGTGTGCAACTTCATTAGATGAGTCAGTATCCATTATTTCAACAACTACCAAGTCGTCACAACAGACTCAACACTTTTATTGTTTTTCCCTTAAACAATGTGCATCTATCATTTATCTCTTTTGATTCTCCAATTGCACTATGCAATCATTCATTTAAAAGTTATTTTTTTTATTCTAAATTGCATTGTAATTCGCTATACTTGTCTTCTATGAAAATGTTTACTGCGGGTTCTGGATCATCTATGATTTAACTATGATTTTTAACTATTCTTTTAATAGTTGTTTTACAATTTCGCTATTATGTCTATAATATTTAGTGGCAAATAATGTACCTTGAATCTTCCATTGAGAAACCAATTGTTATACTAAAATTGGTGTCACACCTTGTCTACATAGTAATAGAATTACAAGTGCAGATGCATATAGCTAATTTCCATCTCTCGTTAAAAAGAACATGCATACTAAAACTTCAATTTCCAAAACTATAGAGATATACTAATTATAAAAAGTATTCACTATTGAATGTCTTCCTTTGATAGAAAAAATGTGTACATTTTAAATCCAATTTAAGAAATTACATGCATGGGTGATGACCCTTACAAAAAAATTCCATTTACTTCAAAATTAAATAATTAATTGATTGAATAACCTACACAAAAATCAATAATATACATGTGCATCTTAAGAAACAATTATTTTAAATTTGATATTTAATTTAATTTTTAAATTTCCAATTTTAAACAAATTTAAAGAAGGATTTCCTAATTTTCTAATAGTAATAAATAGAATTTACAGAAAAATTTATTCATGATTACTTGATTCATACATTCTAACTCATACATTTCATTCACGATGACCTTTCCATGCAAAAAATAGCATCATCCCTCCTCGATGCAAAGATCACCCGCTGCAAAAGACCCCTATTAGCTGATTGTCGCATTCCAATGCATGCGACTGCTAGTATGATATTTAGCTTCCAATTTTAGATAAAATTATTCTACTTATATATTTCTCTTTTTGATTAGTGTTTGCATAAGGCCTTTGTACTGCGAATCATTTTTTTTAATAATTTTGTTGAAATGTCTCATGGAGTTGGAAGACTAGAGATTATGTAGTTTCATAACTACAAATGCACCTTGAATGATCACTTTATTCCTTCTCAATTATATTGTTTATGACTCCTCAATTACATTTTTTTATGTATATAGAGTAGAATATTGTATATTGACTTAACTTTTAACAATCAAATATTTATAAATATTCTTTTATTAACTTGATCAATGTTTAAGTAAAACTTTTTTCTCTTCAGAAAATTGATAATATATATTAAATTAAATTAAAGAAACTAATTAAATAATAACAAATAACCTTTTATTATATATTTATTATATTCTTATACTCATAAAACTATGAAAAATACACTTAAGCTAAAAAATATCACTTTAATAAATAAAGATTGAGATATTATCATGATGTTTAATTAATGTTTGTATTTAAAAAACATGTTATGATGAAACTAATTGTTTTAGGTTAAGATTGATATATAATGAAATCATAATACTATTATATGAAAATATTAATCTTGGTTTCTAACAAATTTTATTTTTTTAAGATAAATCTAGATTAGATATTACCTATAATAGTATAGATACCTTTAATGTTGAGAAATATTTTACAATGACAATAGGAGGTGAAGTGTAATGATATGAGCATGTTCACAAAAACTAATATCTTGAGTTTGAAAGTAGTTTACATTTCAAAACATTAATATTTGATAATGAACATAATATTTGTAAAATAAGCAACACATAAATAAATAATTTTTAAAAATTAAAACTATTTTTTAATGTTTATTTTTTCAAAAATAAAATTAAAAGTTACATATAGAAGTAAAAAAAGTGGTCAAAGATGGGGAGCGATGGCACGCGTGGGCTGTCTGTGGACGTGCTAGGGCATCCGCGCCCTAGCCTGGTGTTTCCTGTGTCTCGTGGCTGCGTGGGTGGGGCGTTTGTGTGGTGCGAGTTGGGGCCAGGGGTGGCTCAGTTTCTGCCTTCTTTCCTGTGCGGGGGTGCTGTTTCTTGTGTGCGTTTTGCTGCATCCATTGGGGTTTGGTGCGGGCGTCGACCTTGCCTTTGTCTGTGTTTCCTTTCTCCTTGGGCTGCTGTTTTTGTTTTCTTTGCTGGCTGGGTGGGGCCTTTGCCGTATTGATAGTGTTGAGTATTGTCTTTGTTTGTCTCTTTTCTTGCTTGCTTTGTGGGTGGTGGAGAGGCAAACTGGTTTTTGCTTGGGGCCTCTTGGCTGGAGTTTCTTCTGTGTAGGGTCTGAATGGCAAGGCTTGCATCTTTTGGTGAGGTGTAGGGGGATGATGCCTTGATGGAGGTTGGTGTTGGGGCTTCGTCTGGAGCGGGTTTGACAAAATCCAGTACCTTTAAAATGCATAAGATAAATGGCTGCCTGGAAAGAGCTCAAGTTCGTCCTGTGTTGGTGATTCAATCAGAGGCGGTAGCTGAAGATCTTGAGTACTATAGTAAGCATGTTTTGATATGTAATTTTATGGGGATGAGGGTCTCTCTTTCTTTCTTGGACACTTGGATCCGCAAGACTTGGTCTCCGAAGGGTGACTTTGATGTTCTATTGGCTACAAACAATTTCTTTCTGGTAGATTTCTCGTGTATTTCAGATCAAAATAGGGCATTTGAAGGGGGGCCTTATTTTTATAACCAAGTAGGTCTCTTCATAAAACCATGGCATGCAGGCTTTAATTCAGTGGAAGAGTTGCCTTCTAGGGTCCTGGTTTGGGTTCGCCTTCCTCGGCTGCTGCTTGAATGTTGGAGGACTAATATATTACAATCGATTGCTTTATTGCTGGGTAAGCCTATTGGTCCTTCTCAACATACTTTGGATAAAAGGATATTTTCTTATGCGAGGGTTTGTGTTGAGATTGATCTGAGTCAGCCTTTGCCTGATTCTATTGAGTTGACCGTTGGCTCTAATTCCTGGACTCAGCCATTGGATTATGAAATGTTGTTGTTTCGGTGCCGGTTATGTCATGAATATGGGCATCTACTACGGAGGTGTCCTCGGGATTCTGGTGCAGGAGTAAATAATGTAGGTACCCAATCCAATCCAAGGGTGGATAAAGGTAAGGATCCTGTGCAGGGAATGGCAGAGGATAAAGATGGTTTTGTTCCTGTTAAACCTCGCAATCATGGACGGGGTCAAAAGAGACCTTTTAAGGAAAGGCAGGAAGGGGAGATATTCAATAGATTTGAGGCTTTAGATGAGTTAGTTCAAGAGGAAGGTTTTACAGCTGACTTGCAGGAGGTGGATGGCTCTAAAGTGTTGGTGGAAGTTCAACCTTTGGTGATCCCTGAATTAGACTTGCCTGGCAACCAGGATCCTCAATTGGTTTCTGGTCTTTCTCCTTCCGCTCCGGCTTGTGGTGAGGAGAGTGGGGTGATTGTTGCTTCTATTGTCCCCTTTAGTGGGGGTAAGGCTTGCTCATAGGTTCGGGGTAGCCCTGAATTAGAAAAGACTAAATCTTCTTCTTCTATTTTAGGTGTGCAGCAGAAATATTTTAAGAAAGGAATTCTTGAGAAGTCAGTTAAGGTTGGTCGCAAAAAGGACCAAGAAAAGGTGAAGCTGGTTGGAGACAATTTGGTTGAGGCTAGTTCAGTGAAGACTATTGATGCGCTCTTCTCCCAACCCCAACGATGATAGTTCTTTCTTGGAATGTGAGGGGTATGAATAGCATCCCTCGACAAAAGGCTATTTGAGATCTAGTTTGTGTTCATTCTCCTGATATGGTTTTCTTGCAAGAAACTAAGCTATCAGTGGATAGTATGTTAAGTGTGGCTTCAAAGATTTGGGGTCGTGGCCAATGTCAATGTGTGGGTGCTTCTGGTAATTCTAGTGGAGTGGCTTGTTTTTGGGATCCTCAAAAGGTTAGCCCAATTTGGTGGTTCTCTTGCAGGAGTTCAATTTCTTGTGTTGCTTCTCACTTAGAGTCAGGGGAGAGGGTTCTTTTTTCTAATTTATATGCTCCAATTGATTTCCATGGTAAAGCTCAGCTGTGGGATCATGTTACACATGTGAGATCTCTGGATCCTTACTTTCCTTGGATCCTAGCTAGGGATCTTAATGCTATCACTTCTTTAGAGGAGAAGAGAGGAGGCTGTGCTTGTTTGGAGCCCTCCTCTAGGCTCTTGCAAGATAATATGGCTCTTTTGAGGTTAGTTGACATCAAGCCAACTAATGGAGTCTTCACTTGGGATAACAGGAGGACTGGAGATGCTGCTATCTCTTAAAGACTTGATAGATTTTTGCTGTCCAGTTTTTGGATGGGGGATAGGTGGGTGATTGGCTCTGAAATATTGGATGGAAGAGGTTCTGACCATTGGCCAATTAAGCTTGTAGTTGAAATGCCTCAACGATGTGTTAGATAGACTTTCAAATTCCAACTCATGTGGCTCCACGATGAATCTCTTCATGATTTGATTTCTAGCTGGTGGGATCTTGGGAAGCCATCTTATGGCACTGCTATGTACTCTTTTTCTAAGATGTTACAATACGTCAAATATAGGTTGAAAAGATGGAATAGGCAACATTTTGGTAATTTGTTTCATGAAAAATAGAAGGCGCGGGATAACTTGGACTTAATCACCAGGAAGATTTAGGATCAAGGCCTAACAGAAGAGTTGAGGGTGTCAGAGGTTGTTGCAACAAAGGTGGTTGAGGAATGGGAGTTACGTGAAGAAACCTTTTGGAAACAGAAGTCCCGTATTGACTGGCTTCAGGCTGGTGATAGAAATACTTCTTTTTTTCACAACTCTGTTAAAGACCGGAAGCAAGGTAATGTTATTTCTTCTCTCTTGTTGCCTGATGGGGAAATTTTGTCCTCTTCCGCTTCCATTTTTGTAGAATGCATCCGATTTTTCTCTTCTTTATTCTCTAAAGATTCCCCTCCTGCAGAGGAGAATGAAGCTAGGATTCTAAATTGTATCCCTCAGCTTGTGTCTAATGAAATGAATGAATCGCTGCTCTCTCCTATTACCTTGTCGGAGCTTGAGAAGCTGGTGTTCCAAATGAGGAAAGGTAAAGCACCGGGACCTGATGGATTCCCAGTGGAATTCTTTCAGGAGTTCTGGGAGGTGGTCAAGTTAGACCTCTTGGAGGTTGTTAAGGAATCTCTCATGAATAAACAAATGTTGAAGTCCCTGAATGCAACTTTTTTAGCTCTCATTCCAAAGAAAGTGGGGGCTAATTCTTTGGATCTTTTTAGACCTATTGCATTATGCAATGTGGTTTATAAGATTATTACTAAATTGATTGCAGAAAGGTTGAAACCTTGGCTTGGTGGGTTAATCTCTGAAGAACAGGGGGGTTTTGTTGCTGGTAGACAGATCATGGATGGTGTTGTGATTGCTGCTGAGACTATCCATTCTATGGAAGCTTCAAAAGAAAAATCTATGTTTATCAAGTTGGATATGGCTAAAGCTTATGATCATGTCAAATGGAACTTTCTGTTTAAGATTCTTGGAGCTTTTGGCTTTGCTAGTGGTTGGATTGAATGGGTCAAGAGTTGTGTTACTTCCTCCTCCTTCTCCGTGCTTATCAATGGTGAGCCCACTGAGTTGTTTGGTGCTTCTAGAGGCCTCAGACAAGGAGATCCTTTGTCCCCCTACTTATTCATCCTTCTTACTGAAGGATTGGGCAGGCTTATTCATGTTCAGGTTGCTAGCAGCTTGATTCAGGGTTGGAGATGGGGAAATGATATTCCTCCCCAGTCCCATCTGTAGTTTGTCGATGATACTGCCTTGATGGGTAAGGCGATGGTGGAGGAGGCTCTCAATTGGCGTAATGTTTTGGACAGCTACCTGGCAGCCTTTGGGCAACACATTAATGAGGGGAAGTCTTGCATCTACTTCTTCCATACTCTTAAGGTTATCCAAAGGAGAATAGCTGGTATTCTTCGTTTCTAGATTGGTTCGCTTCCTTTTCTCTATCTTGGAATCCCGCTCTCCATTTGTTCTATCCCTAAAAGGTTTTGGCAAGAGACTTTGGACAAGTTTCGAAGTTTGGTCAGTCATTGGACTTGCAGGTGGCTTTCTACAGCTGGAAGAGTGACTCTTTTAAAGTCGGTGGTCCAGGCTCTCCCTCTTTATAGGTGCTTTGTTCTTTCTGCTCCTTCAGGTTTTATTAAAGATTTTGAGAGATTGTCTCGCTAGTTTCTGTGGTCTGGCAACCTTCTTCATAGAAAGTGGAGCTTGGTGAATTGGGAGGCTGTCTGTAGGCTGAAGCAGGAGGGGGGTCTTGGCCTACGACGGACGGATTGGAATGGACAGGCCCTGGCTGCCAAGTTATATTGGCGTTGGTGTTCACAACAACATATGTTGTGGGATAAAATTCTTACCCTCAAATACTTGGGTGTGGTGGAAAGCATGGAGGTTGCTAGATTTAGTATGGAAGGGAAAGGTTCTATGATCTGGAGTACTCTTAAACGGGGTGCTCAGCTTGTTAAACAAGGACTTTTTTGGATTTGTAATGGGGGCCAGGAAGCCCTCTTCTGGCATGACTCCTGGGATGGTCACCCCCCTCTTTTGTCTTCTCATCCCCACCTTCAAAACTTGTGTCAAATTTTTGAAGAAGCGGGTTGGTGTCATGTGGCTGACTTCAAATCTCAACAATCTTTGAATCAGATTACTATGTCTAGGTGGAATGACCCTTTGGTTTGGCCTCCTGGGGGTGTGATGGAGGATCGCCAAGAGCTTGCTAAGATTCTATCAGATCGTGCTTACAATTCTCTTCTTGGTAGTGATGTGCTTGCTTGGGGTCCTGATTTCAGAGGTAAGTTTTCAGTGGCCTCAGGTTATCAGGCTTTGGATAAACAGGTCTTTGGGAGCTCTGAGGTTTCTTGGTGGAAGCATGTCTGGAATAAATTTGCTTGGCCTAAGTGTAATTTTTTCTCTTGGCTTGTTGTCCAAGGTAAGTGTCTTACTTGGGATAATCTTTCAAAGCGGGGGTTCCATGGCCCCTCCATGTGTGTTATGTGTGGTCAGCATGATGAATGCCTCTCACACCTCTTTTTTTAGTGTTCCTTTGTCAAGGCTATCTGGCATCACTGGTGGAATCTCTGGGGATTACCGTGTTGCCATGTCTCTGCTTTGGATGACTTTTGGAGGAGACAGGGTCCATCTCCTACCAAAACCTCTTTTCTTAAAATTGCTTGGAGCATTGGCCCTAGCTTGATTGTTTGGCATGTTTGGTTGGAGCGTAATAGAAATATTTTCTTGGACAAAAAATTGATCTTGGAGCAAGTTTGGAGGCGTATTCTGGGGGCTCTGCAAGAGACTTTGTCTGCTAAGTGTGATTTGTCTGTACCAATTGATCCTGGGGACGTCGGTGTTGTTAATGCCCTGGGTCTTGTTGCTGGGGATAGGAGAAATTTGAGCAGTGTGCATCATAGGTGTGGGCGTGAGCGAGTGGCTCATGATGGTTTTTGGTGTCCGCCTGTTCTAGGGGAGCTAAAAATCAATACGGATGGGTCATCTAGGGGCAACCCTGGACATGCTGGAGTTGGTGGCATTGGTCATGACAGTCTTGGAGTGGTGGTGTTTTTATTTTCTATGTATCGTGGTTTGCAAACTAATAATCTCATGGAGGCTAGTGCTATTCTTATGGCGATTGAGCATGCGGTTGGCCTTGGATGGCGGCGGATTGTCTGTGAGTTTGATTCTCAGGTGGTTATTGAGTTGTTGCATAAGCGACAGTTGGAGGATGTGAATTGGCAGCTAGCTATGGTCGTCAAGCAGATTATATCTATGTGTGCTTCTCTTGAGTCCATTGTCTTCCGCCATATTCCACGGGAGTGGAATAGGGTGGCTGATGGGTTGGCTAGATGGGCGACGGAGAAGACTGATTCTTGGTTTGTGGATGGTTGGGGCAATCTTCCTAATGACATGGCCCCTGTTCTTGAGGAGTGGGTTGCTGAGGATATGAGGTGCTTCTTGGGTGTGAATTGATTCCTGTTATGTTGGCCCCTTGTGGGTTTGTTCCTCTGATCCTTGTATTGTTTTGCTGATTCTGTTTAAATAAAGTTTTTACCCTCTTTTTTATAAAAAAAAAAAAGTGGTCAAAGATAAACAAATAAATAATGTAGATATAATTAAATTTATATGTCTATGTATGCAATAAATAAAATAGTTACAAAGTAAAATAAATTATAATAAAAAAAATTAGTTACGCTGAGAGGCATAACCTACAGTGATAGCATAGGTGGAGCATGATCACGTTAAAAAAAAATGTTAACTTAAACAAATTAAGAGCCGACAACTAAAGATTTTTTATTAAATATTATATCTTTGCAAATGGTCTTAACCTTTTGAACTAATTACACCAAGAGGCATAACCTACAGTGACAACATAGATGGAGCATGACCGTGTTAAAAAAAATGTTAACTTAAACAAATTAAGAGCCGACAACTAAAGATTTTTTATTAAATATTATATCTTTTCAAATAGTCTTTAACTTTTTGAACTAATATACATAGCAAGTAAAATAAATGAATGTGTTCATTCAAAAATAAATTATTACCATAGATAAAAAGTGGGGCAAATAAGTGTGAATAAATATAGAAGTGGTGCTAATATATACTACGAGTGAAAAAAATGTAAATCTCTTTTACAACAATTAAAAACATAAAATGATAAAACTAAACTGGTTAAGCCTAATTTTTGTGTCTTCAATCTTTGTTTAATGAATTTATTAAACATAAATTAATGATTCACATGTAGTAGTAGTAAATTTTGTTTCTTCAATCTTTGTTTAATGAATTTACTAAACATAAATTAATGTTTCACATGGAGTAGTAAATTATTTAATTTTGATATGATATGGTTAAGTTTTATAATGTGATAAATTAAGGTAAATTAGGGTAAATTCAATGTGAAAAAGGTAAATTTATAATGTGAACTCATAAAATTTATATTGTGAACTCAATAAATTAATCAATAAATTTAAAAACTAAAATCATAAAATTAAGTAAATTTTAATAAAGCTTCTTTAATCTTTTAAATAAATTTGCACTTTTTCTTATATAAGAATCAAGTTTCATATGTTTTTAATAAATTTACACTTTTTCTTATACAAGAATCGAATTTCATATATAAGAGTTATAGATATTTGTAGTTTATTTTAAATTTTTTGAATTTCTTCAAAATAGTTTGTAAAAGCTTGAAATATTATTTTGTTATTTTAATCAAACTTAAGAGTTATTTTCTAGTCTACATTTGAGTTTCTTATAATGTTTTTGATAAAGGGAAAAACGGGTTTTACAGGGACCCGAAACCACCAAGTTTACAACAAAAGAGAAAGGACAAAAAGTCCAATAGAAAAAAATAGGCTACAACAAAAGAAAAAAAACTTGAAAAAGCAGCAGCCACCCGCAACAGACTAGGAGGGTCAAACAAAAAACCAACCAAAAATCCAACAAAAATACCAACCGCCACTAACCCAGAGTCTTTAGAACAAACTCAGTTTCAACCTCTAGGTTCTACATATCCTGAACACCCTTCTTGAAGGTTTGAATCATCTGTGGCATAGGAGGAGCCTTCCTCTTCAAATTAGCCCTAGTCCTCTTAGAAATACCAACATCCTCATCCTAGTTTTTATCATTGACCTCTTCCAGAACAACCACCAAAGACCCCTATTGAGCTTTGTCCAATTTTTTCGTCATGGCATTGATTATGATGGCATTGTGTCTTGCCATCCTATTGTTCTGCTCGGCTATAGTTTTAATAGTATTTTTAAATTTTTCCAGCTCAATTTCAACCCTTCTATCCATACCCGTTTGGTTATGGGTTTCTTTACTAGCACCATGATCTTTTCGCTCTGCCTCATTCCTACCAATCACATAAAATTTGACACCCATTTCTTCTAGTTTACTTTGAAGGGCCCAGTTTTTGATTTTTAGCTCGTTGATTTCATGAAAGACCCATTTCAAAATTCTGAAATGGTTAGCTGAATTGTTCCTAGCTAAACCCAAGACATCAACAACGGGTTCCCTATCAAGGTTGAAGCAAGTTTTAGCCAGGTCAGGGGTAGCAGGGGAACCAATTTTAACATCTTTGTCCAATGACAGGGCAAAAAAGGAAGTATTATTGTGAGCACTAGAGTCCTTAGACTCAGGAGAGTCTTCAGAGTAAGACACAAGTTTTTTTCCTGCAAGATTCTTGCCAACATTTCTGGTTTTAATGGTGGGACTTCCTGGCTTAGGCGTAGAGTAGGCTTTCATAGAATTAAGGCTTTTCTTACCAATTTGGATAGAGGAAGGACTAAGGACCATCCTAACCGGGCTCAGATTAGGAAAATTCCCACATAAAGTGGGTTAAGTATCATCCTCCTCAGAATTAGGAGGGGCAGCCAAATTAGCAGGGGCGATCATTTTTTGGAAATGTTCAACAATTAACCTAATTAAACCAGTATGCAAGATAGGAAATCTATTTGGGTTTTTCTTGTGATCAACTAAACTTTTTCTCAAAGAATAGAGAAGAAAGTAGGGAAAAGAAACCCTAACCTTGTAGTGGAAATGGTTGAGCAGGACAAAGTGGTAACCGTAGACCCTGGTGAAGCGACCATCCACAGTAATGTACTCCATGATGACACGGAGAAATTTCCTCCATATAGCTTTTATAGTGTCGACTTTGAGGTAGCTATTAGAAATTTTCACCAGTTTCATTCTTTCCTTCTCTTTCTTTAGAAATCTTATGACAACTTCATCAGAGAAAACCTAGTCCCTGAAAAATTTGTGTCCATCAGTGGAAATTCCAGTTACTTTAGCTATAAGGTTTTCATCGAGCTCCACTTTCCTACCAAAAAGGGTAAGCTCCTCGTTATTCCAATTCTTCTCAAAAAGCTCAGTGGCCTCCTGATTCGACCCATGGAGGTTTTCCAGAAAAGGGAGTAAATCCCCATTTTTTACTTTGTTCCACACTTTAAGATTTCTAGTATGAGTCTCAAAGCTATTTGGCTACACTCTTTTCCTATCTCCACCCATTTCGGCAAGCACAGTGGGGCAGGCGGTGATGAAATCTTTACTTGAAATGGTCTCACCAAATCTAAGAACCCACAAAGTATGCCAAGAAAACTTACAGTATAAGGAACTAAGCTCGGTCCCATACAATTTGATGATTGTGAGGTAATTACCCCGTACAATCATCATTAATGAGGAAACATGCTTCTTTCCCATGTGACACATCATAGTTTAGTAAGGGTCGGACGTTAACACTTAGTTCACTAAAATTTATCCAAGTTCACAATCCTTTGCTCCTAGCCCCTACATTCGCAAAAAAGTTTGCCACGGCATTAGCCTCTCTATAGGCGTGTGAAATCTTTATATTATGAAACTTGTTTGTAAAATTTTAATTGTTAAGTAAATATTTTTCTTATAAGGTTGTTTGAGAGTTGAATTGTTAGAGGAGTAAAAAATTAAAATTAAAAGTAAATAATACTATGATATTGTACATGTAGAAAATAAACAAATATAGGTCTGTGCAAGATCATGATGGGCCAAAAAGTGGAAATATGATGGGTATGTGTAGGGTATGTGGCTGACGATTTTTTTTACCCAAAATTGATGAAACGAAAATGGTTTTTAAAGGAGATTCTCAAATTTCCACCAATATAAATTATGATTTACTTTGAATTTAATAAATAATTATTATTCATTTTCTATTTGAATTATGATTAAAGTCTTGATTGATAGGCTGATTGAAAAACATCTATAACTTTCAAACAGTATCACATTTTTTGAATTTGAAACTTGTGTCACATTCTATGCTTCCCATACTATAGGATTAAAAAAAAAAATGAATTTCATGAAGTTTTGACCAAGTTAAGGTGGTTAGACATACAATTTTTTAATATTTTTTAAAATTTGTAATAAAAAAATCATAATTAATTATTTACTTGGGAAAAAATTACAAAAAAATATGCATCACATCCAAACATGAGTCAAAGATAAAATATGATTAAAAAATATTATCATTTTATTATGGTTAGGGTGGTTAGACAGACACCTACTTCTTATTTTTTTCCTCAAAATTTAAGTACTACTACATTGAAATTTCAAATTTTCACCAAATAGATATATATATATATTTAAAACCTAGTAGTTTAGATACTACATTCAACTTGCTATAGTTTCTATTCATACATATTTTTGAAATAATATAGATAACTTATTCAATTTTTTACGTCAAGTTGCCTAACTCTGATTTTCTAAATCTTTTGATACTTAAGGGCATGTTTTTTCCATTATGATCCTCCACGTACCCATATCACTACTTTAAAAATAATAATGGCCAAGGCAATATGTATTTATGTGTTTTTAACAATGTATTTTTATATTGTATTTGGTTGATAAAATTATTTATATACTTATGAACCATTAAATTACATCATTAAGTGTCTTTATGAATTCTTAACAATTTTATAGATTTAATAACTTTTAATAAAATTTGTAGGATGCCTCGTCATCCAAGGACAAGTTTTCAAAATGAAGAGCAATGGAGAGAGCATCAAAGAGAATATGCTTGAAATTATATGAGACAACGACGTGAACAAATGGCTAATGCACAAAGAGAGGAAGTAAGGAGTTTTACAATTGAAGAGCAACAAAAAGAACAAAGGAGAGAATATGCTTGGAACTATATGAGACAACGATGTGAACAAATGACTAATGTACAAAGACAAGAAGAAAGGATTTGTCAAAACCAAAATGATAGAGAAAGAAGCATTATACGTAGGGCAAATATGAAAACATAAGAGATTGAAGCATAAATGGGACAACATGCAGATAGAATGATAACACATCGTTCATGAATTCAAAGAGCTATGCATTTTGATTAATTGAATGAGATAGACAGACAACAAATACAAGTGCACAATCGTGAATCAGTTGAAATACATTGTCAATCTTGTGGGAATGTTGAGGTTAGTTTTGAAGGGGTGAATTCTGTTACAATAGATCATGTGCTACAAACACCAGATGATAGAGTTCAAAATGTAATGAATGTTGATAATAGAAGAGATCAAGAAGTAATTAATAACAATACAACTACTGA
Source organism: Sequoia sempervirens (assembly GCA_007258455.2). NCBI lineage: Eukaryota > Viridiplantae > Streptophyta > Pinopsida > Cupressales > Cupressaceae > Sequoia > Sequoia sempervirens. The sequence goes on from VDFB02058242.1 coordinate 146,067,769, forward strand.
GATTGATTTGAAAAGTATACAAATGATATTTTGACATGGACTAGATAAAATTTCTACACCAAGTATGTGTTATATTTGTGAAGAGAGTTATCCTACAATGAAGGTTGTACAGGTACCTGAGGGCCCTATTTGCAATCGATGTTGACAAGAGAGGAATGAACATTGATTTTCAACATTAAACAATATGGATCATGGTCCACAACCATTAGAACTTGCAAATTTAATGTAAATTGAAGAAATGTTGATAGCATGTGTTAACCCAATACTTCAAGTAACACATGCAACTAGAGGGAAATACAAATATAAAGGATATACCATAAGTTTTCCACAAGAAGTGAGAAAAATAGCTAAAATTTTACCACATCGAATAAATGATTTACTAGTCATCATCGTTCAAAAAAAGGATCAGCGTGGAACAACTTATAATTTTACAGTTAATAGAGATAGGGTATATAGAGCACTTAAATATAAAATAGAACATGATAGGTTCTATAAAGATGTTCAAATTGATGAAAATGCACTTGCAATTCAGATCAAAACATTTTTGACCAACTAAATTTTGTTTATATGGAGTTTGATTCAAATACAAATGAGTATGTATTTGCGGGTCCCATATTGGAGATAGATGAAGGAAACATTATTAATCACACTACATCAATGGCCTCTAAACCAATAAATCTTTGAAGAGAGATGGAACTAATTCATGCATAGGTAAATAACCCTAATGTAGATCCTAGATCACTAATTGATAGGCCAAGAATTGGACCATCTCCAGTGAATGAGTATGTTATGGAAGGATTACTTGATATGGCTTTTCCAACACTATTTCCAAATGGACGATATGATTGGATAGAACCACAAATGAGGAGAGTTCATTTGCATGAGTTTGTTAAGCATTTATTTAGATATAGAGATCATCATTATGGAAGACACCCATGATTTAGATATTATATGATGAATATGATTATGCGACATCGTGCACAAAACTCATCAGTAGTGTTTATCAAAAAGAGCTTGTAAGATATGCCAATCACAATAAATGAGTTAACAGAACATATGGGAAATGTCCCTCATTCACATCTAGCCAACTTTTTGATGTGTTTTGGTACAACGCTAAGGGGTACAAGGTCTTATTGGGAAAAATGTTGAGCTGAATTAGTTGATCTATTACATCAAATTGGAACACAAATATTTTTCTTTACTTTGAGTGCAACAGATATGTATTGGCTAGATTTGCATGCATTAATGCAAGGGACACATCCAACTAACCCACAAGAATCATATAAATGGTGATGACAAAATATTATTGGCTACTCACATATTGTGGCACATTACATACACCTACGATATACAATATTTTGCAAGGAAATACTACAAAAGGGAATGAAAGTAAAAGATTATTGGTCAAGATATGAATGGCAGCATAGAGGATCACCACATGTGCATGGATTCATATGTTTAGATGGAGCACCTAACATAGACAACCTTAATCCGAGAAATGTTAATGATAATTACTTTGGAATTCCTTTTGAAGATGCATCTCCAAATTTAATTCCAATTTCACTAATACAAAGGGGCCGCATGTGTCAATTTCCTCTATGACTGGCTTGGGCACTAACGATCCACAAATCACAAGGATTAACTCTTTCCAAGGCAATAGTTGATATAGGACCAAGGGAAAGGGTAGGATTAACATTTGTTGCTATATCATGTGTTAAGTCTTTGGATGGAATTAGAATCTCACCACCATTTACATATGATTGTTATGAAAAAATGAAGACAGGAAAGCAAATTTCCAAAAGAAAAGAAGAGGAAGAAAAACTAAAATATTTGGAAACATAACATTTTTATGTGATGTATATATTTTTCAAGTGAACTCTTCTATTAATATTGATATTAAATTTTTGGTATAAAAGATGAATTGTCTCATTCATTATGAATTCCTAATGTACACATCTTTTTGCGCATTTGAATAAATATGATATGAATCATGATTTGTAAAGTATTATAATTCTTTATTTAAGAAAAAAAATGTGATAAATTATTATTTTACATTGCACATTGTGGATGCTACTAGCTTAGATATCTTATATACATCTATCTAAAATACGTCGAGAGATATCAGTTTTCGAGGTGCTTATCTATTCTCAATAACAATTTAAAATAGGCACCTCGAGATTGATATCTCTCAGCGTATTTTAGATAGATGTATATAAGATATCTAAGCTAGTTATCAAGTTCTACAATCTTTGATGACATAGTAAAATACCTTTAAACTTTAATTATATTAAATTTATATTTTTATATTCATCAAAACATAAGACTATTAAATGAAAAGATTAATCTCGGTTTGTAACAAATTTTATTTTTTAAGCTAAATCTAAATTAGATATTACCTATAATAGTATAGATACCTTGAATGTTGAGAAATATTTTACAATGGCAACAGGAGGTGAAGTGTAATGATATAAGCATGTTAACAAAAACTAATATCTTGAGTTTGAAAATAGTTTACATTTCAAAACATTAATATTTGATAATGAACATAATATTTGTAAAATAAGGCACACATAAATAAATTATTTTTTAATGTTAGATTTTTTCAAAAATAAAATTAAAAGTTACATATAGAAGTAAAACAAGTGGTCAAAGATAAACAAACAAACCATGCAGATATAATTAAATTTATATGTCTATGTATGCAATAAATAAAATATAATTAAAAAAATTAGTTATCAAGTTCTACAATCTTTGATGAAATAGTAAAATACCTTTAAACTTTAATTATATTAAATTTATATTTTTATATTCTTAAAAACATAAGAAAGACTCTTACAGCTATTGAAACATGTTCAATTATTAAAATCTTTTATCACTTATTTGTATTCTCCCATCACAAAAGAAACAGTGGAATAAACATTTGTGAAGATGGGCCTTCTAACAGGCATAATAACAGACACAGGTCCATTCATAATCAATCAGCTCGCACCGTCCAAATTTGAAAAAAGCATTACTATAATTTATACACACATAGTAGCATCGCATAGAGTCATCGCACACCCCCTGAAATGCACCGGTTTCTCTTGGGCAGTAATCCTGCATGGGCACTGATCGTTTCAAACAAATTACAAATCACTAAATGTTTCAGAATTACAAGCACATCACTTAATCTATATAATACTGAAGAGAGGAACAATAAACACTACCAGAAGCAAATGCAACACGCGCTGTGAACAATAAAAACAGCAAATACAGATATATGCCCTTCGCCATGAAAGCAGCTGCAGAAGTCCAGACGTAATGTAATAAACTGTGAGAAAAAGAATAAGCGCTGGTACTACTTATAGCTAAAGCACCACATTTTAACAGCTATCCTCCTTCGGCTGTGCCGCCTATCTTTTCTTTCTTTATTGTTATTCTTGGTTTTGTATTGCTCCTGCATAACCTTGGACGCTTGAGTCGAAGAAATTCTTTTGGAGTACGTAAATATTATAAAATCAGTACAGCTATTCCAAATAATATTAAATGATGTCAAGCAGCCGCATTATTATACTATACATGAGATAGTGAGCTGTTCTTTTTGGATGCTGTTAATCTTTAGGATAATTATTATTTATTTTGTTTTAAGCTTCTTAAATTATATTTTATTACTAGTTTTACGTTTAGATCTGTAGTTATATATTATTCAAATAAACGTTGGTAAGATGTAGAAATAATTGAGGAGGAGGCGGCATTTGCTTAAGTTATTCCTATGCCTTTTTGTTAAATCTTAAATCTTCTCTCGTAGACTACTTTTCTTGCTGAGCATGGTTGATATGTATTCATATGCTAAACAACCTCTATCATTAGTGTTGTTATCCCTTCATATGAATGAATTTCTATAAACTAAAGGGGTAAAAAATTAAAATAGGGTTAGTATACTTATAGCTTAACCAAGATGCTGGAATTATTAGTCATTGTACTTGCACGCTGACTAGGAGTTTAACAAAATCTACGTCAAAGGATATTTTTTGTCCATGTTTTTAGTGAGTTGTCACATTTGTTTAAGGAAAATTAATAAACACATATTAAATTTGTATTCTTCTTGAAACCACTATTATGATATGAATAGTATTTTCTTTATCTATGTAAACATATTATTGCTTTTTAACAATTTGATCTAGCTTTTGACATATATAATGACACATTTTTATTTTTTTTAATTGCTTAATCTATGATATAGTCATGTTATGTTATGTTTCATGTACATGTTAATCTATAAGAAAATGGTGCATGATAATTTAAAATGTCGTAAACTTATGATATTTGAATATATGGTTCTATTTGATTCATTTATGTTGGTGGTTATTATAATTTATCTATATTAGGATCTCTTTTGAAAGAGTGGAATGCCGATTAAATATAATTTGTTGGAAATTAAAAATATTCATTTCTTTACATGATTATGCAAGGATTGTGTTTTATAAGGGAATTCTTAGTAATGGAAGAAATTTTAAAAAATTTATATGCCATCATTTAGTATAAGATTAAATTGTCAATGATGAGAAATCAATGGTTTTATGGATTCATACCTTCTATATCACTCACAATTCATTCTTATCTAACCGGTTTGATCCTATAGGAGAAATCATTTACCTATTTTATATATATAGGGTCTTGTTGCGATATTCGTATAGCTAGTAAATTTGTGTCACTATCTTTTACTAGTCATATAATTTATGGGGTTATTATAATTTAGGAATTTCCTAATAGAAATTTCTAGTATATATGTACCATTATTTAAGTCCTCGGTAAAGATATCATATATGATATTCACATACATTAATTGTTTCATTTTATTCATATGTGGTTCCTTTGCATGAACTATCAATGAAGGTTAGGATATTATCTTGTTTTAATGATATAGAAGAAATTTATGTTCGGTAAAGAAGAACCATACAATATTTTCATTTCTCATATTGTAAAATTACATGATTACATCAAGTGTGATTTAATGGTAAATGATAAATGGTATATGAAATTTCAAATTATATTTATGTACAAATATGATTAATTTGGTGAAGTTAGCATTGTGTGTACTTAGTATAAAGTTGTTGATGCATGAGCATCTGAGTGGACTGGCAATCAACATCAACAAAAGATATATTTTTGGTTTGATTTTAAATTTTGTGTGTTATTGGTTTCTTTTGACATCTAATGGCTATGAGAGCGAGTTGCATGTCAGATTAGCAAGTTTTCAGTTTTTGTCTTACTGTGGCTTTGGTGCACAACAAGTAGTTTTCACTGAAGCAATTGTTCAGGGAAATAGTGAAGTTTCATGATGAATCCTCTTATAATCAGATTTTGTAAAGAACCATAGATTTTATGGTGACAATTTCATGGTTGTAGCATTCATCGTTCAAGAGATATTAAAATTCCCATTCAGGCTTGTCAATTTATGAAAAGTTTAATATCTCACAATTTTGGAGCTCTCAAGTAAAATCCTTTTGTAGGGGTCCATGGGATACCATTCTAATCCTTCACATTAATTTTTGTGGGAATCAAAGAACTTTATTTTTTTCTCTTATTGACACTCAATTATGTCAAATTGGCATATTTCAATTTTCTCCAAATTGTTTGTAGATTGTTGAAGCAATAAAAAAACAACTTGAATATTGAGTTTGATGAGTGCCAATGATGATGTGAGATCAAACACTCCTTAATTGGTTTTAATGAGAAGTTTAACCATCAAGGTAATTTGACTTCCATAATCATAAGATATACCTGGTGGTGAGAAAACAAAGAAGTATAAAGATACCTTATTTGAATAGGTAGTACAATACATTCAAAATTTGAAGGGTCATAGAAAAATAACAACTCAATAATAAAATAAAAATTTCATAGCAAGCATGTGTGTGGTGTAGCTTTTGAAAATGGAAGGGAGACTAAAAGAACAATCACAACTTTGAGGGAGTTTTTAAAAACTAAAATAAAATACATAGCAATTTGGATAAAAAGAAGATCCACACAATTTTAAGTGCAGTTGAAAGCATCTAAACAGGCTGCAACTATTATAAATAAAAATCCATGAAGGTAGAAGTTCATGGGCACTGGTGAAATCGAGAATCATGGTATATTAAACTATTGCATGCAACAAGAGAGGTATAACATGGTTAAAATTAAACCCACAAAACCCTACGGAATGGCATGAGGAAGTCCTTAACTATTTAACTAATAATTAGAAAATAAAATTAATCACATTATTTAATTCATTCATATATCATAAATTACATGGCTTAATTCCTATTTAAGAAATCATTAATCACAACTCCTTAACTATTAGAGTTAAGATTATATTAAATCGATTAAAATGATATATAATCTAAGAATTCATTTTCCTGGATATGCAAACTGTGACGAGATTTTTAAAATTATTAATATCACTTTAGTCTTTATATGATATTTAAATTTCAATTTTAGACCAAATTATTTTACTTATAGATTGCTCTTTTCGATTACTCTTTGGATAAGGCCTTTGCATTGAGAATCATTTTTTTTTTGATAATTTTGTTGAAATTTTTGATGTATTTTGAAAACAAGAGATTATGTAGTTTCATAAATACAAATTCAACTCACATGCATTTGAAAATAAAAACATCACTTTATTCCTTCTGAATTATATTGTTTACAACTCCTCAACTACATTGTTTATGTATATAGAGTAGAGTATTATATTATTTATGTATATACAAAGAACAATCAAATATTTATAAATATTCTTTTATTAATTTGATCAATGTTAAGTAAAACTCTTTTCTCTTAAGCACATATTAATATAAAAAATTGATAACACATATCAAATTAAACTAAAGTAATTAAATAATAACAACATTTTATTATATATTTATTATATTCTTATATTCATAAAACTATAACAGAAACATTTAAGTTCAAAAATATCACTTTAATGTTAGAATAATCATGCATTGGCTAATAATTAATTAATATTTAATTAATTATTAGTCTAATTATTCTCATGCACTTAAGATAAACTTATGAGTGATTTACTACATTAAATAGAGAGAAATTATTAGATCATTCTATCTCATTACATCTAATGTTGACACTTGTAGATCTAATACATTTTCCATTTATGGTTGGCCCTATATAGAACTCAACCCTCGTTGTATTATCTCTTTGGAGATTTATCTTCTGCTTTCTCAATCTTTCATGCCTTTGATAGAACTCTCAACCTTTAGGGACTCTTTTTTTCCTTGAAGATTCCTTAGGTATATTTTGTAGCATTTTCTTGTTGAGGAATATTGGAATTCTTTGTTTACAAATCTCTTGCATGGAAGGTTTCTTTGTTCGTTGTTTGAACTTGTGGCTAATGTTTTTTGCATCACACTATGATATAAAGTTCCATGGGGTTTTATGTTTTCCTTTTTTTTTGTCAACACACCTTTTTCATGTGGGTGTCCCTTCCACAACAACAAGTCCAAGTGATTCTTACCTCATGCATGTGTGCCTTAGTTTGCACACCCTTTTATTTGCATGTTGTTTATCCTACATGCATTTCTTGGTTTCACATAGTTTAAGTGTACCTGCCTTGGCTCTTCCTTGTCAGCATTATGCAAGGATCTCTATTGTTGGTGCTAATGCTTCATTTGTTTCAAGTTTGATTGATCTACGTATCTAGTTCTTCTCCCTATGTACTTTTAGATGCAGTATGTACATCAACAACTAGTTACATGCATTTTAGTGAGATGGAACATTTAACATATGGAAATTCTTGCATTCCTATTTTTTGGAGGTGACCTTCCATTTTCATTTGATCTGATACTACTGGTACATATATTTTCAACTTACATTTTGTATGTTGAGTAATATCATTTTGGTCACTCATATAGATTCATGTGCCATTTGTATCTTTGAGTTCCAAATGTTTTCCTTTTTTCCCATATGATTCAAGTAGTTTTATTGGGGACACTCATACATATTATTAGTTCTCTCATGATCAGTGTTATCTAGAGTATTGGTACCTATATTTTTGACTTGCATCTTGCATGTTGATTAGTGTCGTTGGGGTAACTCATGTTGATTCATGTACCACCTGTATCTTTAACTTCTATATGTTTTCCCTTTTTCCATCTAATTTGAGTAGTGTTGTTAGGGGCACTCATGTAAATTATAGTCTCCTTGATCTTGACATTTGTATCTTCAATTTCTAGTTATTTTCCATCTGATTCAAGTAATGTTGTTGAGGGCACTCATGTAGATTATTTTTTCCTGATTTTGATATTTGTATCTTCAACTTCTTGATGTTTGTCATTGTTTTCAATCTGACTTGAGTAGTGTTATTGTGGGAACTTATGTAGATTCATCTTAGCTTGATCCTTATCAACATTTGTTTCTAAGGAGGTCATTCATTTAATTCATAATAATTTTTTCAGATGTTATTAGGTTGCTTTCCTAATATGGGAATGTTATGAGTATTGATCTTCCTTGTTTAGGGAGGCTTAAATCCATTTTAGCAATATGACATATATATGTTATTGAAATAAAGGAAAAGAGGTTCACCCAAAATGGAACTATGGGATGCACCTAATTTCACTCTAATTTCACTCTAATTTCATTCAATATGAGTGCTATTATAGTAGTCAAAAGAAAAGTTTTAAGAGGGTCAAATGTTGTGTACCTATTGAAAAAAGTGTTTTTTTGGACCTCATTGAGGACTCATTTTCCCTGTGGTGAATGGGTCTTGGCTAGGGCTCTAGAAAATCAATTTCTAGGTTCTATTCCTCTAAGTCTACAATTATAGATCCTAGTTGGGCACTGTTAGAAGGATGAAAATAAGTCGTGTAGATCAATTTCCATGATTTTAAAACTTTCTTAGCAACTTTGAAAACTTTTTCAATTTTCCTCTCCAATTGATCTTCAACCTAAAACCTACAATCAAACATCAAAGAGAAGAAAAATGTTGTTTATAAGAATAGGGGTTTGCCTTATTCAAACCCCTTTTTGGTAATTAAACCTTTAAATGAAACAATACATAAAGGAATGATGAATGAAGAAATGTAATGTCACAACTCACCACACCTTATTTGAAACCTTGGATAAATCTAAAATCTAGCATGAAGTGGCCTCAAGGAATGTAGATCTTGATCATGAAACTTGATATGAACAATGCTTGAATTAGATCTTGAATGCTACATCAACCCATTAGCTCAACAACATGCATGATGCACTATGCCTTTGAAATGATAAAATTGATCTTGATTGCTGCAATATTCTTCTATAAATATTCCTTTGAATGCCTTAAAAATGCTCTTGAAATGCTCTTGTGAAAGTACTCTTGATTTCTTAAAAAATATTGAAAGTTGCTAGGTTAAACTAAGTGAAATAGCCTTGTATTTATACAAAACTTAAAATTAATTCCCAAAATTAGAATATCACAATCTGAAATTAAATCTAGGATTTGAAATCATTAAAATACTACTAAATATGTATCCTAGGGGGAGGTCCTAGGTCTAAGTGAGGACCCATTTGACATGTGGTGAATGGGTCCTAGGTGACTCACCTAGGTCACACTTCGGACAATGTGAGATGTTATATGAAATAGGGTCCTAAGACCTAGTGAGGACCCATTCGCCATGTGGAAAATGGCTCTTAGGTAACTAACCTAGGACAAATGGGTATGTGCAAGATCATCATGGAAAAAATAGGCCTTTAAGTGGTTAAAAATTCAAAAAAATTAGAGTTAGCAAACTTGAAGTAAAAATTTGAATAAGTTATCTATGTTATTTAAAAATTATGTAAGAATAGAATCTGTATCAAATCGAATGCAGTTTCTAAATGACTAGGTTTATTTTTTTTTAAATCTATTTAGTGAATATTTGAAGTTTTAATGCAGTAGTACTTAAATTTTGAGGAAAAATGTAGTGTCCCTCTATCTCTGATATCGTCATATTGTTTTCATTTGCAGGAGGTAGGGTATCGTTTGTTTTTAATTTGTTTTATTGTTATTTCTTTGATTAAATAAATATTATTAATAATTTATTTAGTTTAAATAAATTAAGGTGAAAATATTTACTAAAATAAATATCTTTTATTATAACCAAAAGAAAGATTAATTTATTAAATATTTAATAGTTTATCTACTTGGTTCATATATTAAGAGTCAATTATAAAATAAAATGTTAATGAGAGTAATAAATAAATTATTTTTGCAGCATTGTGATTAATAATAGTATTATAAAAGTTGAGTCATGAATTTGATTAGTTATTTGGACTATTCAGTTTCAAATTCACAAATTAGAAGAGGCGTTAGATTTTTAGTTTGGAAATCAGTTACTGCTAGATAGAGGAATGTTGGACGGTTCCTCTTCTGGTGGGGGGGTTCTGTGAAAATTCTTCTAAAATGGGGGATCTTGCAATGTTGTGAAAACATCATCATTCTTCTCACTTTCATGGTTGAATCCTGAGAACTTGTCAGAGTTTAAAAAAAAAGGACATCATATGATGCTAGTAGGGGTTGCAAGGATCTCCAGCGTACATGCCTGCCATCTTCTTGCCTTTCTAAGCTGTGCTGTGAATGCCAAATTGGATTAGATAACAAACAGATGGGTTGTGGGTAAGCCTCGAAAAGGATTCAGAGTGTGCTAAGACAAATATTATTCAGGTAAGGTGTGCTACCCAGTTTCATATCAGAAAACAGCGTACTCCTTTCAAGGAAAATAAATCTTTTATCTATGTATATTTATATGGTTTTCTAGGTTGTTGATATCAAATAAAATAGTGCTATGCTATCAATTTAAGAGTCTTAGGGTGTCTCTGTGATCCATGGTGGCGTTGGAAAACTTCTGTAGCTGTCCTCTAATGATTAAGCTCAACCCTAGCACGAAGCCCGTTCATGCATATCTGGTAGTTACTTTTGTTGATAAAGACCATCAAGTGTGCCAACATGTCCATTACCTCCCTTTACTCCTGGCGTAGCTTCCCTCTGTCACATAACCAGGTTCCTTTCACCTAGTTGTGAGCATACCTTCATTGTCTGCCCTTAAATTTTGGTATATGACTTTTGTTTAGTGGAAAAATGTCCTACCTGTTATGGCATCCAACTGTTGAGTGACGAGATGTTTTAGAGAGGATGGGAGTGGGGCGACTGGTAAGAAGCTCTGTCATGGCACCCAGTGCATAGTACGTTTAAATTGAATTCAGCCTGCTTTTTTTTCTGTGGTTGATCAGGTGGTCGATTCCTTCTTTCTTTTTGAATTTTGATTTCCCTATTTGGTGATATATGTATAATAAAATATGTGTATCATGATTATAAATTGAATGAGATTTCTAAGAGGATGACCATATGAAACATAGTCCATATCTCCTCTATCATGCAATTTGCAGTGGCTTATATTCCCTTCGCATCTTTCCTTAAACATAATAGGAAGTTTAAAAGTTTAAATAACCTACCTAAATTCTGCTGGCAATCTATCATAGCTGCAGCGCCTGAAAATAAAATATTGTCTTTTAATAACATAACAAAGAGCTTCCCATTGATCGTGGTGAAGTTTATCTTCCAAACTGGCGCGTCTCTGGAACTCGCCACCAAATAAAATTGCATCTAGTTCAAAACAGAAAAAAATGTTGTTCATTATTTCTTCTCCTCTCAAGCCACGTATCTGCACCTCACCCTTCTCCTTCCCTTTAGTCTGGCGGATAGCATTTGAGATTTGATAATAATGCAAGTAGATGGTGATACTTCCGAATTCCAATATTCTCTTTCTAATATACTTGGCAATCTGTCACTGTTACAGCAGATAGAGTTTAGGCACTGTACAGAATTAAATAGCCTCCCTGAAACCACTGACCACCTTTCACAACTGCAAATTTTAGACTTACAAGTTGCAGTAAATTAAATAACCTCTCTTTCAATAATTTCAGTCGATTCAATCTCAAGGAGCGAGCATTGCAACTGAGGCTAGTATCCTGTTAGTTTGGGTAAACTTGCACACCGAGCCTTCCTTAGTACTCTGCCACATCTAGCTGCCCAATAATGTTTCGGTTTCTTTACTTTTCTTACTGTGTATTCCAATCTGGCATGCGTTCTTGGATTTTAAATGAGATCTCTGATCAACCACTTTCCTTAATTACGTGCTCATCATTTCATTAAATTATCTGTTATATTCTAGCTTGTTCTATTTTTTTTTAAGCTTCATAATTACTTAATAGCAAGAATTAATATGTGCAGTTATTTTAGAGTTTGCCATAAAAGACTGAATCTGCCACCTAGAATTAAATAAATAGATTTTCATTTCTTCAGAGCATACTAATGAATTAATATTGGAAAAGAACAATCAATTTGAAGTATAGACTCTCAAGAAAATTACAGTAGGGAAGACAATAATGCATTGATGGATACCAAATGGTGATGACACTAGTAATCGGTTATTGTAATGTTCGCTTTAGTAATTGGTTAATGTATGGGAAAGTAATATTGAGTAAAAGCTACGATGTCTTAGAATACTATGGTTATAGAATTTTCTTTCGCTGTTCACATAAGGAAATAGGTAAGAATGGATTAGCAGATAGTATTAATAATGCGAATTGGTAAACATTAGAACATTAGGGAAAAGAGTTATGCTTTTTATAATTGAATAAGTTCTTAATTCATAGTGTGATTAGATGGTCATATAGTTTTAGTTAGCAAGAAAATTAGCATTGTAATGTAGTGTTCATGAGATTAGTTATCCTTTTTAAATACAATTAGAGTATAAATTGGCTCATTATAGTTTATATAAATGTATATAGTTCTAGGAAAGATTATAAATCCTGAATTGGAATAAAAGAAAATAATAATAATAATAAGAATAAAAAATATAATGATGTGAAATATAAATATAAAGTTGGGTTATGTTCCTTTAAAATATTTTATATAACTACATCATAAGTGCATAAATATAATGTAAGCTGATTGGTTTTGAGAGTACCTTGAAAAGGATACTTAATGGTAATTAAAGGAGAGATTTTTATGTGTAAATATACATTTGGATAGCTTTAGGCTCTTTTCAATTAAATGTGTTTATTTTGGATAAGATAAATAGAATGTTTCTTTTGATATTATGGGTGGTTAAATTTATCCGTGAATGTTGTAGTATATTAGTCCAATACTTTATTAAGGAGTCTACACTTGGTAGTTGTTATATTAAAATAGTAGTCTTGGAAAAGTATTGGTGGTTGGGACATAAGTTGCATTTTGTTAGTTAATTAATCTTGTGGTTACGATAAATTGATTAATCAAGGGAGTAATGTGTAGAAGGGAAATAGTATATTGATCCTTTGGGAGTTTAGTTTATGGTTGCATTTGGTAATCTTACAATTGGTGGTTGTAATAACTCTTTAATTGAGGAATTGTGTATATTAGAATTAATCATTATCTTTAGTCATGGTTAAGTATTGTTGTGAACTCTAATTGTCTTCATTTTATAAACTTGCACAAACGTTGACGTAAATTGTTCTTGAATTGAGACTTCCTTTTTAGTTATTTCTTTTGGATTGTTGGTTAGGGTATAGCTTTATGACGATCCGAGTTTCTAATAAATGAGGTTCTTATATGGATATTTATTTAGAATCTTGAGATGGTAATTGTAATTGTTTTTTTTGAGTTAGTTGGTTTCTTTTAATTGAGAATGTGAATAGATAATTGTTGTCATTGCCATGTTGCTAATTATATGAATATAATTTTTGTGCCACTGTAAGGGGTTCTTGAGAGGAGAAAATTGAGGTCTCCCGTAGAACGCCTAGTTGGTGGATTTTGGATGTTAAGTGATTTTGTTGATGTGTGGATTGCAATTTTTATTTTAAGGTTGATTGATTTGTGGTGGGGGTTTGATGGAGCTTTCTTTGTGTGGCTTTTCTAAGGGAAATTTTATCTTTGCATTGGAAGTATTGGGGAAAAACTCTTGTTGTTTCATTTTACCCTTGTTTGTGGGTTTTCATTCTTTTTGGCTTCCAGAGGCTTGAGATGAATTATCCGTTGATGTTCTCCTTTTATGTGCCCTTGTTGTGGCAAATGTTTTGGTTTCATGTATTTGAAAGGGTTGTACATGAATTGTTGAGATTTTGATTATGTATTTATGGCAAGATGGGTAATGCCTTGCATGCTTCTCTGTTGTGATCTAATGTACTTATTCTGTTGTACAACCCTTGGATTTGGTTTTTTAATGTTTCGAGTGTCTAGAGTGAGAGTGGCTCTAAGTGGGTGGTCGGCGCACAAAGGGGCGCCAGGATAGCCCTCGTTAGAGTGAAATTAATAAGTGATAATTTAAATAATTAATTAGGGGGTGGGTAGAATCACATTAAAAAGATAATTGATGCCTCATTTGCCTTTGAGTGCTACCACAGACTAAAGGGGATTGAGAAGGCCGTGGTTGGCATGTTCGTTGCCTTGTCTTCGCGAAGGGTAACGGATCCGCATGAGCAACCCTATGGGGCGGCACCTTGAAATAGGTAGTTCGGATAACCATAGATGGAGGTGGCTCCTAGCGCTTGAGTTGTCTAGATAATTCGTTAGTAGACGGAGGCGGCGCCTTGCGTTAGTGGTAGTCTGGAGAATCCATGTTAAACCATGCGATGACACTCTCCTCTAACACTCCTTATTATGTTGCTTCTTTGGAAATCCTCTGGAAGTGGTTCTTTGTCTTGAATTGATGAAACATAGTTGTTTTGAATTGATTTATGGTTTTAACCTATTTGATCTTTGGTCTATTCTTTGGTCTTGTATAAATCTTGTGAATGTTTGGGTTTTGACCTTGTACTCTTATGGTACGGTGATATGATGTTATTGTATTGTATCATTGCGATTCAGAATTGTGATTGGAAGTGTTTTATGATCTTCCTTTGGTTTCTTGTTTATTGGCTAATGCCTTGAATTATGTGATGAGATTTATGACTCTTGGATGTGGTTGATTATGTCATTGTAATTTCTGAGTGTTATGATACTTTTGTATGACGTTGAGTCTTGTGGTTCTCTGTTGGATGTTCTTGGTTGAGGTCTCTTTCTTGTTAGCTCCTAGCACGGGGGGTGGGTCTTCGGACTCACATGGTCGGGTGGAACGTGCTAAGCACCCCATTGGGTCCCCAGTCGAGGATCGAGAGGTGCGGATTGATGCTATTGCAGCGACTCCAGAGTTGTATCTGTCTTGGAGCCAGTTTTGATACTTGTATTTCTCTAATTATTTGTATCATGGTATCTTGTGTATGGTTTCCATTCATATTTGGAACACTCTTGTATCATTGTACTTCTTAAACATTGTACTGTAATGAAATGTTAAACTTGGTGTGGATATTGACCATGGTAGTTGTTATTCAATGTGTTATGTAATCATGCATATGTTGTATTTATGTGCAGATGGCTTCTTATCAATGAATTTTTCATGTATGTGTTATATTTGTTATTGTTAATGATTATATCTTTGGATTTTATTCTTTATTGATGTTGTATGGATCTAAGTCGCATAATGACTCTTCGTGTACCCCAAGGGATGTATGTGTTAATGAATCTATTTAATTGAAATTCATGTTATGACTGGATGTGTATTACATGTATGTTATGTGCATTTAAAAAAAAAAATTGTGTGGTAATTATTGTGTTGTTGTCCTTTGGGGTTCGCACGGCGGGGCGTTACAACATTGGTATCAGAGCATAGGTTCATACACTGGGCACTATTTGTGCTCACTATGTAACCTTGCGCTTAGACCCGTGCGTCTTGAGTTTCACTTTTCTGTTGTTATTGTTGTGAACCTGAGTTTCTTCTGTTAATCAGTGTTGGGTCAATGGTGTAGGAAACCGATTGAAAGAATAGGACCCATGGTGTAGTGCGCAATGCACCGATATCCTTTCTGTCGGGGATGCTCTATGGACCCTTGAGTTTTAGTGTGATGTGTTTATTGGTGATGTGTTTTATGTGTGTGAATATGTCAAGTGTGTGCGAAACTTGCAATTTTGATGTCTTTGAGTGATGAATTATGTTTTCTTGAATCTGCGAAGGTGTAAAATTTTGCCCTTTTTATTGAAATTGATGTGAGATTTGGTGTTGAATAATGGTTAAAGTGAAGTTCTTTGTGTGAAAATTATGAGGTTTAATGAAAATGTGAGGTTTTGTAGAGAATTAGTCTATGATTTTTAGCAGAATATGGTATTTTGAAGTTAAGATGCAACTTGAATGATTGGTGCTAATGTGCAATGTTCTATGGTAGCTTTTGGTTTACAGGAACTTGGCTTCAGAAACATAGTGATGAAGGTAAAGTAATTGTAATATGTAGGTATAGATACTCATAATTTCAAGTAGTAGTTCCTTTTGATATAATAGATGAATTAGGTTATGGTTAGTATCTTTATGCGAATATTGTTTAACTAGTAAGAAGCAAACTATTTACGAGTTATTAGAATTGTTTTGACTATTATGTGTGGTTAGTGGGCGGGACAGTGTGGTATCACTCGCTCGCGAGTGCCCTACTATGCTGGGATTTCCCTCTCACGATGTATTTGTGATATATATGTATCGTGCACAACGTTTGTTTTCATGCAGGATTGCAGGAAGTAAGTCTTGATTCCACCTGCATTGTCAGGACTGGGCGAGCATCTTAAACACCCAATGGGCTTGACGTTGAACATAGGAGCTGACAAGAAAGTTTCCTCGACTTAGTTGTCCACTCCGTCCTAGTGTTTGGAAAAATAGTTTGGTTGCAACCCCATTACTATTATCATTTTGGTATCATTTCCTTATTTTGGTTTGTTTAATTTTTGTTGCTTACTTGATGATGTTTAATTGATGATTTAAATCACAGTGTTAATGTGTTTATGGTCATTGATATTGTTATGTTTCCGTCTTTATGCTTGAGTTCGACTTCCAGGAGTAAGTCGAAGCCTAAGGGGGGGAGGATGTAGTGTCCCTCTATCTCTGATATCGTCATATTGTTTTCATTTGCAGGAGGTAGGGTATCGTTTGTTTTTAATTTGTTTTATTGTTATTTCTTTGATTAAATAAATATTATTAATAATTTATTTAGTTTAAATAAATTAAGGTGAAAAGATTTACTAAAATAATAATCTTTTATTATAACCAAAAGAAAGATTAATTTATTAAATATTTAATAGTTTATCTACTTGGTTCATATATTAAGAGTCAATTATAAAATAAAATGTTAATGAGAGTAATAAATAAATTATTTTTGCAGCATTGTGATTAATAATAGTATTATAAAAGTTGAGTCATGAATTTGATTAGTTATTTGGACTATTCAGTTTCAAATTCTCAAATTAGAAGAGGCGTTAGATTTTCAGTTTGGAAATCAGTTACTGCTAGATAGAGGAATGTTGGACGGTTCCTCTTCTGGTGGGGGGGTTCTGTGAAAATTCTTCTAAAATGGGGGATCTTGCAATGTTGTGAAAACATCATCATTCTTCTCACTTTCATGGTTGAATCCTGAGAACTTGTCAGAGTTTAAAAAAAAAGGACATCATATGATGCTAGTAGGGGTTGCAAGGATCTCCAGCGTACATGCCTGCATCTTCTTGCCTTTCTAAGCTGTGCTGTGAATGCCAAATTGGATCAGATAACAAACAAATGGGTTGTGGGTAAGCCTCGAAAAGGATTCAGAGTGTGCTAAGACAAATATTATTCAGGTAAGGTGTGCTACCCAAATTCATATCAGAAAACAGCGTACTCCTTTCAAGGAAAATAAATCTTTTATCTATGTATATTTATATGGTTTTCTAGGTTGTCGATATCAAATAAAATAGTGCTATGCTATCAATTTAAGAGTCTTAGGGTGTCTCTGTGATCCATGGTGGCGTTGGAAAACTTCTGTAGCTGTCCTCTAATGATTAAGCTCAACCCTAGCACGAAGCCCGTTCATGCATATCTGGTAGTTACTTTTGTTGATAAAGACCATCAAGTGTGCCAACATGTCCATTACCTCCCTTTACTCCTAGCGTAGCTTCCCTCTGTCACATAACCAGGTTCCTTTCACCTAGTTGTGAGCAAACCTTCGTTGTTTGCCCTTAAATTTTGGTATCTGACTTTTGTTTAGTGGAAAAATGTCCTACCTGTTATGGCGTCCAACTGTTGAGTGATGGGATGTTTTAGAGAGGATGGGAGTGGGGCGACTGGTAAGAAGCTCTGTCATGGCACCCAGTGCATAGTACATTTAAATTGAATTCAGCCTGCTTTTTTTTCTGTGGTTGATCAGGTGGTCGATTCCTTCTTTCTTTTTGAATTTTGATTTCCCTATTTGGTGATATATGTATAATAAAATATGTGTATCGTGATTATAAATTGAATGAGATTTCTAAGAGGATGACCATATGAAACATAGTCCATATCTCCTCTATCATGCAATTTGCAGTGGCTTATATTCCCTTCGCATCTTTCCTTAAACATAATAGGAAGTTTAAAAGTTTAAATAACCTACCTAAATTCTGCTGGCAATCTATCACAGCTGCAGCGCCTGAAAATAAAATATTGTCTTTTAATAACATAACAAAGAGCTTCCCATTGATCGTGGTGAAGTTTATCTTCCAAACTGGCGCGTCTCTGGAACTCGCCACCAAATAAAATTGTCTAGTTCAAAACAGAAAAAAATGTTGTTCATTATTTCTTCTCCTCTCAAGCCATGTATCTGCACCTCACCCTTCTCCTTCCCTTTAGTCTGGCGGATAGCATTTGAGATTTGATAATAATGCAAGTAGATGGTGATACTTCCGAATTCCAATATTCTCTTTCTAATATACTTGGCAATCTGTCACTGTTACAGCAGATAGAGTTGAGGCACTGTACAGAATTAAATAGCCTCCCTGAAACCATTGACCACCTTTCACAGCTGCAAATTTTAGACTTACAAGTTGCAGTAAATTAAATAACCTCTCTTTCAATAATTTCAGTCGATTCAATCTCAAGGAGCGAGCATTGCAACTGAGGCTAGTATCCTGTTAGTTTGGGTAAACTTGCACACCGAGCCTTCCTTAGTACTCTGCCACATCTAGCTGCCCAATAATGTTTTGGTTTCTTTACTTTTCTTACTGTGTATTCCAATCTGGCATGCGTTCTTGGATTTTAAATGAGATCTCTGATCAACCACTTTCCTTAATTACGTGCTCATCATTTCATTAAATTATTTGTTATATTCTAGCTTGTTCTATTTTTTTTAAGCTTCATAATTACTTAATAGCAAGAATTAATATGTGCAGTTATTTTAGAGTTTGCCATAAAAGACTGAATCTGCCACCTAGAATTAAATAAATAGATTTTCATTTCTTCAGAGCATACTAATGCATTAATATTGGAAAAGAACAATCAATTTGAAGTATAGACTCTCAAGAAAATTACAGTAGGGAAGACAATAATGCATTGATGGATACCAAATGGTGATGAAACTAGTAATCGGTTATTGTAATGTTCGCTTTAGTAATTGGTTAATGTATGGGAAAGTAATATTGAGTAAACGCTACGATGTCTTAGAATACTATGGTTATAGAAGTTTCTTTCGCTGTTCACATAAGGAAATAGGTAAGAATGGATTAGCAGATAGTATTAATAATGCGAATTGGTAAACATTAGAACATTAGGGAAAAGAGTTATGCTTTTTATAATTGAATAAGTTCTTAATTCATAGTGTGATTAGATGGTCATATAGTTTTAGTTAGCAAGAAAATTAGCATTGTAATGTAGTGTTCATGAGATTAGTTATCCTTTTTAAATACAATTAGAGTATAAATTGGCTCATTATAGTTTATATAAATGTATATAGTTCTAGGAAAGATTATAAATCCTGAATTGGAATAAAAGAAAATAATAATAATAAGAATAAAAAATATAATGATGTGAAATATAAATATAAAGTTGGGTTATGTTCCTTTAAAATATTTTATATAACTACATCATAAGTGCATAAATATAATGTAAGCTGATTGGTTTTGAGAGTACCTTGAAAAGGATACTTAATGGTAATTAAAGGAGAGATTTTTATGTGTAAATATACATTTGGATAGCTTTAGGCTCTTTTCAATTAAATGCGTTTATTTTGGATAAGATAAATAGAATGTTTCTTTTGATATTATGGGTGGTTAAATTTATCCGTGAATGTTGTAGTATATTAGTCCAATACTTTATTAAGGAGTCTACACTTGGTAGTTGTCATATTAAAATAGTAGTCTTGGAAAAGTATTGGTGGTTGGGACATAAGTTGCATTTTGTTAGTTAATTAATCTTGTGGTTACGATAAATTGATTAATCAAGGGAGTAATGTGTAGAAGGGAAATAGTATATTGATCCTTTGGGAGTTTAGTTTATGGTTGCATTTGGTAATCTTACAATTGGTGGTTGTACTAACTCTTTAATTGAGGAATTGTGTATATTAGAATTAATCATTATCTTTAGTCATGGTTAAGTATTGTTGTGAACTCTAATTGTCTTCATTTTATAAACTTGCACAAACGTTGACGTAAATTGTTCTTGAATTGAGACTTCCTTTTTAGTTATTTCTTTTGGATTGTTGATTAGGGTATAGCTTTATGACGATCCGAGTTTCTAATAAATGAGGTTCTTATATGGATATTTATTTAGAATCTTGAGATGGTAATTGTAATTGTTTTTTTGAGTTAGTTGGTTTCTTTTAATTGAGAATGTGAATAGATAATTGTTGTCATTGCCATGTTGCTAATTATATGAATATAATTTTTGTGCCACTATAAGGGGTTCTTGAGAGGAGAAAATTGAGGTATCCCGTAGAACGCCTAGTCGGTGGATTTTGGATGTTAAGTGATTTTGTTGATGTGTGGATTGCAATTTTTATTTTAAGGTTGATTGATTTGTGGTGGGGGTTTGATGGAGCTTTCTTTACGTGGATTTTCTAAGGGAAATTTTATCTTTGCGTTGGAAGTATTGGGGAAAAACTCTTGTTGTTTCATTTTACCCTTGTTTGTGGGTTTTCATTCTTTTTGGCTTCCAGAGGCTTGAGATGAATTGTCCGTTGATGTTCTCCTTTTATGTGCCCTTGTTGTGGCAAATGTTTTGGTTTCATGTATTTGAAAGGGTTGTACATGAATTGTTGAGATTTTGATTATGTATTTATGGCAAGATGGGTAATGCCTTGCATGCTTCTCTGTTGTGATCTAATGTACTTATTCTGTTGTACAACCCTTGGATTTGGTTTTTTAATGTTTCGAGTGTCTAGAGTGAGAGTGGCTCTAAGTGGGTGGTCGGCGCACAAAGGGGCGCCAGGATAGCCCTCGTTAGAGTGAAATTAATAAGTGATAATTTAAATAATTAATTAGGGGGTGGGTAGAATCACATTAAAAAGATAATTGATGCCTCATCTGCCTTTGAGTGCTACCACAGACTAAAGGGGATTGAGAAGGCCGTGGTTGGCATGTTCGTTGCCTTGTCTTCGCGAAGGGTAACGGATCCGCATGAGCAACCCTATGGGGCGGCACCTTGAAATAGGTAGTCCGGATAACCATAGATGGAGGTGGCTCCTAGCGCTTGAGTTGTCTGGATAATTCGTCAGTAGACGGAGGCGGCGCCTTGCGTTAGTGGTAGTCTGGAGAATCCATGTTAAACCATGCGATGACACTCTCCTCTAACACTCCTTATTATGTTGCTTCTTTGGAAATCCTCTGGAAGTGGTTCTTTTTCTTGAATTGATGAAACATAGTTGTTTTGAATTGATTTATGGTTTTAACCTATTTGATATTTGGTCTATTCTTTGGTCTTGTATAAATCTTGTGAATGTTTGGGTTTTGACCTTGTACTCTTATGGTACGGTGATATGATGTTATTGTATTGTATCATTGCAATTCAGAATTGTGATTGGAAGTGTTTTATGATCTTCCTTTGGTTTCTTGTTTATTGGCTAATGCCTTGAATTATGTGATGAGATTTATGACTCTTGGATGTGGTTGATTATGTCATTGTAATTTCTGAGTGTTATGATACTTTTGTATGACGTTGAGTCTTGTGGTTCTCTGTTGGATGTTCTTGGTTGAGGTCTCTTTCTTGTTAGCTCCTAGCACGGGGGGTGGGTCTTCGGACTCACATGGTCGGGTGGAACGTGCCAAGCACCCCATTAGTTCCCCAGTCGAGGATCGAGAGGTGCGGATTGATGCTATTGCAGCGACTCCAGAGTTGTATCTGTCTTGGAGCCAGTTTTGATACTTGTATTTCTCTAATTATTTGTATCATGGTATCTTGTGTATGGTTTCCATTCATATTTGGAATACTCTTGTATCATTGTACTTCTTAAACATTGTACTGTAATGAAATGTTAAACTTGGTGTGGATATTGACCATGGTAGTTGTTATTCAATGTGTTATGTAATCATGTATATGTTGTATTTATGTGCAGATGGCTTCTTATCAATGAATTTTTCATGTATGTGTTATATTTGTTATTGTTAATGATTATATCTTTGGATTTTATTCTTTATTGATGTTGTATGGATCTAAGTCGCATAATGACTCTTCGTGTACCCCAAGGGATGTATGTGTTAATGAATCTATTTAATTGAAATTCATGTTATGACTGGATGTGTATTACATGTATGTTATGTGCATTTTAAAAAAAAAAATTGTGTGGTAATTATTGTGTTGTTGTCCTTTGGGGTTCGCACGGCGTTACAAAAAAATAAGAAGTAGGTGTCTGTCTGACCACCCTAACCACAATAAAATGATAATATTTTATTATAATATTTTAGACATAAGTAGAGGACTCATGTCTCGATGTGATGCATATTTTTTTGTAATTTTTTTCCAAGTAAATAATTAATTATGAATTTTTTATTACAACTTTTAAAAAATATTAAAACTTGTATGTCTGACCACCTTAACTTGGTCAAAACTTCATGAAATTCAATTTGATTTTTTTAAAACCTATAGTATGCAAAGCATAGAATGTGACACATGTTTTAGATTCAAAAATGTGATACCATTTGAAAGCTATAGATGTTTTTCAATCAACCTATCAACCAGAACTTTAGTCATAATTCAAATAGAAAAAGAATAATAATTATTTATTAAATTCAAAGTAAAGCATAATTAATATTGGTGGAAAGCTAAAAATGTCCTTTAAAAATGGTTTTCATTTCATCAATTTTGGTTTCAAAAAAAGTCGCCACCCACATACCCTACACATACCCATCATATCACCCCTTTTTGGCCCATCATTACCCTGCACATACCCAAACACCTTCTAAAATTAATTGTTGTTTAATATCATTTATGAATGTTAGGTTTTATCTCTCAAAATTTACAATTAATTAGGCTTGGATTTGAATTAAAGGGGCCAATTAAGGGAAATTAACCTCAATTAACTAATAAAGCCCTAGATTAGTGTGAAAGTGTAAAGGTACACTTTACAACACCCTAAATAAGGTACTATTAAGTCCATTTAGTTTAAAAAGGCCCTAAAATTAATGTGAATGTGTGAAATGCATTAAAACACTAAATGAAGGAAACATTTGGCTCATTTTAATATTAATTATTCCCCAATTAAGGAAAAAGGATTACTTTTTCCATCACTACATTTTTCTGCCACTTTAGTGAGAGTGTGACCCCATGTCAAATCACACTAAAGTAGACATTCAAGAAACTTATGTATTCAACAATGAAAAAGATACACAATAATAAAACATCAAAGACCAAGAAGGGTCAAGCCTAGATTGTCCAACGTGATGTGGAACACATCTAGACTATTGGTTTGCACTCACTCTAAGGTAGCAGAACTCTAGGCTATCCACTAGGTGA
The DNA here is from genome assembly GCA_007258455.2 of Sequoia sempervirens. Taxonomy (NCBI): domain Eukaryota; kingdom Viridiplantae; phylum Streptophyta; class Pinopsida; order Cupressales; family Cupressaceae; genus Sequoia; species Sequoia sempervirens. The sequence goes on from VDFB02058242.1 coordinate 146,091,546, forward strand.
GTCTTATAATAAAGTGGCTTAGTGAGAAAGTCATGCCTATGTGTTGACTCTCATCATACTAACCATACCAAAGCTATCACTTTGATAACTTCAATAAGGCACGACAAGGTGGAACAAAATAAAGGGGGTGGAAAATGAGAAAATCATATTACGCTCCCATAACATATCAAATCTATTCTCCTGAAAGCTTCAATAAGGAACCATAATGAAAGACAAGGCTCCATAGGAAAGCAAGGTGTATTATGCTAGGTTTCCTTGAATTAGGGTTTCGAGCTTTAGAAGCTCAACAAATTGTATTATGCCAAACACATATGAACATTATGTATAGGTTTTTGTTCAAGGGGATATTGCTTCATTCGCATAAGGTCTTCTCTTACGGATCATCATACCTAATGTCTCCAAGAGAGGAAAAGTGAAGAGTAAAATATTCACAACTTAGGGAATGCAGTGCATTGGATCACCATTAAGAGGAAATTTGTATGCTAAGAACTATCACACTCTTGGAGGACATCAAACCAAATGACACCACCAAGAAAAGGATGCATCATAGGAATAAATAAAATCACATCATCAAACATGCAAAATGTCAAAATATATTATCGATGTATGCCCCCATTTTAAAGAAGTTGCTAACATCATTGTTGTGAGTAATTTCTTTAAAGTAGCTAATGTTTACTCCTAAGAAATGATGAGTGGTTTCCTCGAAAAACCCTATGCTAAATCATAGGTTTCCAAAATAAAGCCACATCATGAAAAAGGAGGGAGGGGTTCCCCCCAAAAATACATAAGGGATCTATAGATTCAAGGTCAGTATATCTTTGCTTCAATGTTGTGTTAGAGCTTGGAAATGTCATAATTCCCCAAATACTCATAGAACTGGAAGAATGACACAAAGAAAGTGAAATCAAAGAAAAATCCTTTTGGGTCAACATGGAAAAGACCTAAATGTCTCGAAACCTTGCATCATCCCCAAAAGGAAAACAAAAGAAAAGAGAAAAGATAAAAAATTTACTCGACATAAAGAAGAATGCATATACAAATAGAGGAATGCACAAAAATAGAGAGATATACATCAAACGAGACAGTACTAGGATCACATAAAGAAACATGAACAATAAAAAATGCAAAAGAATATTAAGGAACATGCGAGTGAATCTATAGTAGGTATTTCACATCCCAATCTCGATCAATACATGTGGAAGGGCTAGACGGTGGACAACTAGTCAAAGGGACAACAAAAAATTTCAAAACTAGGACAAGGCTATCTAACCCCTTTCCCCCACTAGTTGCAGGACAAGGATGAGCCGATATAGGTGATGAGAATGGGCTCCTTTTCATATAACATGTAATAGTGAGGATGTTAGGATCCTACAACTATTACATGTCACGGAGTGAGATGCATGCTTTAAGGGATTACTTGTATGATATAAATCTTCTCAAATATTCATTTTAAAGCATGACACTCATCAGTACTATGTCCAAGAATTCTATGATATCGACAATGTGACATGTTTGTGTTCTTAGTATTTTGATTTGGATTTTCTCTAATGGGTGGTAATGTTATGAGTCCTTGATTTAAAAGCATGTGTAAGATTATTTCATTTTTAGACATAGGACATGGAAATTTAAGTTTCTTAAGCTTATAAGGATTTTGTGTCTTTCTTGATTCACTGACTTGTTGAGGAAGAGGAACTAAGGTGATCTTATCATCCTTATGATACATTTTTTTCTCTTTAGGAAGGAGGACACTTATATTGAGAGGAGTATCTTGCTATCCTAATACTTTTGTTTGTGGGTTTGTGCAAGAAGTTGAGTCCACTTTTTGGCCAAAAAGTGGAAGTGTTTTTCCTGATTTTCAGAATTTGACACATTTGACCTTAAAATTTGAAGCACTTAGAGATGAAATATTTAACAAAGTCACTAATCATAAAATATATTACTCGGAGTCTAGTTTCCAAATATATAATTTATTTCAATACCCAGATTGTACAAATTGAGTTTTAATAGGAATTTCTAAAAACCACTATTTAAAAGTCATTTTTTTTACCATACCATGCACGTGTACGACATCCATATTTTGACTTAAATTATTGTATTTTTCTAAATCCTTTTGGGAAAAGTTTTATGACTCACTGAAGCTTGTTCTTGATATCTTTTTGTCATTTTTTTATTGAATTTTTTTTTTTTTGTTAAATTTTTATTAGGTAGATTTCTCGTTTTGAAAAATCGTCATGTACGACATGCATAAGATGACCTAAACTTATCATTTTTTGATTTTTTTTTCAAATGGAAAAGAATTTTCTGAAGTTTTTTCTCGTGCAATTCGTTTATCAAAATGTTATGTTGATCAAAAGTTATTAAAATAGTAAAAAAATCTGATATTTAAAGTTTATGGACCAATTTTATTAGAAATTAATTGAAAAATAGAAAAAATAATTCAATTGCAAAACAAATTACATATTTAGAATCTGCATTGTTTCATCTAAAATGGATTTTAATTTCGTCAAAAAATTCTACAAAAAAGGTCATCAGCCATATGTTCAAAGTTGGTATTTTTCTTTGACATTGTTAGGACCTTCAACTTGCAGTTCAAACCAAGTTGAAGGCCTAGGTTTAGACTTCCAACGCTTTTCCCGAACCAAAAACCTAGGCAAAAACCCTACCACAGTGCAAAACAAAATTCAAATTTTAAAAAATGAGATCCTGATTATAAAACAGTATCTTGTTTATTAATATTTATGGGATCTCGTATTATAATCGGGATCTCGTTCCTCACTCAGTAGTATTCAGACCATTGTGAATGGAATGGGATCCCATTTCATAAACGGGATCCCATTTCCTTTACAATGGCTCCGACGTTCAATTCTGGTGAACAAGATCCTGATTATAGAATGGGATCCCGTTTATAATAAATGGGATCCCATTTAATAATCAGGATCCTGTATTATAGTAAGTGGGATCCCGTTTATTTTATTTAAATACACTGCGGAGAATTACTGTGAAGTCTGAAACTTCACATGTACGGCCAAGAGCACTAAAAGTGAATTATTTTTCATAAGTTATTGTATTTACAGGTGGTGAACTTGATTTTTGGTTGATTTTATCAAATGGAGCATCATCTACACCATTTTTGAAGTGAAATTGTGTTATTTTTGTGCTTGTTTGGAGGAACAAAAGGTTTCAATTTGCAATATGGATTGAATTTTTCAAAGGAAGCTTGAAGAAAACAATTTTAAAAGTGGAATTGTGGTATTTTTCTACTTGTTTTGAGGAACACAAGAGGAAGAATTTTGTCCTAATAGGTATTCAACTTCCAATTTGGATTGAATATTTTGAAGTATTTCACTATTAACATTCATTTGTGCTTGAGAATTTTATAATTATGGGAGATAAAGCTCGTAATAAGAGAAGAAAGACATTGAATCCTCAAGAAGTTGAAGCAAATAGAGAAAAAGATAGACAAAGAGAAAGAGAAAGAAGAATGAGAATGAAATCAATGAATGATGGTGGAGCAACCAATTCAACAACTATTGAAGATGAAAACATTGAGGATACCATGGTTGTAGATGAAGGTAATTTGCAAGGAGTCAATTTGGAGAAGAATATGATTATACAAACAAGTCCTACTATGTCTTCAAATCCCTCTTTGAATGCTATGGAGAATGTTTCAATATGCACAAATCCAAGTACGTCTTCAAATCCACATGTTAGTGAAAAGGTAAATTTGTATGTAGAAGTTTTACAAGATGCTCGACTTAATGATGTTGAAATTGACTATATTCAAAGAGATGAAACTTTTATAGAAATTGTTGAAAACAAAAAAGAAAAATATTTTGTTGCAAATGAAAATCAAAATGATCATTTTCTTGAAAATGAAAAAAAAAACCTATATTTTTGATGAAAATGAAAATGAAAATGAAAACCGTTTTGTTGATGAAAATGAAGATGAAAATGAAAATGAAAATGAAAACCATTTTGTTGATGAAAATGAGAATGAAAATGAAAATAGAAACCGTTTTGTTCAAAAATGAAGATGAAAATGAAAATGAAAATGAAAATGAAAATGAAAATGAAAATGAGAACCATTTTGTTGATGAAAATGAAGATGAAAATGAGAATGAAAACCATTTTGTTGATGAAAATGAAGATGAAAATGAAAATGAAAACCGTTTTGTTGATGAAAATGAAGATGAAAATGTAAATGAAAACAAAGATGAAGACGAAAATGAAGATGAAAATCTAGAATGTGATGTTGAATTTAATGAAAATACTTTTTTAAAAATTGGAAGTGGTGTTTTCAATAATCTTTCTGGTCAAATTTCTTGGAGGAAAATAAGAACACATGCGAATAGAATATAGACCAAATTTTTTTATCGTAAAAAAATTACATTTCAATGTCAACTAATGATGCAATTGATGAGAATGAAAAAAATGAGGAAAGTAATGAAAAGGTTAGGCTTTTATGTTAAACCAAAAAGGAAAGATCAATCATTAAAATATGTTATGTCTACTATTGCTAGTGCCATTCAATCTATTGGGAAAAATAGTCAATCTAAAGATAAAAACGTAGCAAGAAGAGCTATAACTACTGCTATAGTTAATAAAACAACTTTGAATAAAAAAATGGTAAGAAATATTAGTGAAATTTTAAAAATGCATCCTAAAACATTACTAAGAGCGGCAAAAAGAAGAGAAAGTATAGAAAATGATCCTATCAATCAATGTTGGAGTTTCAGTGGATGACTACCAAGGTCTAATATAAAATTGAATGTTGAAATTGAATCTTTGATTGAAAAAGATTGGCATGATAATACTAGGGTTTCATCTAATGCTAGAGATGTTTTAAAATTAAGGGTGGGGTCCAAAGTTTGTGATCCTCACCCAAAACACCTATTAGATACAACACAAATTGAATATTATAGAAAATTTTTTAGTGATTCAGTTTTACCTGGTAATATTAAAATAAGTCAAGGGTCTTTTGAAAAATGTAAACCCTGGTATGTAAAAATTAATAAGCAACAAATATCTTGTTGTTGTAAAATGCATGTTCAATTTCATTATTTTTATGATGTTTTTTGATATATACGTTGTACCTTGCATACTAACATGATTATACAGGATTGTGGTATTGATATGCCACCTGAAGCAATAAGAGAGTTTATTTCAGGTCTTTTTTGTGAAAAATATAATGATAAATTATTTTATTTAAGTTGTATTTCTGGACAATGCATTAACTGCGGAAATCTTTCATTTTGAAGAATTTGTTTGCATGAAAGTGTTGATCATGATTTTGGACAACAATTAGTAGATGTCAAAAGATTTAGGAATGTTCACTATTCTTTAAAAGATGGAAAAATAGGAAAGTGTTGTGATTTAGTTACAGAAAAAGTTAGTGTGCATGCAATTATGAGTGAATTTAATAATAAAATTGTACCAAAATATGTTATGCACTCTGAACATGCTTGATGGCTTGATGGCCAATTTGGCATGTAGAAACACATTTCCAATTGGTACTATACTTTCAGTGGTTGATTTTGTGGAGAATTATACTCGCTCCAAGAGGAAATTCAATCTCAATATTATAATTCGGTAAGTAGCTATGTTTGTCCATATTGTTTATAGACATGCAGATGATAGCACTGAGGATGATAGAAAATTTTTGAGGGAGTATCATTTTTATTTGAGTGACAATCGGTTACACTCATTAGAGTTTGTTCAATATTGTTTTAGTATATTTTATATAAATTTAAGAGAAAGAGGAATCCATATGAAAGAACACCTCATATGGTCAGATAATTGTATGGGGCAATTCAAAAATGCTAGAATGTTCTATTGGTTAAGTAGGGTTCACAAGGAATTTAATGTCCAGCATATATGGAGTTTTTTTGAAGCTGGGCATGGTAAAGGAGAACATGATGGAGCTGGTGCATGTGTCAAAAGAATTCTTGCTAGAGAACAATTAAAATTTGAGGATTTAGTAAAATTTAAAAATGCACATGAGATTGTGGATTGGTGTAATAGAAGATTATCTGCACCTAGTTCGAGTGATTACTCTACAGTTCATCGATTCTTTTGGTTGGTAGAAGAAGAGAACATTGTATCTAGAGTTGATTGTGAGACAATTAGTGGATCTACTAAATGGAATTCATTTAGGAGTGTGATAGAAAGCACGTGGACTATTTGGACAAGGGAGCTTGCATTTTTTTTCCATTTTTGTATCTCAGGTGATTGGGAAGCTTGTGAAAATACATAATGGGTTGAACAGTGGGAGCAAAGATCATTGACACCTGCAGAAGCACATAATCAATATGAAAGAACTATTGAAGAAAATGATCAATTGTTTGCACCTGAAGATTATGACCGTGTTTTAGACCTTATCCAAGAAGGTAATTTTAATTCAATTTATTTCATTTTATTTCACTTTATTAAGTTATTTTTTAATACTGGATTATTTATATGGATATGCACAAGTTATTAAATTGAATTTTGTTGGCAGGACATGTGTATGATGTTATTGCACCTGAGGGGAATGAAGAGAAAACAAAATATTGGTTGGCTCATTGTGTGGAAACTAAACATAAGTTGATAACACCTCAAGAAGATGATGATGGCTTTCACTATCCAACAGGTACGGTGATCCCCTTAAGACACCTCCTTAATCAAATTTTGATAACAAGTTTTAGATCCTCTTAAGCAATTTTTTTGAACAAGTCTTTGATCCCCTTAAGAAAATTTTGAGAAGTTATTTGATGATGGGTTTTGAACATGTTTTCCAATAGGATAGGTGGTGGTTGTTGGGACGTGGGTACGAAAATACTTGAGAAGAAAGAATGGTCTACTTGCATTTGAAGACTATGAAACACATAAAAAGATTATGCATTATTCACATTTGGTGGTGGCAACAAATATAAAACTAGAGCGGTATCAAGGAAGACCTTAAAAAAAATTGCTATGGTCAATTTCTATGGAAGAGCATGAGGCAATCATAGATGGATTGCAAAAAAGAGAGGATGCAGATGGTACAATGGAATAAGTAAATACAGGTAAATATAGTTTTAGTTTTAGTTTTTCCTTTTAAATACCTTAAAGACATGTTTCGGCATTGGTCAAGTGTGTTATTAGTTGAAATTGATTTAAATTGTTCTTTTATATATCCTTAAGGCATAATCACAAAAAGGATCTAGTCCATGCAGATTCAACCTAGAAAACATGGAATACTTGGTAAAAATAGGTAATTATTAGTTAAATTATATTTAAATACATGTTTTGATTACATATTGATATTTCTTGGACATTAATTTTTAAAATTGATTTATCGTCATTTTTTGTATCCTGAAGCCATCATTGCATTGATCTCATACTTTGAAACAAAAAGGAGAGGATGCCTGGATTCAACCTACAAACATGTATATAAAAAAAATTAAACATGTATACAAACATGCATATTTACAAAATTAAACATACTCTATGCACTTCTATGTATCAAATCAATATTCTATATATTTTGTTTCTTAAATGTGCATGTTTTCCTACTTTGAAACTTTATGTTTATGTGTATAATCACTAAATATCATGCATACATTATTGTTAAATCAATTATATCCTTAAGACATATTATGACCCCTTAATACATCCCCTTAAGATACCCCCTTAAGACCTTAAGACACCCCCTTAAGACCCCTTAAGACATCCCATTTAGGCGTATTATGACCCCTTAAGACATCCCTTAAGATGTTCTATTATGACCCTTTAGACATCCCCTTAAGACCCCTTAAGACATCCCCTTAGTTAACACGTTCTATTATGACCCCTTTAGACATCCCCTTAAGACCCCTTAAGACATCCCCTTAATTAACACGTTCTATTATGACCCCTTTAGACATCCCCTTAAGACTCCTTAAGAAATCCCCTTAATTAACACGTTCTATTATGACCCCTTTAGACATCCCCTTAAGACCCCTTAAGACATTCCCTTAATTAACATGTTCTATTATGACCCCTTTAGACATCCCCTTAAGACCACTTAAGACATCCCCTTAATTAACACGTTCTATTATGACCCCTTTAGACATCTCCTTAAGACCCCTTAAGACGTATTATAACCCCTTAAGACATCCCCTTAAGACGTTCTATTATGTCTCCTTTAGACACCCCCTTAAGACATCATTATTTGTTTTGACATCTTATAAATTAGTGTTAGATGAACTATTATTTATAGTATTTATTAATGCTTTTATTCTCTAATCTTCTATGGTATTGTTTATTTCTTAAAATTTTATCCTTTCTGGTATATAAATAGATTGCTTTTGTTTGTAAATTATGATTTATTGACTGATTATTGATTGGCGTGAATTGAATAAGTTCATTGAGTAATTATCACTATTTATTGAATGTACATATCATGTATATCATGTATCAAATTGCTAAATTTGCAAAGTATAAATATTAAAATGTCCTATATTAATCCATGTATGAGATCACTAAATTTCACATTAATGTCCTATATTAATGTCTTGACTATGAACATAAAATGCATAAATGTACATGTGTAAATTAAAATTTCAAACAATAATAAAGTCCATAATTTATGTAACATATTAAGTGCATGAAACCAATATATTAAGCATGAAATAAAATTCAACAGAGTACATGATAAACAAGAAATATAGTCCATGAAATAAACAAATATAACACATAAAATCACATGTTTCTAGGTCATGTACTATCTCTATAATCAAGAGACCTCTTCACACCATGCAGACTATGTGGATGACTTGAAACACTCTGTATAAGAGAAAGATGAAATTAGATGTAAGACAATAAAAAATGATTTAATGACAATTTAATTTATAATCCATCATAAAATTAAATTACCATCATATCTACGTCTAGATGCTTTGGTGTGCCTGAAGCAACCTCTAAATTCTCTAAATCAATCTACATAAACAAGACAAATAAATTCGAAATTAGATGTACAACTCTACAATTAAATTTTTTTAATTCAATTTAATTTATAATTTTTCATATTTTAATTTTACCATATTCTGAGGTTGTGCACTAGGCTCTTCTCCAAGACCTGTCTGTACATGCTCAGCTACAAGATGTGTCTCATGCTATAAAAGAAAACGAATATGTAAAAATCTCATATTATGTATATATTCAATTTAAAATTTATAATTGACTTTAAATATAATAAAAAATTAAATTACCATTTGATTTGAAACCTGCTCTACATGTCCTCCTGGTGGTGTAACTATGTCTGGGTCAGGGCTGAAAGTTGCACTAAAAAATTCCTACAAGATCAAAATTAAAGCATGTGCAATTGAATTAGGTTAATATATATATTCAAGTTTGCACATTTTGTGTAGAAAGTTTTGTAAACAACCTGGAAATCAGTGGCCTCACGAGTAACTGTAGCATCAAATGTTTTCCCAATGCCCATTCTTATTGCGGTATCAACCTAGACATACATGTACATATACATTTAATGCTTATAATATTTACAAGTGTACATGCATGCGTTTCATATATCTAGTGAATTCAAAACTCATAAAATTGTACTATACTAATGTAAACTTTAAACAAATTTACAATATGAATGTACCTGCCCCTGATCTATGACACTCGATAGTGGAGAAGTGCTTGAAAGTCCCTTAGGAGGAATTGACGTGGATGTCGATTGACTCACCTAAACCAACATAAATATTTGAAACATATATGTGATTCAATTATAAATTTAAAACTCAAGTTAAATAATTTATGATTTCATATATAATTTTAAAAATTGAAATCAAAATACCCCATAAGGGTTGCCGAGTATGACCGGTGTTGATGTATGTACTCATGGAATAGATGATTTCCCTTGCATCGTTAGTGTCATCTGTACACCAAACAATTTGATTGTTAAAATTTATTGCAAACTTTTCTTTGATATATACAACCATCAAAATTCTTATAAAATGAACGTACATCTAGATGCATATTTATACCTGTGTCATAGTGTCCTCAGGGTGATGTTCTACTATGAGGAACTCTACAAATGAACTGATGCAACCAGATGAACAACCAGAATCTCCCCATCCACCTGAACTAGGTGTGGCCTGATCAGGTCCATAGCATACTTGATGACAACTAGTACATATATGGGGGACGGGCCTCGACATTCCTAGAGCGGTACTCGGACCAGCTCCATAAAAAAATCCTCCATCATCATCATCATCGTCTCTATGCTCCCCACTCGCTATTGCATAAGTGTGTTGATCAAGGTCTCCTACGAGTGTACTAAGGGAACCTAATGTTGAGACCAGAGCTTAATGATGTACAGGTGTAGGAATGGGAGGACCAAGAGAAACAACAAGGGGTTGTGTATGGACGGGGTGTCAGGGATCAACCCTTGCCCCTAATCTCTGTTGTGGCATGTCACCACCAACACCCTAAAATGATCTAAAATCAAAATAATTGGGCTTTTGCCTGAAAATAAACTCTACATACAGTTTTCTCAAAAAATACAATGGGCACTCCCAATTAGCATGTGGGGGACTATCAAAAACCACATACCATCAATCCCAAAAATGTGTACTCATCTGCGGATGTATGCACCACCTCATGGATATTCTAGATTTGTTGGGTGGAATGGGTTGTTGAGTAACGGGGTCAAGAAAGTAGGGGACTAGATGGGCTTTCATTATTTTAAGGTCTAATATTTGTTTGTAAGAGAGACCATCAGAATAAAATTGTCTCATTTTTTCTTTGTCTCGTCGATGCCTATCAAGATCAGAATCGATCATCCTAATGGAATCAACAACGTTTTGTATTGCAGATGCAAAACGTCTCACATGTGGAGGAGTCAATGCTTGACTCTGCATAGCATTCATTTGATTTTGTAAGGATGCAACTTGATCATTTATTTGTGCTCTTAAGCGAGCCTCGTCAGATGAGATAGGTGTTGGATGTGGCATATTAGGTGGAGGTGGAGGGGGAGGGGGAGGGGGAGGGGGAGGTGGAGGTGGAAGGGGGGAGGGAGGTGGATCTGGTTATGGCTGAGGTGGTGGATTGATGATATCATCAATGTTAAAATCATCCATGATATGCTCGATATAAATGTGCACCTGCATTAAATCATACAAAATAGTCCATGTGCATACATATATTAAGATCATATATTTAATTGAAATAGGATGAGCAACATATATATTAAGATCGTATATTTAATTGAAATGCACATATATATACATTGATTGTTCAACTCAACAGCATGCCCATAGAAAATTCAAAATTAAATGTATGTACATGTACATTTAAAATAAAAAATATGATGCATAATTTGCATGTGTACAAATCATTAAACTAAACTATGTACATACATACAAATTTCAAAATTTATGAACTATATATGCAAATTTTTAAGACATGCACATACATACTAAACAATAAACTTGAAACATTCACAAAATCTCATTTTATGTCTAACACACACACACACACATATATTACAATTTTTCAGTAGAAAATCATGATCTAGTAGATAGTCATAAAATATATACTATTATATACTATTCATTATAAGTTCATAAATTCCACCAAATTCATAAATCCATGTCACTAAAAATATCCATCTAGAACCAAAATCATAAATTCATGTCACTAAAAATACCCATTTGGAACCAAATTTATAAATTCATCACACAAAATATCCATTGTTCACCCAATTTATAAATTCACAACTATTTAAGATCATTGTTTTAATTTATAAACTATTATGGCTCTTTACTGCATAGATCTTCATTTCTTTGTGTTTTCCTTTTCACAATCAAGAGTTCTCCTCTCCTCTAGCCATTGTCGATGCTCATCTACGATCCCATCCATAGCCCTAACAACATCAACAAGGGTTTGCATCCTAGATGCAGACATCTTCACATGAGGTATGACACATTCTTCATTTTGAATAATGTTGATTTGATCTTGGATGGTTCTAGCAAAAGCATTGATTTGTGCTTGCAAACAATCATGTTCATTGATTTCAGGTGGTAGAGGTGGGGGGTTACAAGGTGGAGTGGGCGGAGGTGGAGGTGAAGGTGTTGGAGATGGATGGCGTGGAGGTGGATTGTGAATATTATTGAATGGATCCATGTGATCTTTAAGATATGAGTGAACCTGCATTAGATTTGTAATGTCAAGATGTAAGTTACATATTTAGGAAATACCTTTAAAACATTCAATATAAATGGCATTAAATAATTGAATACAAATGATAAAATTATATGTAAGCCTCATTTATATGTCTAAGGCACATGTTACTTGAATGAAAATACAATTAACTATTGATATTGTATAATCTTGCAGGATATTATTATTGTTAAATTTGGTTGGGCCTTGGGAAACTTTGATCACCAAATTTTAAGAACTTCTTTGATCCCCTTAAGAAATGTCATATTGGAACCCCTTAAGAAAATCGAATTATGATTTAGGGTGACAGGATGGCTTAAGGGGATTTACATCTAGTGAGGTCCTAGAAGAAAATGGCATGGCTCAAGTGAATAAAATTTGAAGTTTCCCAAGGAAACCAAATTTCATTAAGAGCCTTTAAAGGAAAAATGATGGCTTTAGGGTTTAGGGTTATATGATAGCTTAAGGGGATCTACATGTAGTAAGATCCTAGGAAAAAATTACATGGCATAAGGGAATGAAATTTGGTGGAGTTGCCTAAAGCAACCAAATTTCATTAAGAGCCTAAGAAAAAATGATGGCTTTAGGGTTTATGGAAAGTGTGCAAACTTTGCGGGGTCATAACTTTTGATCAAGGCCTCTGATTTGTGAACTGTTTGAACCGTTGGAAAGGTCTCAAAGTCAAGAACGTGCTCAAGATTTTCTACACCAATTTCAGCAAGTTTCGGGGCTGATCCAAGAGCTCTAAGTGCCTCAAATCCCACTCGGAAGATTTTTCAGGTGCAAATCTAGGAAACTAAAACTGCAATATCTTTCAACCCAGGAACCAAAATTAAAAACCGTAAATTGGAAATTTCATTATGTCAAACTCTATTTTGGTAATTAAACCTTTAAATGAAACAATTCTTAAAGGAATGATAAATGAAAAAAATTAATGTCACAACTCACCACGCCTTATTTGAAACCTTGGATAAATCTACAATCTAGCATGAAGTGGCCTAAAAAAATGTAGATCTTCATCATGAAACTTGATATGAACAATGCTTGAATTGGATCTTGATTGCTACATCAACACATTACCTCAACAATATGCATGATGCACTATGCCTTTGACATGATAAAAATAGATCTTGATTGCTGCAATATTCTTTTATAAATCTTCCTTTGAATGCCTTAGAAACACTCTTTAAATGCTCTTGTGAAAGTACTCTTGATTGCTTAAGAACTCTTGAAAATTACTAGCTGAAACTAATTGAAATAGCCTTATTTTTATACATAATTAAACATTAATTCCCAAAATTTAAATATCACAAGCCAACATGATTTGAAAATTTGAAAATAGTGCCAAAAAAATATCCCAATTGGGGGTCGTAGGTCTAAGTGAGGGCCCATTCACCATGTGGTGAATGGGTCATAAGTCACTCACCTAAGACACACATCAGACAATGTGAAATATTATGTGAAAATAGGGTCCTAAAACCTTGTGAGGACGCATTTGCCATGTGGTGATTGGGTCTTAGGTCACTAATATAGAACAAACACCTTCTAAATTTAAGTGTTGTGTAATATCATTTATGAATGTCGGGTTTTATCTCTTAGAATTTGAAATCAATTTGTCTTGGATTTGAATTGAAGGGGAGAATTAAGGCCAATTAACCTCAATTAATTAATAAAACTCTAGATTAGTGTGAAAGTGTAAAGGTTCACTTTACAACACCCTAAATAAGGCACCATTAAGTTCATTTAGTTTAAAAGGGCCCTAAACTTAATGTGAATGTGTGAGACACATTACAACACTAAATAAGGGCAACATTAGGCTCATTTTAATATTAATTATTCCCAAACTAACAAAAAAGGGATACTTTTTCCATCACTATAGTTATGTTTGATATAATGAGATTAAACATTTGAGTGTTGAGGCTTTTCCTTTGGGGTTGTGACAGAGATCTTACTTGGCACAACTTGGCACTTTGAGGTGTTAGTGAAAGGACATGATTTTCCTGGATAGGACAACTGAGAGGGAGGGTGAATTATTTTTTAGAAAATTAAACCTTTAAAACATTCACTAGAAGTAATCCTTAGTACTGCTTAAATGAATAAACATTAAGTGAAAGTGTAGAAACTGAAAACCATCACACAAACACAACACCATAATTATGTGGAAAACCCAATAAGGGAAAAACCATAGTGAGGATTAACTCACACTATAGAGAATATCAAAACTGATTACAAAAGGATCACTACCTAAGAAACAAGGATAATTTCCAAAACAAGGACTCATTGTTCAGATCAAGACTCACTACCACATAGATACAAAGAAGATAGAAGAGATATGTTACAATGAGAACACAATCTCAATTGATGCAATAGAGAAATCCAACACAATTTACTCAACCATTCGCAAACTTGCATGAATGATAGAGTACACTTTTAGCTCACTACATCTGGAAACTCAGTATTCACGCTTTGCATTGATATGCTACACTTGCATCACACAGACTCATTGATTTACATCAATCTAGCATCTATTTTCTCTATTTCTATGCACTTATCTTTCTTTATACACCATTTAACCACTAACGCATCCTATATTTATACCATCTTCAACTTTGAAACATATCCAAAGTCGTCCATCCAACATTAAATTCAAATTAGGTTGATGCTAAAACATCCTAGGGTTGAATTAGAATGAGGGCAACCCAAACACATGCTTGGTGAGGACCCAAATAGATCCAACATGCTACATAAATTCCACAGATAGTGTTTAACACAAGGTCAGCCAAACTAGTGTAAAACACATAGAACAATTAAGAATGATCCTTCCAGATACCAAAATTATCTTGAATAAAATCATAACAACTCAACTCTAGAACTGCAGGTCATAAGACTTCACCAAAGAGAAATTTGGACCAACAACTTTTCTCTTGAACGTCAACCGGAATACAAAAAATTGTAGTTCACAATTGGCGAACATAACTCACAGTGTACAATGAATCAAGAGCCAAAACTCTAGATGTAGTAGCTTCCAACAACCATGAACAACATATTTGAACCAAACAAACATAGGAGAAAATCCTAGAGCAACCATTGAACACCTGCAACCTTTCTTCAATACAATTTTCTCAATATCCTCAACATATATAGCTAGTAACCTACAACCATGACATTAATGGCAACAAAAACCACTTGATAACCAATTGACTTGTTGACCTCAATGACAACACCTTCATTATTTTCCATTCTTGCAACAATCTCCCCCTTTGTCATTGATGGCAAGACCTGATGTGAAAAAAAATCAAAGACAACATACTAGCTCTTAATACACTTCTCAAGATTTTTCATTTTGTTTCTCCCCCTTAGTAGATAATCTTTTTCCCATTCTTCATCTTTTCTTTTTCAAATTCTTCCTCTTTTCCTTTTCACATTATTCCTCTCCCCCTTTGACATCAATGGAAAAGGAAGAAAGATATTTTACATTGATTTCCCCTTTGACATAAAAACAAAATACACATACAATGACAACACATGACACTACCTCCACCCCCTGAGAGGTAGCCACAAAAATATTAGTCCAGAAGAAAGATAGATCCATAGATCCAATAGACTGATGCATCTGCATATTCATCTAGTTTAAGAAAGGAGGGGCAATGACCCCTAACTTCTCTCAAGGATACTCAAAAGTATCTTTAGGAAGAGCCTTCATAAATATATCAGCAATCTGATCCTTTGTAGAGATATATTCAATCTTTACTTCATTCTCCATGACCTCTCTTAAGTAATGATACTTAATAAATATATGCTTCATCCTTGACTGCATTACTTAATTCTTTGAAATGTTAATTGCAATTGTATTATCACAAAATATGGAAATAGGATCATCATACACCATTATGATATCTTTCAATGTTTTTTTCATCCATAGAACTTGTGTACATCAAGATACAACAACAATATACTTCACTTCAATAGTAGATAAGGAGACTGAATCTTGCTTTTTACTCAACCATGCCACCAATTTGCAACCAAGAAATAATGCACCACCACTTTTACTCTTTCTATCATCTACACATCTATCCCAATTTGTATCTGTATAACCACTTAGTGTAAAGTTAGTATCCCTAGGATACCATAACTCATAATCTAGAGTGTCATTCACATATTTGAATATTCTTTTAATAACAACAACATGTGTTTCCTTATGATCTTCTTGCAATCTAGCCACAAGATAGACTGCATACATAATATTTGGTCTAGTACCAGTCAAATACAATAGTCCACCAATTATAGATCTATACTTGCTTTGATCAAACTTAGGTGAATTATCATCTTTTCCCAATTTTCATCTAGTCACCATAGGAGTGCATACTGATTTGGAACCATCCATCCTGTTGGTGTTTTTTCCAACAGAACCTCACAATTTTCTAAAGAGTACCAACTCTTATAGTGAAGAAACTACAAGGTTAGTGGCCAACACAATAAGTCTAGTATTTTGTGATCCTTACTCCTTCACTTCAAGCTTTGTGAAACCTAGGAGGGTGATCCCAATTGTGTTTTAATGAAATTTATTCAATTAGTAACAAATTTACACACATTTATTCCTATTTATTGCAAATAAAACCCATCTAACTGAAGTTTTGGTATATCTCTAACCCACACTATTCATAAACAAAATTTTAAATGAATATTGTTCTTATTTTAAGTTCATGGTGTAGTGCTATTTGTTCACTTTCTGCAAGATTTTCTAACAAACTGACAAGTGTCTCATCAATTGGAGCAACATACTAAAAAATGTAAGAATCAGTAATATATGAACTACTCAATTTAGAGATGGGTAGACTATTTCCATACTGCTTTGCATTTATGAAAACTCACAATGCCTAAAAAAACTCCTTATAAATTATGCTAAGCACTTTCTTACAAAATCTATAACCCTCTTCAAGCATTTTAATCAAATCTTTGAGTTAAAGCTGAAAATAGAATCATACATTCAAGCAAAACAATTGAAGATAAATGATAACTCCATTAGTATTTTCATTTATAACTCATAAGAAATGTACATATGAGTGTATTTGTTTCCAGACTGAGATTTTTTTTGATATAAGTAGTTTCTATAGAACTAATTTAAGACTATTACATACAAGATTTCATATCCAAGAGAATCTATTGGCCTATTTATCTATATTCTATTCAAGATTCCATTCCTGAGCTTAACATTCACCTAAAACCTTATTGAGACTTAAAAATACAACCCTCTATAATGAGCCCTGGAATCCCATTTATAGAACAAGGGAGCAACAAGAATTAGGCTCAATTAAATTTACATTTCATCTCATTTCAAGATCAGTTGCAGCCAAATTTGAGACGCCCTCAGTTAGTTATATGCAATCATTGTAGAAAATGGATGAGTAAAAGACCACATTCCACATTCCTTGCATGGAAACATGCCAACTCCTCAAAAGATAGAGTTTGTTGCAACAACATTGAATCCTTATCCTTGTTGACCAAAGAAGATTCTCCACTTGCAACCCCCAAAAAAATTTGCATACAACCTAGAAGAAACCCACATGCTACAAATGTTAGGAAGCCTGGCACTTCTCAAATACACTAGCCTAAATTTTTTTCACAAATTTGGTGCTAGAAACAAGAAATCGCATGAATGTTGAATAGGACAATCCTTAAAAAGGGTCCATGGTGTCATCAAAAAGAAAAATGGGGCAGAGTCATCACTTTGATTCATCGGCCTCAAAGGATACTAGCTCATGCCTTGCTTGTGGTGGAACTAGAGGAATTTTCACCACCTCCTCGTTAGAATCCTTAGATGGTACTAGGGAGAGGGGATAATAATTTCCCTTTGGATTAGTGTCACCCTCACTGTCTGAAGGGATATCATTAACCTCACTAGGAGAATTACGTCCTCCCAAATAGGCCTTATGATACTTACACTTTTTCTTTTTTCTTCTTTTCATATTCAGCCAACTTTTTTCCTTTGAACTTGACTAGTTCTTTTGAAACAATTATGCTCCTCAAGTGGTAGTTACTCTTGACATCATATATCTTGAATTTCCTACGTCCCCTTGTACTCTTTGGTGCATTAGGAGCTCCATGTGTATCAACTTCATCCTCAGGGGAAATATCCTAAGACATGAGAAAACTTAATCTCCTAGACCTTTGGAATGACCTAACAGACTCCCCAGACTTACTCATCCTTTCAGTGATAAGGACCAGAAAACCTCTACCAATTCTGCTCTCAGACTCAAACTCAATTGCTAGTTTCTGAATGAGAAAAATTTCCATCGGTCCACATTATAATGAGCCATGCAAGTGTGCCAACCATTAATTCTTCAAAGAAAGCTTGTGCACGTGAGCTGACAACAATCTGCTTTGATTTTTTAATCTTCACCATTGATTATGTTTTAAAAGATAAATCAATGGGTAAATTACTATACAACCACTTATAATTAATTTTTAATTGTGCCTTTAATTTTCCTTTAAATAAAAAAAATCCCTAAGTAGATATATCCACTCTATACATAACATCAATTAAAACTATTTGTGCTATAATTACCTACTTACCCTTGGAATTAAAACACCTATATTTCTTTTTAAGAAAACAATGGAGAATGATCATGATCTGATCTCAAAATATCGGTTGGTACATTACCCTACTTTGTTTTCACCTTCTCCACACGTATCAATAACTGTATGGACTGACAGCCAAAATCTCAAGCATGTGCCTCAAAGAAAAAAGTTGAAAATAGTGCCATTTAGAAAAAATACCCTTTCGGCCAATTTTAGAAGTATCAAAATAAAGGACATGGGTGGGGCCCTCACGGGATGGCAGAGATTGATCAAGAATAGGCAACGTCACCTGCAATCGACTGTTGGTTTCATCTCTTATGAAATAAATCTCCATCTTCAAAGGTTTAGTGGGTCCCACAATAATGACAGATGTCACTTCAGCCGCTAGCCCGTGTGACTATCTTTCCTTACTACTATAGATAGGTAGATGCACGAGGAATGACTATGATGAGAACATGTGTCATGACATCCATCATTGATCTTCTTTCAGGCTATATCCACTGGCCTTATAGAGATACTAATCCCACCATCTAGCAATACCACGTGGCCATCGACCGCTAGCTCGTGTCTTCAAAATAACATGAAATAAATCAAGACAGGTGCAAGGGAAGTGGTAGAGATGTAGCCACGTCATCACTCTTATAGCTGTTGATCTTCTTTAAAAGGAACCATCAATCTTCACCAAGGAGAATGGGCCCACTAGCATACTAGACATGTGGTCGAATCCCACCAGCCAATGTAAATAAAATAAGAGAAAACAATTCAATGTGGGCATACGGGGAATAGTCAGGATTAATTCCCCATGATGAGATAGTCAGCATGAAGTTCCATTTCTACACATGCCGCAAAGTTTAATCATAAAATGGGGCCATCACTAGGAAAGCCTGAACCTGACCCTTAGAGGATGAAAGCTAAGGTTTTAAGTCATTAAAATCAAGCCTTGGCCATAAGAAAATTAAATACCAAGAAGGACTAAGGTGAATGATAGACCTAATATTAGGGGGCTACTAAAATCAATGAGCTCAATGACATAAGTGGCAACTTAAGTGACCAGGTATCAAGAATACCAAGTCAATGAGACAATATAATGACCAAGGGTTTTTTATTCATAGGCCAATTTTGGGAATGACTGCGTATGGGGAATACCAAGTCAATGCAATAATATAATGACCAAGGGTTTTTTTATTCATAGGCCAATTTTGGGAAGGTTTTATAAATTATATAAAACCCTAACACATTGATGAGGATATAACCTGAAATCAAAAACAAGAAACCAATAAATCTTTTGAAGGGTTCCATCAGTGGCTCCAGTTGGGGAAACATGCGTCCTACAGGCATGGTGAGATCCCAGAATCATTGGGTGAAGTATACATGCACAAAAATCCAAAGCAAAAAGAAACAGAATATGTACAAAATCATACATAGGTCAAAAGACCTGAAAAGGGAGATCCAATCTCCACTCCATTTAAAAATTTCTCTAGAGATGCAAATTTTAGTATGCACCCTACAATCTAACTGGGATTCATATCCATATTTGGTGGCACCAGGCCACTAAAACTTAGGGCTAATTCTTGCCCCTGTCAAAAACCAACCTATTGAAAGAATTGATGTCCTTCCTCCCACATTTGCCTCTGTCATACCACTACAATAAGTACAACCTTCTCCTTACAAGCAGAAAAATGTGGGTACCCTTGGGTTCTACCTGATTACAAACAATGCTACTAGCATTTTTTCAATTTCTCTGAGTATATTATTGCCAGTGTAATCTCTATCATTATGTATTGTAGATTCAGGCATAAATTGAAAAATTTCATCATTACATGACATATATGTGTTATGTTCATCATATGAAATATGTTCATATTCAAAATAACATTTTTTGTTATTCATCACATTGTCATGCTCCATAGAAATTCCTTCCAGGTGAACTGGAAACTAAAAATATTCATACTCCTGTAAGTATATAGCATCATGATATTCATATTGTTTTTATATAGCTATTTCAAATGTGAAACATTCATAAGAAATTCCCTTGAGGAGTTCACCAATGTGTTCCTTTGCTTGCTCAAGACCACATTCTAACCATGTGTTAGATGCATCAAAAAATTCTAAAAGAGTGGATTGTCTCTACACCAATAAGGGTCATCATTTCTCATCTCTAGTGAAGATGGAGGCTCATAAAACAATGGATTTTCCATTACATTTATTTTTGACATAAAAAATTTTACCCCTTCCACATGGAGTTCCAAATCTCCCCTAGTATTAGTATATTCTGAAAAACCACAATCAGTGTTCTCTTCATAGGAATAATCAAAATCATCCCTAAACTCATAGTAACCAATGCTATCTTCCCTTTTTCCCTTTGATTATTCAGTACACATATCTAAAATTTCTGACATATCCACACAATTTGAGATATCATGGTCAGAAAGCTCTTCAAGCTCTATAGCACTATCACCCAAAAATGATGGCATCTTACTACTCAAATTCTCATCACAATGCATAACCTAATCATCTGAGAGTAAAATGATGTCATCAAAATATTGCATGCTAATGTTATCCTCATCTAATGTAAACATTTCCAACTCTATTTCATGTGCACTAATATGACCAATAGAATAATACTTAGAAAAATCAACCTTATGAGGTGAATATGTATGGACATGCCCAATGATAATAAGCTCACTATTGAAAAAGTTTTCAACCTTGGCAATATTGTAATTAAGACTACAGAGTTCTAGTACATTGAATTATGAATACATTATCTCATTATCACCCTTATCTTCAAACAAATTACTAGATTAATTTGAAACATAAGACTACAGATGGGCCCTCTCTGTGATCTCATTACCAAAATAGCTAGTAATTTTATCAACATTTGATGTCTCGTGGAAGAAAATTCTTGTATTCAAGTGACCTTTGTTAATTCCATAATTTTGGTTGTTTTCAATGTTCATGTCTATCCCATATGCCTGATGCAAGGTTTTGAGGTTTATTATCTCTCAGCAAATAGCTCATTTTTCTATCAATATCCCAAATAAAAAACCAAACATATTGCATCACTTAACTTTAAGAGCTTAGGAATATCCCTTAATGTTTTAGCAAATCTTTTGTTTTTATGTTGGAACCAACTCATCCTCTTCTTTCTCAATGTTCATAAATTTGTTGAGCAAAGGATTATCACTAATTCTTTCACAAAATTAGCTCTATGAACACTACCTTGAAATCTTCCCAAGAGTAGATAGAGCATGCTGGTAAATTAGAGAACCAATCTCTTGAATCTCTTTTTAGAGACTAAACAAACCTCATGATTACATCCTCATGATCTTTCTCGAAGTCATCCATTAAATTGTTGAATTGTTGCAAATGTTTACTTGCTGATTTACACTTTGTACCATTGAAATTGGGTAGATATTCCCTAATTTTAGATGGAATAGCATTTGGGTACAACCATTAATCCCAATGAAATTAATGGCTCTATGTTTGTTAGAGTAAAAAATTCTTCTGCAACCTAACTAGGGCCGATTACAAACCATAGTTACACACTAGATCATACCAAGGTATATATATTGATAATATACCCTCTTATACCCTTACAAGCTTTTCATAACATCATTTTCAATCATAAAAGGTTCCTACCAGTTCTCTTTTAGGAACAATTTATACCTCACATTATAGTAGATTTTGCAACTTAATAATATAGAAGTATAGAAAATTACCCTTCCCTTTGCTAATGCTTATTTTCACTCAATAGGGAATCAAAAAAGAATTTTAAGTCTTACAAATATGGTTTCCATATATAGGTTATTTTTTTTTAAAACCAAAGTATGAAGAATACCTGGATATATTGTAGCTACTACAAATTCTTCCTAATTGGAAATATCGTAGATCTGATTTTTTTTAAAATCTTCAATAGGTTCTTTAGACAGAGTCACCACCTCTCTTCATAGAGGACCAAACGTCAAATGGTATGAAATTTCTTTGAGTATGAATTTCCTTCTCAGTCTTCTCCCATAGAAGAATCAAACATAAATTCTTTGACATCACTCCAATAGAAATACTTCCAGGTCTTAATATCTGAACCAGATGTCTATATTCACCTAACTCTTCATTTTATGATATAACAATTTGCACTGGAGATTTGAAGATAGTCCCCAGTAGAGTCACCAATTTTGTTGGTGACTCAGATGGGCAAATAAGAGTCCACAATTTCCAATCTCTAGTTACAAACTATTTAAAAACTTCAATGACTCTTAAGGATAGATAATCTTCTATTAGATATTTCTCAAAGTTCTCCCTAGCAGAGTCATCATTTCTGTTGGTGATTTTGTAGCAGAACCCCGCAATTCTCTAAAGAGTAGCCAACTCTTATCATGAAGAAACTACAAGGTTAGTGGCCAACACAACGAGTCTAGAATTTTTTTATCCTTACTCCTTCACTTCAGGCTCTGCGAAACCTAGGAGGTTGATCCCAATTGTGTTTTCATAAAATGTATTCAATTAGAAACACATTTATACAAAAATGTATTCCTATTTATTGTAAATAAAACCCATCTCACTAAAAATTTAGCAGATCTCTAAGTGAATGACTACATATTTGCTAAGAATTAGAGATATTCCTAACCCACACTATTCTGAAACAAAATATTAAATGAATATTGTTCTTATTTTAAGTTCATGTCTTGTGTGCTATTTGCTCATTTTTTGCAAGATTTTCTAACAATCTGACTAGTGTCTCATCAATTGAAGCAACAAAGTCAAATATGTAAGAATCAATAATATATGAACTACTCAATTTAGAGATAGGTGGAGTATTTCCATACTAATTTGCATTTATGAAAACTCACAATGCCTAAAACACTCACTTCTTATAAATCCTAAGCACTTTCTTACAAAATCTATAACCCTCTTCAAGCATTTTAATCAACTCTTTGAGTTAAAGCTTAAAATAGAATCATACATTCAAGCGGAAAAATTGAAGATAAGTGATAACACCAATAGTATTTTCATTTATAACTCATGAGAAATATACATTGGAGAGTATTTGTTTCTAGACTGAGATTTGTTTCAATATTAGTAGTTTCTATAGAACTAATTTAAGACTATTACATACAGGATTTCATCTCCAAGACAATCCATTGGCCTATTTATCTATATTATATTTAAGATGCCTTTCCTAAGCTTAGCATTCACCTAAAACCCTATTGAGACTTAAAAATCTGACCCTTTGTAATGAGCCCTAGAATCACTTTTATAGAACAAGGGATCAAAAAGCATCATGCTCAATTACATTTACATTTCATCTCATTTCAAGATAATTTGCACCAAAATTTGAGACGTCCTCACTTAGTTATATGCAATCATTGTGGAAAATTGAAGAGTAAAAGACCACATACCACATTCGTCGCATGAAGACATGACATCTCCTCAAAAGGAAAATTTTGTTGCAGCAACAATGAATCCTCATCCTTGTTGACCAAATAAGATTCTCCACTCACATCCCCAACAAAAATATGAATACAACTTGAAAGAAACCCACATGCCACCAACGTTAGGAAGTATGGCACTTCTCCAATACACCAGCCTGAAAAATTTCCACATTAGCGCTAGAAATAAGAAATCATATGAATGCTAAATAGTACAATCCTGAGAAAAGGGCCATGGTGTCATCAAAAACAAAAATGGGGAAGATTCATCACTCTGAATCATCGGCCTAAGAGGATACTAGCTCATGCCTTTCTCCTGGTGGAACTGGAGGAACCGTCACCACCTCCTTGTCAGAATCCTCATATAGTACTAGGGAGAGGGGATAATAATCATCCTCTAGATTAATGTCACCCTCATTGTCTGAAGAGATATCAAAAACCTCACTAGGAGAATTATGTCCTCCCAGATAGGCCTTACAATACTTACACTTTTTCTTTTCCTTCTTTTCATATTCCACCAGCTTTTTTCCTTTGAACTTGATCAATTCTTCTAAAACAATTTAGCTTCTCAAGTGTTAATTACTCCTAACACCATATTTCTTGAATTTCCTATGTCCCCTTCTACTCTTTGGTGTATTAGGAGCTCCTTGTGTATCAACTTCATTCTCAGGGGCATTCTCCTCAGATGTGAGAAAACTAAATTTCTCAAACCTTCAGACTAGCCTAACAAACTCCCTAGACTTACTCATCCTTTTAGTGATAAGGACCAGAAAACCTCTACCAATTCTTCTCTCAAACTCAAACTTAATTGCTAGTTTCTAAATGAGAAAAATGGCCATCGATCCACATTATAATGAGCCATGAAAGTGTGAAAACCATTAATTCTTCAAATAAATCTTGTGCGCGTGGGCTAACAACAATCTCCATTGATTTTTTAATCTTAACCATTGATTATGTTTTAAAAGATAAATCAACGGGTAGATTACTATGAAACAACTTATAATTAAGATTTGATTGTGCCTTTAATGCTCCTTTAAATTAGAAAATCCCCCTGAGTAGATATACATCCACTTTGTACATAGCATCAATTAAAACTATTCATGCTATAATTACCTGCTTAGCCATAGGAATTAAAAAAACTATATTTCTTGGTAACAAAATAGTGGGGAATGATCCTAATTTGATCTCAAAATATTGGTTTATACATTACCCTTCCTTTTTTTCCTTCTCAACACATATCAATAACTGTCAGGATTGACAACCGAAATTTCAAGCATGTGCCTCAAAGAAAAAAGTTGAAAATAGTGCCATTTAGAAAAATTACCTTTTTGGCCAATTTTAGAAGTATTCTAACTTATTTCAAAACCCATCGGAGCCTTTTAGATTGTCCACATGGCAGTTTCCTACTTTCCTGTTGAAAAAAATAGGACATGGGTGGGGCCCTCATGGGATAGCATGGAGTGGTCAAGATTAGGACACGTCACCTGCAATCAACCATCGATTTCATCTCTTACAAAATAAATCTCCATCCTCAAAGCTCTAGTAGATCCCACAATAATGATAGATGTAACTTCACCTACTAACCCATGTGACTATCTTTCCTTACTGCTGTAGACAAATAGGCACGTGGGGAACGACTCTAATGAGAACATGTGTCATGACATCCACCATTGATCTTCTTTCAGACTACGTCCACTAGCCCTACAGAGATACTAGTCCCACCATCTGGTAGTACCATGTGGCCATTGCCCGCTAGCCCATGTATTTAAAATAACATGAAATAAATCTAGACGGGCACACAGGGAGTGGTAGAGATGTAGCCACATCCTCACTCATATAGTTGTTGATCTTCTTTAAAAGGAACCAATAATCTTCACCAAGGAGACCAGGCCCACCAGCATACTAGACACATGGTCGAAGCCTGTCAGCCCATGTAAATAAAATAAGAGAAAAAAATCCAACGCAGTCATACGAGGAACATCCAGGATTAATTCGCCACGATCAAACGCTCAACATGAAGTTCCATTTCAGCACATGCCCCAAAGGTTAATCATAAAAAATGGGCCATCACTAGGAAAATGTGAACCTGACCCTCAAAGGAAAAAAGCTAAGGTTTTAAGTCACTAAAATCATGCCTCGACCATAGGAAAATTAAATACCAAGAAGGAATAAGGTGACAGATAGACTTGAGATCAGGGGGCCAGTAAAATCAATGACCTCAATGGCATAAGTGGCAACTTAAGTGACCGGGTATCAGAAATACCAAGTCAATGTGACAATATAATGACGAAGGGTTTTTTTTATTCATAGGACAATTTTGGGTAGGTTTTATAAATATAAAACCCTAACACAGTTATGAGGATATGACCTAAAATCATAAACGAGGGCCCAAACTAGACTTTGCACAATTTTGTTTTTTAGGGTGGAACCAAGAATTTTTTTGAAGCGTTCCATTACATCCCAAAATTCTTCAACATCTCTTTTGCATACATAGAATGTGAAATAAAAATTTCTTTCTATGCTTGATTAATTTGCAACCCAAGAAAGAAATTCATCACTCGAAACATAGACATTTCAAAAAAAATTGCATCTCTTTCACAAACAACTTACACATATTTTCATTTCCTCCAAAGATAATGTTATCAACATATACAACTACAATCAATATTTTGTCATTTTCAATCTTAAAATACAGACTACTATCTATAGTACCTTTGTTGAAACCTTACTAATAAAATACCTCTCTAACCTTGCATACCAAGATCTAGGAACTTGCTTCAATCCATATAAAGCTTTCTTCAATTTTCACACCATATTTGGTTGATTTGATAACTAAAATCCTTCCTTTTTTTCCATGTAGACCTCTTCTTCTAGCTCACCATTCAAAAATGTAGATAGGACATCCATCTAATAGACCCTGAAATATTTATGAGCAATGAATGCTAAGAACATCCTTATAGCTTCCATTCTTTCCACTAGAGAAAAAGTCTCTCAAAAATCTATTCCTTCCACTTGTGAGTAGCCCTTACACAGAAGCCTTGGTTTGTTTCTAATCACTCCATTCCCATTCAACTTATTTTTGAATACCCACTTTGATCCAATAATTTTTGTGTCTATCGGTCTTGGGACTAATTCCCAAGTTTGATTATTTTCAATCTACATAAGTTCTTTTTTCATATCTTCCATCCAATGTTCATCTTTACATGCTTTAATTAGAATCTTTGGTTCAATCATAGAAAATAAACATAGATTTACTTCAACAACAACTCTGTTTCTTGTCAATCCTCCTTTTTCCTTATCTCCAATGATCTGACTTTCTGAATGATTGTTTTGCACATATCTAGGTGTCTTAGGGGACACCACCGAAGATTCTTCTTCTCTTTCATTTTCTTCATTCTGCTTCTCTTGGTCATCCATTTCTTGTTCTTCCACAATTTCTGCAATTCTTATGTAATCAGGTTCATCATATACATATCCATCAATACTAATTGAATTATTCATTGTTTCATCAACCATGAAATTTTCACTTTCTACAATCTTTCTTAGTATTTTATTGAAAAACCTGTAGGCTTTTATTTTAGTAAAATATCCAAGAAAATTCCTTCACTTCTTTTATCAAAATTTCCTAAATTTTCATCTCTTCTAATATAATATTTGCTTCCAAATACCTTGAAATACTGACCAATATGAATTCTTCCAAGCCATAGCTCATATGGGGTATTTTTACTATGTTCTCTTTCTTCAACTTGATTGAATACATAAACAACAGTATGAATAGCTTCTATCCAGTAGACTTCGGGTAAACCATCCTTAGTAATCATTGATCTAGTAGCCTCTTGAACTATTTTTTTCTTTCTTTCAACAACTCCAGGGTATGTGTAGGATCATGATGGGCCAAAAAGTGGCAATATGATGCGTATGTGTAGGGTATGTGGCTAGTGACTTTTTTCTTACCCCAAATTGATGAAATGGAAAGGGTTTTTAAAGGATATTCTCAACTTTCCACCAATATAACTTATGCTCTACTTTTAATTTAATAAATAATTATTATTCATTTTCTATTTGAATTATGACTAAAGTCTTGATTGATAGGCTGATTGAAAAATATTTATAGCTTTCAAGTGGTATCACATTTTTTGAATATGAAACATGCATCACAGTCTATGCTTTGAATACTATAGGATTAAAAAAAAATTGAATTTCATGAAGTTTTGACCAAGTTAAGGTAGTTAGACATACAAGTTTTTTATATTTTTTAAAAGTTGTAATAAAAAATTCATAATTAATTATTTACTTGGAAAAAAATTACAAAAAAATATGCATGACATCCAGAAATGAGTCTTCTACTTATATCTAAAATATTATAAGAAAATATTATCATTTTATTGTTCTTAGGGTGGTCAAACAGACACCTACTTCTTATTTTTTCCCTGAAATTTAAGTACTACTACATTGAAATATCAAATTTTCACCAAATAGATTTTTTTTTTTTTAAAATAAACCTAGTAGTTTAGAAAATACATTCGATTTTCTGTAGATTCTATTCTTACATATTTTTTAAATAATATAGATAACTTATTCAATTTTTTATGTCAAGTTTCCTAACTCTAATTTTTCTAAATTTTTTTGCCACTTAAGGGCCTATTTTTTCCATGATGATCCTGCACATACCCTCCATTTTGTTGAGGAGTTCTTGGATTAGATAACTATCTCTTTACTCCATGTACTTCACAAAAAATATTAAACTCATGGGAGGTGAATTCTCCACCTCTATTAGACCTTAAAAATTTTATCCTTAAATTCACTTTATTTTCAACCATAGCTTTGAATGCCTTGAATCTATCTAATGCATCTAATTTCTCTCTATGAAGTGTAACCCATGTATATCTAGAATAATCATCAATAAAAATCATAAATTACCTTTCACCTTGTAGAATTATCACTCTTGTAAGACCTCAAAGATCTGTATGAATTAAATCTAGTAGTGTAGTTGTAGATTGCTCCTTTTTTCTGTAATGGCTTCTAGCTTGCTTTCCAAACTAACAATTCCTGTAAATAGCATTGAAATGCTTTGTAATTCTCGGTAAATATCCCATAGCCTGAACTGTACTAATCTGAGCTCTAATTTATCAAAATTCATGTGACACATTCTCTGATGCCATAACTGGCTACCATTAATTTGATTCATTAAGCATCATCCATCAACACCTTTAAGTTGATAGATATTTCCTTTATATTTCTTTCCTACAACAATCACCATTCTGGATCCTTTCCGGATCTCACATATATCATCCTCAAACACAAGATTATATCCCTTACCAAAAATCTATCCAACACTCATAATAATATTTCTTAAACCCTTAACATAGTAGAAATCATCAATATTATGCTTTCCATCAAAACTTACTAAACCTATCCCACAAATTTTAGCACCAGTATCATCTCCAAACATAACCAAACCTCCATCATATTTTTCAACTTTAAGAATCCTACTCTTATCACCAGTCATGTGATGTGAATAACCACTATCAACAACCCAATAGTTCTTTTCTTGTTTAGTATCTAGGGTAGAGATTACAGTACCTTCATTTTTCTCCTTCTCCGAAGGGCATTCCTTCACCTATTTTTTAGAATTAGTAGAAATAGGTTCATCCTTTATAGCCAAGAACAAGCATTCATTGTCATTAGGATCTTTATAATCAGAATCCACATTAGATATAGTAACATTATCATTCACATAATATACTATATGGATCTTCTTACCTTTCTTTTCTTTCTCATATCTCTGTTTATTCCTCTTAGCTCTTTCCAAAAAATTTGCAAGATAATGACCTATTTCTCCACAACTAAAGCATTTAAAGAGTAACTTACCTTCATATTTTCTGGGGATTTTCTTCATTCTTCTCACAAAGTTAGCTTCTATTTCATCAAGATTTTCTTCATCCAAATCTTCATCTTTTGTAGCTGAAAGGAATAAAATGGTGTTCTCTCTTACACTTCTAGGGTTTTGGACCTAAAAGGAGAGATGCAATTTCCTTACTCTTCACTCATGAACAAGCTCTTGATATTTCAATGCAAAGGAGATTGAAATAATGAAAAGTTCTCTACTAGGGGCTAAATTAGATCTAATGAGGGGTTCACCACTAAGTGTAAACTTGGAAAAGACAATGAAATGAGAAACACAATGCAAAACCCTAATTAAATGCAAACTAACTCTAAATGACCTAGAAAAGTAAAGAAAACAACACATAAAACTACAAAATAGAAAGTGTGCACATAGAAACTTGAGAGTGATGGAATGGAGCTCTAAAATCCTAAAATTGTTGCTTTTTAGGCCTAGTGGGACTCATTTTCCATTCAAGGCAAATTAGTCTTAGATCAGGGTTTCTGTATAGGAACATGTTTCTCGAAAAAGGGTATTCAAAACTATAAAAATCTCAAAATTGACCAAAAATGGGACTCATTCTCCAATCTTGGAAAATGAGTCCACTTAGGGTTTTTTAAAACTTGAAGGTCTAAATCTAGTCTTTAATGTTTGTTCTTCCTGTTCCTCTTGATTTATGGATTTGAAACTACCAATTTCAGACATGTAGGTGACTTTTTGAGAAGGTTATAACCTTGTAAATGGGGAGACAATTCCAACAAGCTTGTAAACTATTCTTCAATCATCTCCAAGCCTTTTAAGCACCTAGATTTGCAATCACACAAAGAAAGAGAGAGAAAATGATGATTGTTAGGGAATAGCCTAGTTTTTCTTGGTCAAACCCCTTTTAGGTAATTAAACCAAATGATGAAATTAAATAATGAAGCATGAACATGAAGTAATGTAATTAGAACCTTACCATGATGATGGATCTTGAATTGCTGCAACAATTGATGAAGAATTCTACACTTGAATTCCTTAGAATTGATTTTGAATGTTATCTCGATGACCTTGTGAAGAATTGGAATGCTTAAATATTGAATGCTTGACTTGATAACTTGAATACATGATGTTGCTTGTTATGAAATGAGGATTTGAAAGCTTTTTTATATAAGAAATCCATTCACATGACCGTTAATTTGATCCCCAAGGCTGACATGGATAAATTTTGAATTAAAAACCTAGCTTTTCCTACTCAAACCTCGAAAATAGCTCAAATGAGACTCATTCACCATCCTGGGTGAATGATTCCTAGCTAGATGGGAGTCATTCACCCAAGGTGGTGAATGGGTCCCAGATGGGCCATTTTTCTGACTAGTATATCGGGGAGTGGAGAATTTAAGCTTTTATGTTGATTTTGTTAGGTTTTTTCTCAAAAAATTTCTTAGGATGCCCAATATGGGATCATAGGGGCCTATTAATGATGATATAAAGGTTAAAAATGTAACAACATCAAAAATCTAATGTGAAAGTGTAAATAAATACACCTTACAACACTAAATCAAGGAAAAATTGGGTCTACTTAGCTTAGAAGGTGTTGGGACTGTAAATTTTTGAAATTTTTCACATGTTTTCACACCCTTGAGTTTCCATTGGAGTCCTTATCATAAGCACATGGGCTTTTTTTCATGTCTTTTCTGCTCACATTTTTCCATATTGCCCCTTTGAATCCATCATGTTATGCATTTTTCATGTCATGGTCCATATCGGCATAGGTCTATCTAGGTATCCCCAACCTATGTTGCTTGTCTGTTTGTTGTAGGTAATCGATAGGACTTTTTTCATTGTTGCAACGACTGGCATTTACCGAAGGTGAACTTCTCTGGCATGAGATCTTTCATCAGTATTGGTCTCAGAGAGTGACCTTCGGTCTCGCCGACACTTCACATGGGGTTTCTATCAAGTAGCTTTCAGCAAGAGGTTTTCCTTTGTTATAATATCTTGGAAAAGTCTTGTTGTCTTACTGATCGATGGTGGAAGGATTGACTTATCAGCATGACAGTTCACTAGTACAAAAACAACAATATATGACTAAATAAACTACTAAAAATTGCATATAAATGACTAATTTTGGTCACGTGACCATTAATAGTTTATTTCCGGTCATTTATAACATGACCAAATTTATGACTAAACTATTTGTCATTTATCTAGTCATTGATTTAGTCATTAATTTGGTCATTAATTTGGTCATTGATTTGGTCATTGATTTAGTCGTTAATTTAGTCATTTATTATTGTTAACTAGTCATTTATTTAGTCATATATTTAATCATTAATTTAGTCATATATTTAGTCATTAATCTAGTCATATATTGTTGTTAACTGGTCATTTATTTAGTCATTACTTTAGTCATATATTTATTCATTAATTTAATCACATATTTAATCATTAATTTAGTCATTACTTTAGTCATATATTTAATCATTATTTTAGTCATGGTAGTCATATATTTAGCCATTGTAGTGATATATTTAGTCATTGTAGTCATATATTTGGTGATTGTATTTATTTATTTTAGTCATAGTAGTCATTTATTTAGTCATCGTTTAGTCATTTATTTGAGTGAATCAATTATTCAAGTTATAAATCAAATCTAACTTAATTAATTCTTACAAATTTATGCATATAAAATTCAAATATCATAGATATTAAAATGTTTTTTTTTGTATTGGATTAACATGAAAATAAATATACAATCAACAAACAACTTTATGCATATAAAGCTCAAATATCATAGATATTCAAAAAAAAAAATTGTATTGCATGAGAAAAAAAGAATATACAAATAGCAAACAACTGCATAACCAAAGGAATTACAAATAGAATATAGCTGCATAAACAAAGATCCAAGAAATACATCCTTCACTGCACTCTTGGTTGACATGGAAGACAAATCCAAGATACGATACAAATGCTACAAAAATTAAAAGGAAAAAAGACATGAAAATATATAGTAAATGTAGTTATAGTATTTGTGGTGCATATATTGCTCGATTCAAAGCAGCCTTGCCCTCCTATTCCAACCGAACAACCCTTGAGAGAATATTGGAAGGATTTGAATGAAAATGATGGCAACTTCCTATCTAGAAATCTCATTGGTCATGGTCGGATGAAAGTAAAGAGTGCATGTTCACCTCTCAAATTTGATGAGCTACAACCTGAAAATAAGATTTCAATGAGGGTTTTAGAATACGTTTATTAAAATGAAAATACAACCAAGATCTAATAATGAGCACATTTAGATTTTTACAATATGCCATCATTTACCTGTTTCAACAGTTCTGTGAGATTTCCCATTATAGTGACTATGGTAGAACACTAATCTGCAATATGACTATGAAGTTGCTCACTAATGGATTCAATGGTGATAAGACTAAAAGGTGCAACATCAACAACACTGCCACTTGATACAATTATATTTGATAAGGCACATTCAAAAGCTATCTAAATGTTTATCTGGGAGGAAATGCATGTGGACTTATGATAAAACTAGAACAATGCCTTCAACTACCATTTCTCTATTAAACAACTTTTCCCATGTGAAACAAAGAGCTTCTAACAACCACATTTTATCCTTTGTGATCCTCCATAGCTTGCAATGATACTATCTGATGATGCATAATTCTTACAACTAGAAGAAAAGACTAAGGGTCATATGCTTTCAATGATATTCTATTTGTTCCTTCTTTGATGCATGTTGTAATCTACAATAGGTTAAAAAAAACCAGGGTACAAATTGAAAAGAAAAAAAATGGATATGAACATAAAATAGTAAGGCACTGGGCATTTCAAGAATTATGCTAAGAATGAACACAAAATGACAAGAATAAGACAATGCACCACTATGAAGAGTATTCAAAATGGACATAAATTGCTCAAAGCTTTAGTTGTTAGGAGTGTTAGAAAATGAGATGAGCGAAAAAAAATTAGTACAATGTAGCATCTTAAGATGTTAAAAGAAACCCACCCCAAGACCATCATCACAACCATTGGCTCCCAATATTTGAGCACTCGATTTGTTTGTAACCTCTCAAAATCTTTGAATTAATGAAGCACTCCGGAACACATCCTAACATTGTAAGCTTTGCTTGAGTTCTAGGTGCATGCATTCATGCAGGTTTAGAGGATGAGGGTTGCACATACTTCACACATCATTAACCCTTATTGCATTACAATTTACATATATAGTTGATCATTAGGTGTGCATGGCTGACCTTTGTTCTCATGTTGGCTATATTGAGGACACCCTAAACATTATTACTAATATGCTAGTTAAATTTGTGGTACATGTGGATCATATATGAATATAGGCTGAGTATTTCCAGCAACACTGCTTTTTTAGTTGGATCCTAAAAATATTGCAACTTATGTTCTTCTCTAAAACATTTGTACGAGGTTCAAATAGTAAAGAGATTGATGAAAGATAGAGGAATTAAAAAGATACCTAGATGTAGTTGGATTGAAGGCATAAAATGGTACATGTTTTTTGTCTAGGAGATAGATCACATCCACAAACATGGTAGAGTTATGCGAAGTAGGAGAAATTGGCTTGGAAAATAAAGGCAACAGGGTATAAAGACTCATTTATCTACCAC
Organism: Sequoia sempervirens; assembly: GCA_007258455.2. Classification (NCBI taxonomy): domain Eukaryota; kingdom Viridiplantae; phylum Streptophyta; class Pinopsida; order Cupressales; family Cupressaceae; genus Sequoia; species Sequoia sempervirens. Next base: position 146,126,237 of record VDFB02058242.1, read on the forward strand.
CATAGTGAAAAGTTAGAAATTGCATTTGGTTTGTTAAACATGGCCCCTGGTACAACTATTAGAGGTGTTAAGAACCTTCAAGTATGTTTTGATTGCCACACTACATCTAAATTAATCTCTAAGATTGTTGCAAGAGAAATTAAAACTAAAACTATATGGTTATAAAAACAAGGACGCCATTTTCAACAATTAAACTATATGTTATAAAAATAAATGGAGCGCAAAGTAAAATGCATTTTTTCATCTTGATTTTTGACCTCATTTAAATTAATTAAACAAAGCCATCCCATCAATACCTTACATGTTATAGCACTTTCTTTGAACCCATCGAGCCATAATGGTCAAGATTGTGGAGGCTCAAGGAATTGGCACAACTAGTTTACAAGGGGAAAACACGTTGCAATCCTATTAAAATAGCACAGGACATGAGGCAACATCTAAGACTCATCGAGAAAGGATTTATCAAATAAAGGATACTAAAAAACCTAGTACAATCATTTTCATAGATTGAAATCAATTTACTTAGAAGATATATAAGTGAATTCTTTCAACAACATACATCAAAGTCTTTGTCAAAATACTGTTTAAAAACAATACTATACATTATCCTAGCTTTATATGCTAGTTATGGTTTAAAAACAACATAAATTATTCAATTATCTATCTGAAGGATCCCTGTTCATACTGCTCATCATAATATATTTCTTTAAGAAATGTGCAACTTTTGTGCAAGTCTTGTGAAAATGGTTTGCCATGTCTTTTATTTGTATGATCTCATGTTCAACTGCAGCAACAAGCAAGGCAACATCTTCCATTTCTTCAATAATCTTTTGTGTTCTACAATTGATTTAGTGAGTTTCTCTATAGGGGTTTCAATGAATGTATTGGAATCAACCAAATCCTCTGTTGTTAATGGCTTGGTTATAGAGTTGTCTGATTCATTTGATTTGATATTCACTGTTGTCATGATCTAGAAGGTCAATTGCAATAATCAATATTCCAAAATTAAATCAAATACACTGATCATAAGCATGGAATAATATGTTGATATAACTATCTTATCAAATATATATATAAAAAAATAAATAAATTATGCCAACAAATATTTTATATTTATGTTTATGAAGAATTGATATGGAACATTGAAATAAACATTTTCAAATACTTTAATACAACCATACTTTTTTGTGCATGATACAAAACGAAAATAAATAAAAATGATTTGAATATTTATCTATTTTCTTTAAATTTACAATGTTTTCATTATATTTTTAGAAATAATCAAATATCAAGAGTTAAAGTTCAAGAATCTCACCTCTTTCGACATAGCAAGATGGGTAGCCTAAGGTAATTGAGCATTGGTTCAATAATATCTTTTATAGACCATGCATACCTAACAAAAGTATTTGACCTACTCAATCATACAAAAGGAATTAACAAAGCAGGTAGAGTAGAAACAAACTTTAGTCAACAAAATAGTTCAAAGCAACTCAACTATTTATATATAAGACATAAACAAAGGCTCAGATACATGCTCCTTAACAACTGCTTACCCTAGATGAAAATTCAAGATTTATATATATTATTCAAGACTATTTCATAAGTTGAATTGCAAATCATATTTCTGTACCTATGTATTTAAATTCTACTTACGAATTAGTGCATGTTTGGATCATTTTCCTCTAGATTAAATCAAATAAAAGAGGCATTAAATTTGTTTAGCTACTTCTATAGTTTAGATTTCAATTTACAATTAAGATATCCATTTACAGAGTAAGTTGACAATTCATTTCTTCTGCACATCTTGAAGTTTAACAGTAAGCATGATATTCACACCAGTCTATTTTCTAAAAGCCCATTTGCAACCCTAATAGGAAAGTGCACTTAAGATTTGTTTTCAGTGTTATACTTAAGTTGTGGTATTCAGTTTCATCTCATATTCTTCTTTTCACATATGTATATGTTATCACTACTTGCAGCAAATAGTATAATTTTTTATGTGCAATATTCTTCCTATTTTTGCAAATCCATTGCAACAATGCTTTAGTTAACTTGGAATAGTTCTATCTCTTACTCTCAAGATGATTAATATTGCTCTGTCTGAAACTACTATTGTAGATGCATCATTTTTATTATATAACTTTATGTCTTTCATTAATAAGCCTAGGTTAGTTACATACTTCATCCTATATAATTTAGAAATGATTTGTTATTGCCAATGTGATTTTCACTATTCATAATGCTTGCTACATTTGACATACTAGTAATTTGTCTTCATTTTATCCATAGAGGCATAGCAGGAATGGGTGGGAATGGTGTGTCCACAAGAATGGTCTCCATATTTTTGTGATTGAATGCTTGTGATGTAGTGATATTTTTGTTCTAAATTATAATACTTGGTTTCATAACCAACCATGAATATCTTTTCAATTGTAAATTGGCCATGCAATTATGATTTAGAGGTTTCCACATTTCTTGTTATCCTGCTTATTAGAAAGCAGTTGTATTTGAGAATCCTTGTTTGTGTGTACAAGTTGTGTAGCTTGTTTGGCCTAATTTCTGTCTATCTAAAGCTATCTTGAACAATTCTTGACGGTATTTTAGTTTGAACCATGTTAAAGAGGTGTGGAAGGTCAATTTGGAGAAAAATGGTCTACTTATTTTAGCTACATTTGTGCAATAGATGAGGTCAATTGGTAGTGCACATAGAAAATGATGTTGTTTGTGCAATAAAGGTCTCAACAGAGAAGTGATAGCTTCAAATCAACTATGCATACATTTGCACTAATCCAAACATGATTGAAATAAAACCCATGGATCATGAAAATAATCAAGCTCCTCTAGCAATAGGCTCATGTTATACCTACAATAGGGAGAGAGGAAGACTCAAGACATACAGAGAGGTTGATATAGAAAGAGGGAGAGACAAAGGAGGGAAGAATGAGAGATAGAGAGAGAGGTAAGGAGATAGAGATAGGGATAGAGATAGAGAGGGTTATGGAGAGAAGGAGAGAATGGAGATGGAGAAGGAGAGGAATATGGAGAGAAAGAGAGATAGTGAGAGAGATAAAGATTGAGAGGCTCAAGAGAGATAGATAAAGATGGAAGAGATAAATTATAAATATATAGAGAGGAAGACTGAGGGAGAGAATGAAAGCGGGAGAGATAAAAGATAAAGATAGAGGTAAAGCAATGAATGATATGAACATCATAGCTCCTCTACCACTACAACCAATATGGCAAGTGTTGCATGCATGCACCAATGCTACCCACCACAAGTTGGGCCTACATAATTGATGGCTACATTCATAGGTTGGGCCTACTTAATCAATGTTCATATACAATCTACAAACACCCAAAAAACACATCCTGACATCTTAATGATAAAGTGTAGAGTTTCTTCAAGATAGTCAGCCCGAGCAAGAAGGTCAACCATGCAAACATAATGATCAGTTGTAGGTGTAATGCAATAAGGGTTACTCATGTATTGAAGTATGTACAGTCCTCATCCACTAAACCTACATGGCTGCATTAATATAGAACACAATCAAAGCTTAAATTGTTAGCATATGTTCTAGAGTACTTCATTAATTGAAATATTTTGAGAGCATCCTTACCAAATCCATGTTGTACATATCCTACAATCATTGCAATCCATGAGATGGCATCTCTTTGGGGAATTTGCAACTCCAACATCTAATAAAATTCCTCTATTCTTTATGCTTTGATGGATGTCGATACCCTGTTCTGATGCTCCTATTTTGGCTCAAGCAGGGAGAATGCTGACAAAAAATTGTGAATTTTGGCTTTACACCTGCCAATCACATTTGCTTGAAAGTTTCTAAATTTTTTTATAAAAATAAAATCCTTTTTGTGGTTGTCTTGCAATCATTGCATTCCATGAGATAACCTCTCTTTGAGGCATTCTGTCAAAGAGTTTACGTTTGTTTTCAATGCTTGCACATTTTGCATATATGTCAACTAGAGTATTTCCAACTATTATATCTAAAAAAAATCCTCTTCCATTATGCTTTAATGAATGTTCATACCCTGTTCCAAAGCTCCCATTTTGGCACAGGCAGGGTGAAGGTAATTTAAACCTCTGCAACTTCCTATTATATTCAAGTGTTACAGCTGTGAGAGGTTAACAATGGAATTTGGGAGCTTATTTAAACCTCTGCAACTTTATATTTTCAAGTGCTGCAGATGTGACAAGTTTCCAATGGAATCAGGAAGGTTATTTAAACCTCTACAATCTTCTATGTTCAAGTGTTGCAGCTATGACATGTTGCCAATAGAATTAGAGGGGTTATTTAAACTTTTACACATTTCCATGTTCAAGTGCTACAGTTGTGACAGGTTGCCAATGGAATGAGGGAGGTTATTTAAACCTAGACCATACCATGTTTAAGTGTTGCAGTTGTGACAGGGTTCTAATGGAATTAGGAAGGTTATTTAAACATTCACACCCTTCTATGTTCAAGGTTGCAGTTGTGACAGGTTTCCAATGGAATCAAGGAGGTTATTTAAACTGTGATAATATTTTAGTTTCGAATGCTGCAACTAAAATAGATTGTTAATAGAATCAAGGAGGTTATTTAAACCTTTGAAACTTCCTATTATGTTCAAGTGCTACATTTGTGATAGGTTGACAATGGAATCAGGGAGGTTATTTAAACCTCTACAACTTACTATTTTCAAGTACTGCAGACGTGGTAGGTTGCCAGTGGAATAAGGAAGGTTATTTAAACCTCTACAATCTTCTATGATCAAGTGTTGCAGCTGCAACAGGTTGCCAATAGAGTCAAGGATGTTATTTATAATTTTACACCCTTATATGCTCAAGTGCTACAGTTGTGACAGCTTGCCAACATAATCAGGGAGCTTATTTAAACCTCCACACTCTATCATATTCAAGTGTTGCAACTATGACAGGTTGTCAATAGAATCAATTTCAGATTGGATTCTAGGTGCCAAATTGGGAGCCTTGGAACAGGGTATGGACATCCATCAAAGCATAAAGGATAGAGGAATTTTGTTAGATATTGTAGTTACAACTACTCTTGTAGACATGTATGCTAAATGTGGGATCATAGACAAGGCACTTGAAGTGTTCAGAAAAATGCCTCAAAGAAATGTGATCTCATGGACTACAATAATTGTAGGATATACACAAATTAGATCTGTTGAAAAGGCTTTAGAAACTTTCAAGCAAATGCAATTTGTAGGTTTAAAGCCAGACTCCACAACCTTTGCTAGCATATATAATGAAGAAGCATAAACTGAATGCAAAGCTTATAGGTCTGCAAAATGGTCTGTCAGAGCTTTTCTCCCAGGATAAGCACATTTACCCAAAACTAACCACACCTTTAGATAAATAATATTTAATTGATGGATGCAATTTTATGAAAATTCACTTCATTTGATCAATAATATTTAATATTTATTCATTGTGGAAAATTGAATTAATGAGGAGGTGTGATTCTTAAGGAGGCTGACTTCTTGTTTATTTGAGACATGCCTTTTGAATAAGGCTAACATGTATTCTTGAAGAGGCACGTCTCTCTCTCTCTTCATATTGTATTTATAGCTGAGGATTCTCTCATTGTTATTCATTAATTAGCATTCATATCAAGTTTGAAGTTCTTCATGTACAAGTTTGTCTCAAGAGCAGATTGAGATTTGAGTAGGAGGAGGCTGAGATAACTATTAGTAGATTGTATCTCTCAGTTTTGTAGTTGCTTCAGATTGTGATGCTTTATATTGGCCTTCCTATCAGCCTATTGTATAAGTGACATTCTTGTTGAGATTCAATAATATAAGAGATATAATTGGCTGGGTTTTTCTCCCTCGAGAGGAGGCTTTTCCCAAGGTATCTGTTGTGTCTTGTGTTGATTTTTGAATTATTTTTTGTGCATTTAAATCTGATCTTAAAATTTAACACCCTTGGGCGTGGGTCAAAGTCAAACTCCATAAAACATTAAAAAATGCTCAAAAAAGCACTTTTTGGATGCTTTGCTTGACATGTATGAAAAATATGGAAGCATAGAGAAAGCATGTGAAGTTTTTGATAGAATGCCTCAAAGAGATGTCATCTCTTGGACTGCAATTATTGTTGGATATGCACAAAATGGATTTGTTGAAAATGCTTTAGAAACTTTCAAGAAAATGCAATTGGCAGGTATGAAGCCAAATTCCACAACCGTTTCCAGCATCTTTCCTGCCTGTGCCAAAATAGGGGCTTTGGAACAGGGTATGAACTTCCATCAAACCATAAAGAATAGAGGAATTTTGTCAGATGTTGTAGTTGCAACTGCCCTAGTAGACATGTATGCAAAATGTGGAAGCATAGACAAGGCAAGTGAATTGTTTGACAAAATGCCTGAAAGAGACACCATCTCATGGAATACGATGATTGTGGGATATGCACAAAATGGATTTGCTGAAAAGGCTTTAGAAAATTTCAACCAAATGCAATTAGTAGGTCTGAAGCCAAATTCCACAACCTATGCCAGCATCTTCCCTGCCTATGCCAAAATGGGAGCTTTGGAGTAGGGTATGAATGTGATGCAAGGGAGAATGGTCTTCACCTTAACAACACAATCCAAGTTAGATAAATCATCAATCAAGGTCACAAAAATTTGACTTAACAAATTTCCACTATAACCCTGCTTTCAACCTAGTAGGTCTGCAGATCTGTTTTTGCCAACATTTCTCACAATTTTTCTTAACAACTAGAGGGACTCTTGACAGTTTTGAATACCCCTTTGGCCCAACTTTAACATGTGCTAAACTCAACTAGGGTTTATTTGGAGAAAAACACCCTAAATCTTGATTCCACATTGTCCCTAAAGACCAATTAGGTCTATTTTGCAAAGCAAGACCTCTCAAATCTCACAAGCAATTTTCAAAACCCACTCAAACACCTAAGGGTTCATGGTAGTTACAAAATGCCTATCACACTTTCTCTTTCAGCCCCTTCAATGAATTTTTGCGGAAAAAGGATGATGGTATGGAAGGAATGAAGACCTAGATAAGCTCTATCTTAAATAGACTCAATGAATGCCAATACCCCTAAGGAGACCAAAGAGACACATCAAGCTAATGATGTAGGAGCACTTATTCATTGGGGTGTCTCATCAAGAATTTTGTATTTTTTTTCATTTGTAATGTCTTGTAAAGGTTGTATAAGGTCCTAAGGACCATTTGGAATCCATTCAAATCATTTTGTAAGGCTATTAGAGCCATTAAGTTCATAATAACCTATGAGGTCCCGATAAGGTCAAACATGGTCAAACTACTCAAGTGTGTCCAAAATAAGTAGAAATGGTGCAATTAGACTCATATTTTCCATTTTCACATATATTAGGGTCATGCATCAAGTTTTGTGGTCATATTCCAAATATTGCAAAAAATTGTCATGTTGATAAAAAGTTGTCAATGGAAGAAATGTCATAAAATGTTGTCCAATGGTCAAGTAAGTTTAAAATATGGTTGGATTCAGTTAAATGGGTTTGTTTTGGTGTATTTAGTATATATATGAGTAAGACAGGTTGAATGATGGTGGTGGAGGAGGATTGTAAGAAGATTTGTTCTAAAAGTTAATAAAATCAATTATTTTCTACAACTTCCACATCTCTGTCACTACAACAGAGGCTTGTACAGATTGGAAACTTATTATTTTGATCTGGAAATGATGGTGAATGTTGGTAGAGGTTGATATCCTTCATTTAAATCCACTCTCATGATTTTTCACATTATATTTTGCAAGATATAATGCTTTTTTTACAAACAGTTTAGAACCCTACCAAGGGTTACCCGTTCTGGTAAAATCCCCATAACTTTTTTTTTAACCATTGGATCTGGCTATAAATTGGAGAAAATTTCTATAATTAGGTAGTCTAGAATCATACTGGAGCTATTTTCTTCATAATTGTTGTTTTGAAATTCATTAACGACTGTTTGTTACAGTTTATAGTGAAAATCAGACTGGTAAAGGCAGGAAGGGTAGTTGTTTATTGCCTTATTATTGGAACTAACATTTGCATATGGTGTGGTGATATAGAATAGGTGTAAAGGAAGTTTTAAACACCCTTGGATCAAGTGATGAAGCCTTGGAGTCAGTCCATGTTATTGTTTATCAAAACTGATTTGTCACAGTCATAAATCAGACTGAGTGAATGCGCTTTTGCAATAAATGATCATCTACTTCCTTGTGTTATTAAATTGTCATGTTGAGGGTTGCTAATAAATGATTCTGTATAAGATATGGTGATTGATAGATCTCTGATTCTTCAAGGTTATCAAGGGTGTAATGATGATGTATTGAGTTGCTACAGGACAAAGGCTGAACATAGAGAATTTCTGGAGAAAAATACAGAAAACAGTGCTTCATTCTTTTATTTCTCAAATATTCAATCACCTTCGAACCACAAATGCATACAATAGCCTTTTTAAAGGCATCACATCGTGTTTATTCATTTTCTACCAACTTCTAACTCCTTGTCACTCAAATGACTCTTCAACTACCTTTACATAATTATGCAACTTTGTTAACAATTGTTTACAACTTTATATCTTGTTTACATTTTTGCACTTTTTGGACTTAATAATCTTTATAATAGCCTAACTCCTTTCCATCCTACTACAAAGCAAAGATTCCAAATTAAACAAAATGGAGACATAATGTTGCAAGGGTGCCCTTGCACCAAACTATAGTCAAGCCGATTCTTCACCCATTGCTCAGCCATGTGAAATTAACAAGTCGTCATGTGAATCAAAATCAACTTGCACTAAAGCCCATTAAGTCCAAACATGGCATTAGAGATGTTGAGGAAATACCTCCAATGATTATTTTGATCTACATCCTTGTCTATCATGTGATTAACATATATTTTGCAAAATATTGTCATGTAGAGATTTGTCTATCAAATCAAATGAGGCACATGCATTTTGGATGGATAGATCACTCTAGATGGCAAACTAAAGCTTGCGTATTAAAATACTAAGAATAGGTCTGATTTTCTAGTTGTGGACTTACTGCCATGGTAACATGGACACAATTGGAAGGGCACATCAATGATATAGATCACATCATTACTCTACCTAGTGAACAAAATATTATAAATGAAACTCGAAAAAACAAAACTAGAGTACAAAATTATGAGACAAACAAAATAGCATTCAGAACCAAAAGACAAACACTTAAAGAGTAGTAAAAAAACCAACCTACATAGCAAAATTGAATGTCATGAACTCCACAATGGGGTTCAGTCCATAATATGTTGCACCAACACCAATGCCAGTAAAACCAACTTGCAATGGCAGAATACACACAAACATAAATTGGCTATATATTTCAATAATAAAAGATATAAAGGAAAAAAGTCTTTTGACGGGATTTCAATTAGCACATTTTAGCTTTAGAAACTTACAAACCTCAGTGATTGGGGTATCAAGAACCCTGTCAGGTCCAAAATTTTGTAGAAGGCCTTTAGAAACCTGTAAAGAAACATGAATATAAGTATATCAAATGCAAATATCTCAAATTTTCAATTTTTTTGTCAATTATTCAATAGCAAAGGGTTCTTATCTGATTATTATATATTTTTTATAAAATTTCCAAAAGTAAAATACCAGAGTCCTCCTTGCCTATGCAAAAATGGGAGCTTTGGGACGGGCTATGAACATGCACCAAATAATAATGGTAGGGGAATTTTGGTTAGATGTTATAGTTGGATATGCTCTAATAGACATATATGCAAGATATGGAATCATAGAAAAAACACCTGAATTGTTTGACAGAATGCCTCAAAGAGATGTCATTTCATGGAATGAAATGATTGATTGCAGAATGTGCACAAAATGGATTTTGCAAGGAACCTCTCAAAATATTTGAATTAATGAAGCACTCTAGAACACATCCTAACATTCTGATTTCAATGGAATCGGGGAGGTTATTTAAACTTTTACACCCTTCTATGTTCAAGTGTTGCAGCTGTGACAAGTTGCCAATGAATTAGGGAGGCTATTTAAATCTATACACCCTACATTGTTCAAGTGCTATAGTTGTGACAGGTTGCGAATGGAATCAGGGAGCTTATTTAAACGTCCACTCCCTTCTATGTTCAAGTGTTGCAACTGTAACATGTTGCCAAATGAATTAGGGAGCTTATTTAAACGTCCACACCCTTCTATGTTCAAGTGTTGCAGCTATGGCAAGTTGCTAATGGAATCAAGGAGGTTATTTAATTAGGGAGCTTATTTAAATATCCACACCCTTCTATGCTCAAGTGTTGTGTTGCAGTTGTGATGGGTTGCTAATGAAATCAAGGAGGTTATTTAAATTGTGACAATATTTTATTTTTAATTATTGTATTTGTGATAGATTGTCAACAAAATCAAGGAGGTTCTTTAAACCTTTAAATTTTCCTATTATATTCAAGTGTTGCGGCTATGAGAGGTTGACAATGCAATCGGGGAGGTTATTTAAAGTAAAACCTCTGCAACTTTCTATTTTCAAGTGCTGCATATGTGACAGATTGCCAATGGAATCCGGAAGGTTATTTAAACCTCTATAGTCTTCTATGTTCAAGTGTTGCAGCTATGACAGGTTTCCAATAGAATCAGGGGGGTTATTTAAACTTTTACACATTTCTATGTTCAAGTGCTACAACTGTGATAGTTTGCCAATGGAATGAGGGAGGTTATTTAAATCTATACACCCTACCATGTTCAAGTGTTGCAGTTGTGATAGGTTGCCAATGGAATTAGGAAGGTTATTTAAACATTCACACCCTTCTATGTTCAAGGTTGTAGCTATGACAGGTTGCCAATGGAATCAAGGAGGTTATTTAAACCATGACAATATTTTAGTTTCAAATGCTGGTGTTGTAATAGATTTTCAATAGAATCAAGGAGGTTATTTAAACCTTTAAAATTTCCTATTATATTCAAATGTTGCAACTGTCAGAGGTTGACAATGGAATTGGGGAGATTATATAAACCTCTGCAACTTTCTATTTTCAAGTGCTATAGATGTGACATGTTGCCAATGGAATCGGGAAGGTTATTTAAACCTCTTCAGTCTTATATGTTCAAGTGCTGTAGCTGTGATAGGTTGCTAATAGAATTAGGGGGGTTATTTAAACTTTTACACATTTCTATGTTCAACTACTACAGCTATGATAGGTTGCCAATGGAATGAGGGAGGTTATTTAAATCTATAGACCCTACCATGTTCAAGTGTTGCAGTTGTGATAGGTTGCCAATGGAATTAGGAAGGTTATTTAAACATTTACACTCTTCTATGTTCAAGGTTGCAGTTGTGACAGGTTACCAATGGAATCAAGGAGGTTATTTAAACTATGAGAATATTTTAGTTTTGAATGCTGCAGCTGCAATAGATTGTCAATATAATCAAGGAGGTTATTTAAATCTTTAAAATTTCCTATTATATTCAAGTGTTGCAGCTGTGAGAGGTTGAAAATGGAAATGGGAGGTTATTTAAACATCTTGCAACTTTCTATTTTCAAGTGTTGGAAATGTGACAGGTTGCCAACGGAATTAGGAAGGTTATTTAAACCTTTAAGTCTTCTATGTTCAAGTGTTGCAGCTATGACAGGTTGCCAATAGAATCAAAGGGGTTATTTAAACTTTTACACATTTCCATGTTCAAGTGCTACAACTGTGACAGGTTGCCAATGGAATAAGGGAGGTTATTTAAATCTATAGACTCTACCATGTTCAAGTGCTGTAGTTGTGACAAGCTTCCAATGGAATCAGGAAGGTTATTTAAATGTCCACACCCTTCTATGTTCAAGGTTGCAGCTGTGACAGGTTGCCAATGGAATCAAGGAGGTTATTTAAACCATGACAATATTTTAATTTTGAATGCTGCAGCTGCGATAGATTGCCAATAGAATCAAGGAGGTTATTTAAAACTTTGAAACTTCCTATTATGTTCAAGTGCTACATTTGTGATAGGTTGACAATGGAATCAGGGAGGTTATTTAAACCTCTACAACTTACTATTTTCAAGTACTGCAGATGTGACAGGTTGCCAATGGAATAAGGAAAGTTATTTAAACCTCTACAATCCTCTATGATCAAATGTTGTAGCTGCGACAGGTTGCCAATAGAATCAAGGAGGTTATTTAAAATTTTACACCCTTCTATGCTCAAGCGTTGTAGCTATGACAACTTTCCAATGTAATCAAGGAGCTTATTTAAACCTCCACACTCTATTATATTCAAGTGTTGTAGCTATCACAGGTTGTCAATGGAATCAATTTCAGATTGGGTTCTAGATGCATGCAGTCATGCAGGTTTAGTGGATGAGGGCTGCACATACTTCACATGTCAGTAACCCTTATTACATTACAATTTACACATATAGTTGATCATTAGGTGTGCATGGTTGAAAATCTTCAGGACATTACAAGGAAGGACTATTAATTTTCATAATTGAGAAAGATAATACAAGATACCAACATGGAAGTTTTGTAGAGACCAATGGTGAATGCAAAGACTTCCCCCTACAAAAGGTGAGGTTTCAATGGAGGCAGAGACTTGAATCAAATATAGGCTATTAGTGAGGTCTAGCGTGAAAATGATTGAATTTCAACATAGATGCTCAACGCATTTTCTGCTTTCCTTTCTGAACAGTGTTTTAGGATCAGTTCTTGTTTTTCATGGTTCTTTCAATGCATTACACGATTAAAGAATGCAATTTGCTCACACAAAATTATTTCAAAAAATGTTGCCACTACATATTTGAAATAATTCCTTGAATTGAGAATACATTGCTTCCACCTAGAATACAGCAAAGCAGATTGACAAGGTTTTCTAAAATTACAACTGCAAGTTAGAAATGTTATCTATTCCACATTCCCATAATCATGTGTAGTATAATCTATACAAACTGATTTTTTTCAGTCTGAAACTGACAAGTTCCCATGGATTATCATACTTGCAATGCTTTTCCTCTGTTGTAGATTTGCTATTGCCCTACTCTTTTGAGCACTGTAGGGCCTCTAGAACTGATCTGTGTCATTTGTCTCTTGCCATTAGGTATCATAACATACTTAGCTCTTAAATGTTGGGTTGGATATGTATTTGGGTACATACTAAATACCAACTTGTTTGGTATATTTGATCTCAGTGCCCTCATAAATGAAAATGACACAACAAATGCCAACAGAGATGAGAAAACCTTGATAGTTACCAGGATTATATGTACTAGAGTTCAGGTACAGGAATTTGGGTGGGAGTCACAAAAATCTAGAGAAACTAGAAGCCTCATGAAAATTCCATTTTTCTTTAAAAATGATATGTAACAGACCTTAATTGAAATGTGTTGCTGCCTGCAGTCATTAAATTTTACAAATTGAAACAAAATTTACAGGAAGGTGGGAGATTTTATAAGAATAAGAAAGAGAAAGATCCTAAGACTGAGCATATTAAGGTTTTAACACTAAGGAATCCTTTACCTGTGGATTTTGTTGCTTTCCCCGCTGCTATTGGTTTTGGCTCCTCCAAACTCTTCATCACTGGTTTAGACCTTTCACTTCTCTGATTTGGCAAGTTGCAACCTAAACATAAGATTTCGATGAGGTTTTTAGAATCCTTGAGCAGTGTGTTTATTAAAATGAAAATTATGGCGGGGAGTTGAAAATTATGGGGGGAGTCTAAAAATTATGGCCAAGATTTGCCCGCCACTATGCCCGGCCATTAGGGTACAAAATTAAATAAATAGATATTATTAAATATAAATATAATATTATATTATAATATTGTATAATATTATATTATATTATAATATTAAATACATCATAATATAAATATAATATTATAATATTAGTAATATATTATTATTTTATTATATTATAATACCACCCACTTCCTTAATTCAATTTTTTTTGTTAATTATCCACTTTAATTAAGAATTTTGTCATCTTTATCAAACCGGTTTTAAATCATTGTTAAAAATATTAATGATTCATTAACATAATGAGTAATCAAAGTTAAAGAACATAAATGTTAAATTTTTTATAATGAAAATTTTGGCATCACACGACCGACGTGTCATCTCAAAAGACTATGAACAGATGATTGGGCTAAAGAGGTCGTCCCGCGTAAGGGTTGGCTATGACATGAAAAATCATCCACCTTGAAAGCAGCCATTGAAGTAGCAATTGAACCAACAAAAGTTGATGTAATTGGGAAGAAGTTGCATTTGATCTCGTTGAAGCACTTGTAGAAGCAAGCGTAGATCCATTGGATTAAGGTGACTCCACAACGTATTTAGTTGGACAGGTGATGTAGAATATGCCAAAACCTTATTACTACTAGCAAAAGCAAGGGATGTAGGAACATCTCACTAAAGTGGGAACAACCAAAGATGTAATATCATGGGATATCAGAACTTCTCCGACATAGGTATTTTTTGTGTGCCAAGCAACCTAAGCAACCAAATAGTCTACTTAGGTAGGGGTCCCATGAGGGGGGCTTAAGCTCTATGGATTATGATCAAATTCAAAAGAAAAAATAATAGAGGAGTAATAATTGTTTATTTAGTCATATATTTAGTCATTTATTTATTTAGTTTTATTTGTCTGATATTAATCATTTATTTAGTCAATTTTATTTGTCTGATATTAGTCATTTAGTTGTGATTTTACCCGATGACCAAATTAGTCACTTGTAGATGACCAAATTAGTCATTTATTTGTAATATTCTACTAGTGTTAGTCACATGACTAAATTTTTTGGTTACATGACTAAATTTTTTAGTCACCTAGTCATTTATTTGCCAAATTTTACTAGTGGTTCCTTTGTTTTGGCGAATGGGAAGGAGCCCATCGGTGTGAGTTTAGTCCTCAGTGGAAGCTCTCACTGAACTCATCATGTCTCGCCGACCAGAGGAAAAGAATACATCATATTGGCGTGAGTTTGGGTCTTGGGTAGGATGTCGTGGTGATATCCATATGTCTTACTGACTTTGCACTAGTGTTCACTTCGGCCAGAGTCATAATTTTTGGCATTGTGTCTTGGCAAGCCCGTCGGGTCTTGCTGACAATACAAAATGGATTCACTTTGGCCAAATGGGTTTCTTTCGGTGTGAGCTCACAACGAGGCCTTATTGTCTCACCGACTTGCGGTGGAGGAATTTTTTTATCGGCACAAGTTAAGGGGTTCGATGAAATGTCATGGAGAAACTCCCTTGTCTCACAAACTTGTGCAAAAGGTTTTTTTGGTGTGAGTTAAGGTTTTCGGCATGTGGTCTCAGTGATGGAAAGTAGAAGGTCTATGTCAGTGTGAGAATTGCTTTCTCTTGGTGATCTTAGGTGTGTTCGGTTTGTTTCGGTATGAGACGATATAATCTACGAGATGTCTCCCCGATAGTTCAAAGTTACAGCGATATATATGGGATGGATGGACTCATCGGGAAGAACAAACATGGGTCACGATGACTCGATATGAATGATGACTTTTGGGGAAACGTAATGAAATTTGTGGGAGGTATCTTCGATACCATTAAGTTATAGTGACAGTGAATAAAAACAAAAGTGCATGTTGGTGAGATGTTTCTCTATGTCTTAGCGAATGAATAATACACTATGAGAGACTCTCGATGAAACATAATGAAATCTTTATGACATCTTCTCAACGGTTGATAGTCATGGCGAAGGCGAATAAGGACTCGGGAAGATATCGATTGAATTTCCTTTGGCATAGAAAATAGGGTGTCTCACTGACTGTTTCAACAAATGAATAACATAAATTCATATGATGTGGCCAACATGTGAATGATAAAAATACCGTTGTAGGCCGACATGGATTTTCCCAAATTCTACGGTGGTCGACATGGATTTCCAATTTGATTTATTTTCTTGATGTTGGTGTATAAACTAGCATTGTCTTTGTAATTGTCAGATCATCATGAGCTATTAGATTTTGATACACATCAAATAGATACAGTAGAATAAAATTATTAGATCAGAGACTATTGTTGCATGATTTCAGAATGGAGGTATTTATGAAAATCAGTTGATTTTGCTACATTTTTCTGGTGTCAATTGTCTATTGAATTTAATGAAAATACTGCTAAGTTGTCTCCAAGATTGATGCTTTCTGGTTGTTTAAATTGTCATAACAATTTTATGTTCAGTTTATCGATGTACATTTTTTGTATCTGTGTGATTAATCAATTGGTTCTTTCAAGCAAAGATTAAATCCTTTTAGTTGATTACAGTAATCAAAGAGATTCAATTGGATTGTTTAAGTAGGGCTTAGTAGTTACAGAATTGCACGTTTATACAAGTTGTAAACAAAATATATGCCAGATAATTTGAGTTTTCTCTAGAGAAGTATTGTTCATCTTGATTTCATTTTGACTCTGCATACCCAACAAGGCACTGGTCTCTACACTTCATCATTTGGATTCATTCAGGTTCTTTACATCTGTTATTTGAACATCTTACATTTTAGATTAGAAGATTTCTATTGCTATCAAGGTTAATTTCATTTGTTCACCTCCATTTGCCACTGTGAACAAATTGTTGAAAAAGGTATAATCATAAGTTTGCTTAATTCAAAGAGGTACACCCGCCCAAGGTTTAGTAGCACCTAAAGTGTAGAAGGTTGAGTTCTCTTGACCTTGTCTATTACCCTAAAGCATATCAAGAGATTGGCAACCTCTTGAGGCATTCAACCTGTGTTTTTGAGAGCTAACAAATTGGAAACTCCGCTAGGGAATACATTCAAAGTCAAGGCCTTAATCATAGAGTCAGGAACTTTGTACAAACTCTGCTAGGAATAAGAAGCATTAAGTATTTTCTCATTTTTTGACAAAAGTAAGTGGCAACTTTGACAAAAATTTTGTAGTTGTTCATCATGAATGGAAGAAGATCTTAGTACAAGGGAGGTCATACTGGAGCTCCTTCTAGCAGCAATAAGTGGACGCACAAGGATGATAGAGCTGATAAAGGAAAGTGGATCAATGAGGACATGTGCATAATAGATAAAGGAAAAGCACCAAGAGCACAATGTGAAATGTATAATTGTTATGATACATGGAGAGATAGTTCAAGCGCTAAGCCATGTACCCTAGAAGATCAAATAAATCCTTTCCCTTCTCTCGATCCTCAGAAGCAGGTAGAGTTTGAAGCTAGAAAGAGGCAGGAGTATGATCTAGAAATGCAGGGTAATCAAAATGAACCTATTGATCATGTATCTCCTCAAAAAGATTATGAATCTTTGAGTTTTGAGGAAATCAGGGCACTGTTTGAATCTAAGAGTAAAGAAAGAGAAGAACACGAAAAGGCCCGGATGATACAAGTAATGAAAGAATTCAAATTGCAAAACAATCAAAACATTGCTCAGATGGCTGATTGCCCCCCCAAAGTATGTACCACCTCATAAGCAGGGCAGTCATTGCGCAGGGCCATCTAATGCCTAGAACCATTAGACATGGAATCATTACAAGTAGCCATGTGATCCTTCTTATATTCCCACACAACATACAAATATGCAACCACCTCATGGTCAACCTTTTATCCCACAACATAATGTGCAGTACAACAATCCTATGAACCAATATCAGTATCCACCTATTCCTCCTCCCCACCAGTATACAACAATGATCAGATAGTTTGATTTGGCAGGGTTCCATCTATGCCCTTACCCTATGGATAACAGCTAGAGAGGTCTGGTGCCTAAGTTCACAGGGAGTAATGCAATTACTACTGAGGAACATTTAAGGAATTTCAATATATTCATCCAAGATATTGGTATGCCATATGAAGATCTACACATGAGGCTATTTATGATGTCACTTCTTGAAGATGCTAGGGATTGGTTGAATAGCCTGCCGGTTCTCTCAATTAGTTCTATTCAATTATTCCATGACCAATTCCTAGAGAAATATGGGAATCAAAATGCACCAGATGCAGCTCTCCATGAATTGATGAGAATTTAGAAAAATCAGAATGACTTAGTTTATGATTTCAATCAAAGATTCAACAAGTTGCAGACTAAGGTACCTCATGGATCAAGGTTGCCAGATTTTGTAGCATTGAGTTTTTATTTAAATGCATTTGATCCTAAAATAGGGTATGAACTGAGAAATAGATTCCCAAGAGACCTGGCTAAAGCTCAGAAGATAGCACTGACAATTGAGAACAATAGGAAGGCTCCAGGTATAATCAATAAAAGAGATAACCCAAGGGCTCCTCAGCAAAGCAATAATTATCAGTACATATAGGAGAATACATATAGAAATGAGAGGCCGAGGTTGCATGAAATGCCTTATAATACAGACTGGAAGGATGGAAAACCTATAACAGCTAGGCCAAGAAACAAAGAGACTCCTGATCCATTGAGCAAAAAGGGAACTTATATGGTGAGTAATAATTACTTTTGTGAAGTTTGTAATTAGCCACATTCCCCAAATTATTGTGTTGTAGCCCAAAGAATGCATAAGGAAGGGATGTTGATGGAAAACAATGGAGAAGATCACAAAGTGTATCTAACTTCAAACACTTTCTACCATATGGATGAAGGGTACTCATCTTCAGAGGATGAAGGCTACGAATATGATGTTTCAAATCAAAAATATAATGTCCATATGGCTGAATAGTAGGTCTTCTATGATTCTGAAGAAGATTATACAGAGCCACATTCTATTGAGCCACTTGCTCAATGCAGTGTGAGGAGACTTAGTGAAGATGAAATGGAGAGAATAACTGTTGTTGTTGTTGAGGAAGCAAGGAGTAAATACTAGTTGAGAAACATAAAAGTAAATGAGATGGAAGGCGTTCCTGGGGGAATTTTTATGAAAGATCAAAAAACAACACAAGGAACTATGAAGAAGCCAAAAAACAGACAACCTAATAAGAGTGAATAGAAGCCTGTCCAAAAGCAGGAAGTTGAAGAATTACACAAAGAGATGCAAAATTCTGATCAGCCTAGTAAAAAAGAAAAAGAAGAAAATAAAGGAGAAATGCCAGAACTGAAGAAGACTGTTAAGGTGGAGAGCTCCTCTTTTGACTTCACACAGGCGTTATCCTAGGTAAAAATATCTATTCCATTACTTGAATTGATGAAAATCAAGGAGTACAGAGATAATGTTGTTCAATTGATAACGAATGGAAATGAGAAACATGTAAATTCTAAAAGCAAAGTAGCTATTTAGGTAGTCAATAGGCAGGAGAAAGTAAAAATCCCAGAGGTCTGCTTGAGTGATGTATTAACAACTCCCCCTCAAGTTGATCCTTTCTTTACTACATTGCTTATCAATAATAAATTGCTAAGGAATTGCATGATAGACTCTGGTGCTGCTATAAATATTATGCCAGTAGGAGTTATGAAGTAGGTGGGCATGTGTGTCGATACATATGAGGGAAAATGCTATGCAATGGATAACAAACCTGTTCCTATGGTAGGCATTATGAGAGGTGTTGAAGTCAAATTGGCTACTTATCCACATGTGGCTTATAATATAGATATAATAGTGATAGATACCCCTCCTAATTTTGGGATGCTCCTGTCAAGACAATGGATAGCAGCAGTTGGAGGAAATGTCGAGTTTGATCTGCCTTATGCTACTATTCCAGTGAATGGTCAAGAAGTCAAGTTGTACAGGGAACCTAGAATAAACCAGCTTGTTGACTGTGTACCTCAAGATCAGATCAATTTTTTTTGTGATATGGATCTTGGAAGTTTTAAGATTGAATCATCCCAACCAGAATTAACCAATAGTGATCCAATTGAAAAGCATGTGGCACAAAACTGCACTGAAGTATGGAAGAGGTATTTTGATGGAGCATGCAGCTAAGAAGGTAATGGAGCTGGCATTGTGTTTGTTTCCCCTAAGGGTATTACATTTAAATATTCATTCTTGTTGGCATTTGAATGTACAAACAATGTGGTAGAGTATGAAGCTTTATTGATAGGTTTGAACATAGCTGTGAAACACAAGATTAAGTTGCTAACTGTTTTTGGTGATTCTGAGTTGGTTGTTTCACAAATTAAATCCAAGTATGCAGAAAAGCACAAAATATTAAAGAAATATAGGAATGTTGTATGGGACACAATTGAGTGGATTGACAAATCAAAGAACATAATGGCTGATTTTTTAGCAAACGTGGTGCTGAAAAAAGATGATATCACATTGGCTGGGGTATCATAGATTGAGTTCAAGACAAGGCTTGTTGTTCCTGATAACATTTATAATTGGAAATTCTTCAATGATGATACTAACCTTTTGAAATTTCTTCATTGTATAGATCAGTATGAAGCCTAGGAAATTGACTTCAATGCTTTTGTTGAGGAAGTAGATGGGAAGCAAATTGTTTTTGGCAAAGAAATATTACAACTCAAAAAAAATAATCTTCCTAAAGGCTTAGTGGCATTAGAGAGGGTATATGATGGCAATGATCAGTCTCTCATGAAACAAATACCAGTCAAAAGGGAGGATATTGAAGAAATTTATTTGGGGACTGAGATGGCACCAAGAAAGGTATTTATTGGAAAGAAGATAAGCCCTGCAATTAGAAGAATGTTGATTGAGTTTCTAAGAAAATATAAGCATGTGTTTGCTTGGTCTTACGAAGATTTGAAGGCATACAAGGAGGATTTGTTTTAGCATGAAATACCATTGAATCTAGATGCTAAGCCATTCAGGAAAAATAAAAGACCTATAAATACAACACTGGATCCTAACATGCAAGAGGAATTGACAAAGCTCAGAGAGGGGGGAATTATCAAACCAATCAGGCACTCAACGTGGGTCTCAAACCTAGTCCCTATGAGGAAGAAAAAGAGAGACATCAGATTATGTGTGGACTTTAGAAATATGAATTTGGCATCTCTCAAGGACAATTATCCTCTACCTAATACGAAGGCTATATTACATAAGGTAACAGGGTGTGAGCTGTTGTCAATGATGCATGGGCTTTCAGGGTACAACTAGGTTAAGGTCAAAGAATCTAAGCAAAATAAGACAACATTTAAAACTCCTTGGGGGACATATGTATACATAAGAATGCCATTTGGTCTCACTAATGCAGGAGCAACCTTCCAAAGAGCTATGGACCTGGCATTTGCAAATTTAATCAATGCTATCATGGTGGTATACCAAGATGACCTGACTGCTTATTCGAAGAAGGCTGAAGATCATGTACAACATCTAGAAAAGGTATTTATTAAAGCCCTAGAATATGGTATCAGCTTAAATCCTAAGAAGTGTCATTTTGCAGTCACAGAAGGAAAATTCTTAGGACATATTGTTTCAAAAGAGGGAGTTAGAATAGATCCTGAGAGGGTTGAAGCTATTGATAATATTCCTGTTCCAAAAACTATCAAGGCTATACAATCATTCTTTGGAAAAATTAATTTTGTTAGGAGATTTGTTTCTAACTTTGCTGAGATCATTAAGCCCATATCAAAAATGTTGAAGAAGGGACAGAAAATGGAATGGACTGCAGAAGCCTTGGAAGCTTTTATATCCATCAAAAGGGCCATAAAGGAAGCTCCTGTCCTTAAATCTCCAAACTTTACAAGGCCTTTTCAGATATTTTCATTTGCTTCAATGCATACTATTGTTGTCGTTATGTTACAAAAGAATGAGGATGGTCATGAACAACATGTGTCTTTCTTCAGTAAGTCTTTACAAGGGTCTGAATTGAAGTATGATATAATGGAAAAATAGGCATTTGCATTAGTAAAAGCTACAAAAGCATTCAGACCATATCTAATTGGAGCAAAGGTGATTGCTTATGTCCCTCATGCAGCTATCAAGGACATTCTAACACAATCTGAAGTTACAGGAAAAAGGTGCAAATGGATTAATAAGATCCAAGAATTTGACATGGACATACAGATTACTAAGTTAGTGAGAGGTCAGGGCTTGGCTAGGTTGATGGCCGAATCAAATATTGAAGTGAATCAGGTTTGTAATATAGAGGAAGGGACTGCAATTGCAAGCATTGAGCATACTCCATGGCATACAGATATCATGCATTATTTAAAGTACATGAAATGTCCAGAGGGATTGAGTGACATCTAGAAGATAACTCTAAAGTTGCAAGCATCTAAGTATGTTTTCATGGATGGAGATCTATTTTGGAAGAATAGGGATGGTATACTGTTGTTATGTCTGGATGAGTTTCAGGCCAAGCATGTTTTAACTGAAATGCATGAAGGAGTTTGTGGAGGACACTACTCAGCAAAAAAAACTACACACAAAATTCTTAGGGTAGGTTACTACTGGCCTAAGGTTTTTAATGATTCTTTCACACATGTAAGAAAGTGTGAAGCCTGCCAGAATTTTTCTACAAAATTGAAATATCAAGGAGCTTTTCCACTTCGACCTTTGTAGACTGATGCCCCTTTTCATCAATGGGGAATTGATTTCATTGGAGAGATACAGGAAAAATCAAGTGGAGGACACAAGTGGATATTGGTTGCTACTGATTATTTTACCAAGTGCATAGAAGCAGTCCCAACTAAACAGGCTACAAGCAAAGTGGTAACAAATTTCTTGATGGAAAACATTATCACCAGATTTGGTACACCACTGAAATTAATCACAGGTAATGGAATGTGTTTTAGATCAGATGAGTTCAAAATTTTTTGTGCCACATATGGCATTACTATTTCTTATGCAGCTCCTTACCATCCACAAGCTATTAGTCAAGCTAAATCTAGTAATAAGAGTCTTTTGAAGATGATAAGGAGGATGTTGAGTCAAAACAAGAAAGCTTGGGATTCAAAATTGAAACTGGCTATGTAGGCTGATAGAATTACTGTGAAAAGGGCAATTGGAAAGTCCCCATTTCAATTGGTGTATCGAGCACAAGCCAGGATGCCTTTGCAGAATTTGTTACAGTCTACAGGTTTGTCCTTCAGGAAGATTTGGATGTTCTTGAGCCTATGGAGGAAAGAATGGAGCAACTAGCTAAACTTGATGAAATAAGGAGAAGTGCCCAAAACAAAAACATGAAGTTACAGAAACAAATGAAGTATCTATTTGACAAGAAGGAAAAGGATAGAAAATTTGAAGAAATTGATTTGGTGTTGATGTCGAATGCAAGGTGTTAGGAGAAGGGAAAACATGGTAAATTTGAAGCTTTGTGGCTAGGACCTTTTGTTGTTGTTGGAAAGAAGGGTGAAGACTCATATTATCTACAGAATATGGCTGGTGAAGATTAGGAATTTCCTGTTCATGGGAAATTCTTGAAGCAATTTTTCTCTTAAGCAGCATAGAGGGTTAAGGGTTACCAGTGCATGGACAACTCTTGCTTATCCTCTTTAAAATTACTTTCCATGCACAGTCATCTAGGATTTCATCCATCTCCTTTTCACTCTCATTTTCCATTCATCTCCATCTTGCATTCACTTTCCATTCATTTCCATTGCCTTTCATGTCATTTCTGCTCACCTAAAGATTTTGGATCCTTGTAATGATCTTACTATCATTCATCCCCGGACGGAGCCACTATTGGGACTATAAATTTCTGAAAGTTTTCACATGTTTTCACACCCCTGAGTTTCCATGTCTTTTCTGCTCATGTCTTTTCTGCTCACATTTTTCCATATTGTCCCTTTGAATCCATCATGTTATGAATTTTTCATGTCATGGTCCATATTGGCATAGGTCTATCTAGGTCTCCCTGACCTATGTTGCTTGTTTGTTTGCTGCAGGTAATCGACAAGACTTTTTTCATTGTTGCAGCGACTACCATTTACCGAGGGTGAACTTTTTTGGTGTGAGATCTTTCATCAGTATTGGTCTCAGGGAGTGACCTTTAGTCTCGTGGACACTTCACATGGGGTTTCTATCGAGTAGCTTTCGGCGAGAGGTTTTCCTTTGTTATAATATCCTGGCGAAGTCTTCTTGTCTTACCAATCAATGGTGGAAGGATTGACTTATCGGCATGATAGTTCCTTTGTTTTGGCAACCGGGGAGTAACCCATCAGTTTGATTTTAGTCCTCAGTGGAAGCTCTCACTGAACTCATCATGTCTCGCCAACCGGAGGAAAATAATACATCATATTGGCATGAGTTTGGGTCTTCGGTGGGATGTCATGGCGATCTTTATATGTCTTACCGACTTTGCACAAGTGTTCACTTCAGCTAGAGTCATAATTTTCAGCATTATGTCTTGGCAACCTCGTCTAGTCTTGCTGACAATAAAAAATTGATTCACTTCGGCCAAACGGGTTGCTTTCGGTGTGAGGTCACAACGAGGCCTGATTGTCTCACTAACCTGCGGTGGAGGAATTGTTTTATCGGCACAAGTTAAGGGATTCTGTGACATGTCATGGCGAAACTCCCTTGTCTCACAGACTTGTGAAAAAGGTCTTTTCAGTGTGAGTTAAGGTTTTCAGCATGTGGTCTCGGTGAGTGACCTTCGGTCTTGCCGATGGAAAGCAGAAGGTCTATGTCAGTGTGAGAATTGCTTTCTCTTGGCGATCTCAGGTGTGTTCGGGTTGTTTTGGTATGACACGATATAATCTACAAGATGTCTCCCTAATAGTTTGAAGTTATAGCGATATATATGGGACAGATGGACTTGTCGGCAAGAAGAAACATGTGTCACGGTGACTCGATATGAATGATGAATTTTAGGGAAACGTAATGAAATTTGCGGGAGGTCTCTCTGATACCATTAAGTTATAGTGACAGTGAATAAAAACAAAAGTGCATGTCGGTGAGATGTTTCTTTGTCTCAACGAATGAATAATACACTATGAGAGACTCTCAATGAAACATAATGAAATCTTTATGACATCTACCCGACGGTCGATAGTCACGGTGAAAGAAAATAAGGACATGGGCAGATAATGATTGAATTTCCTTTGGCATAGCAAACAAGGTGTCTCGCCAACTGTTTCAGTAAATGAATAACATAAATTCATATGTTGTGGCCAACATGTGAATGATAAAAATACCATTGCAGGCCGACATGGATTTGCTTGAATTCTACAGTGGCCGACTTGTATTTCCAATTTGATTTATTTTCTTGATGCTGGTGTATAAATTAGCATTTTCTTTGTAATTGCTAGATCATCACAAGCTATTAGATTTCGATACACAACAAGTAGATACAGTAGACTAAAATTATTAGATCAAAGACTATTGTTGCATGATTTCAGAATGGAGGTATTTATGAAAATCAGTTGATGTTGCTACATTTTTCTGGTGTCAATTGTCTGTTGAATTTAATCAAAATACTCCTAAGTTGTCTCCAAGATTGATGCTTTCTGGTTGTTTAAATTGTCATAACAAGTTTATGTTTAGTTTATCGATGCACATTTGTTGTATCTGTGTGATTAATCAATTGGTTCTTTCAAGCAAAGATTAAATCCTTTTAGTTGATTATAGTAATCAGAGAGATTCAATTGGATTGTTTAAGTAGAGCTTAGTAGTTACAAAATTGCATGTTTATACAAGTTGTAAACAAAATATATGCCAGATAATTTGAGTTTTCTCTAGAGAAGTGTTGTTCATCTTGATTTCATTTTGACTCCGCATACCCACCAAGGAACTGGTCTCTACACTTCATCATTTGGATTCATTCAGTTTCTTTACATCTGTTATTTGAACATCTTAGATTTTAGATTAGAAGATTTCTATTGCTATCAAGGTTAATTTCATTTGTTCACCTCCATTTTCCACTGTGAACAAATTGTTGAAAGAGGGATAATCATAAGTTTGCTTAATTCAGAGAGGTACACCTGCCCAAGGTTTAGCAGCACCTAAAGTGTAGAAGGTTGAGTTCTCTTGACCTTGTCTGTTACCCTAAAGCATATCAAGAGATTGGCAACCTCTTGAGGCATTCATCCTGCATTCTTGAGAGCTAACAAAAGGGTCCTAAATCCAATGTGAATGTGTACAACAGATTACAACACTAGATTAGGTCCATTTAATTTACCAACCTGCCAAATTTAATGTGAAGATGTATGTAAATACATTTTACAACATTAAATTAGGACTGAGTTAATTTGATTTAGCTTAAAAAGGGCCCAAGACCTAATGTGGATGTGTAAAATACCTCACAACACTAGATCAAGGTGATACCAAGTCTAATTTATCATTAATAATTCCTTACCTAATTAAGGACACTTTTTTCGACACTAGATTTAGCCCCCACTTTAGTGAGAGGATGAACTTGCTTCAAACTCACACTAAAGTAGACATTCAAGAGGGGTCTAGGCATACCAATGGGGATGAAAAATGATGACAAAGATTAAAGGAGGTGGTCAAGCCTTCTGGATCCAAGATCCTATGTCAAACCAAGATAAGCATGAAAGGAAACACACAAGGTGTATAATTTGCAACAAAACAAGATACACGACCATGCAATGTCAAGAACTAAAAGAAAGAAAAATGAGGTGGATCAAAGATGCCCTCACTCTAGGGCCATGGAACATCAGGTCGTCCATGGGGTGATTTTTCCCAAAGAAGTGGTTTAGGGAGAAAGTCATGTGAGTATTTCAGCTTCCCATTAAACAAACCATACCAAAGTTATCCTCCTCATAACTTTGATAAGGCACCACAATGAAAATTATTTTGTAAATGATTTTGAATGTCATGTAAAGGTTTTGTTAAAGGGGATTTTTCTTTGTTCATGCAAGTTCTTCTTCTTAAGGAGCATTGTGCCTAATGTCTCCAAGAGATGACAAGTCAAAAGTGTCAGATCATCACCCATGGGATGCCTCGTTCAAATCATGCCATGTCAGTAGATCATACACTCTTGGAGAACATCAAACCCAATGACACCACCAAGGAGAGGACACATCACAAGAAAAAAGAAAAATAATTCCATGAAAATTTCCAAAATATGTTGTCTATGTATGCCCCCACTTTAAAGTAGCCAATGATAAATGATAACATGAAAGAAGACATGAGAGAAAACCTAGAAATCACTATGTAGAGTCATATGTTTCTAAATGAAGTTGCATCATGAATAAGTATGTCACATGTGAGCCAACTTAAGGCATGCCGTCCACATCCCAAGCTTGCTCTTATATGTACATTCAAGGTGATCAACTAGAAAAAAGAGACAATGACAAGTGACATACGAGGATAAGGCTTCCTAACTTTCTTGCCTCAACTTAGTGCAGAACAAGGGTGATCCTAGAATGGATGATGATATGTT
This sequence comes from Sequoia sempervirens, assembly GCA_007258455.2. Lineage (NCBI taxonomy): Eukaryota > Viridiplantae > Streptophyta > Pinopsida > Cupressales > Cupressaceae > Sequoia > Sequoia sempervirens. The sequence continues at coordinate 146,153,404 of VDFB02058242.1, forward strand.
GCTCCTTGCGATGAATGTAAAACATGCAATAGTGAGTATGTTATGATCCTACAACTATTACATGGCAAGGAGTAGAAAATAATGTTATTTATTTTGATGAATAAACAAAGTTTTTATTTGATACATATTTAATGAGATATCTATCAGTTTGGGATGTACTAGGGTTAAAGTTATCTTGGAAGAATCATTTGTGATAGTCTTGACACTGAATGAAGGCTTTCATTTTGAGGGACAATAACCAAGATCATTAGTCATTTTTATATTTTAGGCTTTATAGGGACATGGATACCTTGTTCTATAGCACCAAATCCTTTCCCAAGTTGCTTCATAAGTCTTTTAGGTTCTGGGATGTACTAGGGTTAAAGTTATCTTGGAAGAATCATTTGTGATAGTCTTGACACTGAATGAAGGCTTTCATTTTGAGGGACAATAACCAAGATCATTAGTCATTTTTATATTTTAGGCTTTATAGGGACATGGATACCTTGTTCTATAGCACCAAATCCTTTCCCAAGTTGCTTCATAAGTCTTTTAGGTTCAAGCTTGGCCTTGATTGTATACAGTTTGTTATATATGTGAGCAATGCCATTGCAACTTAGTTCATGTGAAACATTATCATTATCGAGTTGCATTTTAAGTGGTTCTAAGATGAGCATAGGTTTCTTTTGAACTTGTGGTTGTTGTGAGGGTGGATGAATGATAATTTGGTGGTTAGGTGGGTTGATAATTAGAGGACTCGAAGGAGCTCTAATGTCCATAACCTCAACACTCTTGTCCTTGTTTTCATGATCTCTTATCAAAGGGGGATATAATTTCACTTCGTCATTTGCATCTAAGGAAGTCACATTACTATTGCTTGAAAGAAGTTCTACAATGTTGTTGTTTTCTTGCACCATGATATCGTCCCTAGTAGGAGAGTTTTTAGGAGAACTAAAAACTAAATTTTCTTGACATTCAAAGGTTGGTTCTCTAAAAATGACTTCATCAAAAGTAATGGAATGATCCATGGTTGTATTTTATTGCTTGTGAATGATGGCGTTTCCTTGTTCAATAATGTTTTCCTCGTGATTTTCATCGATGGGATCTTGTAACACCATAATATCTTCTTAACCAATATGATAGATATTAGGAGAGGGGGAAGTTTTATTGTTGTGATTGTTGATGATTTAATTATTTTTCTCTAAGGTCTCATTCTCTTCTGCCCTAATTTCTACCCTAGTAGGACAAATTTTAGGAAAGTGACAAACAAGAGGTTCATCACATTTCATGGTTAGATGTTGTAAAGCAGCTTCATCACAAATAGGGGAAACATCAAGGGGAGGAAAACTATGATTTTCATAATTCAAATGATTGGATCCTCTTGTTCAAATAGACCCTTCCAAATGTTAGGAACATTAGGAAGGAGAGAAACAATGCTATAACTCTCAATAATTGGATTCCTTGATACCAATATATCTTCCTCACAAATGTGTTTGTCATGATCATTCATGGTTGTATCCTTATTGACTAGAAAATTTTCAAAAATAAGGGAGGTGTTGGGAGATGAATGGAGACTAATTAAAGTGGTGGCAATGAATTCATCTTCTACTGTTATACTATCTTCCTTAGGGGAATGAGGAGAAGGGTAAACAAGACCTTCACGATTCTCAATGATTGTACCTTGTTTCGCCATGATACCTTTGTCACTAAAAGGATAGGTATCGAGAGAAGTAAAATTATGATCATCATGGTTATATATGTTTGTATTCTCTTCTAACAAATAATCCTCACAAATAGGAGAGATAGGAGGGGGTATAAATTTAAGGAAAACATTGAAATTTTCATTATCTTGCACTGAGACTCTCATAACTATGGAATGCATTGAATGAATAAATAACATGCTTATTGATTAACTTTTTCTTTGAAAAATTGGAGAAGATTGAAACTAATTTTTTTGAAAAGTAATCTATGCTAACTTAAAATGCAATGCAAGGACTTAAAATGAAATGCAAATTTTAGTTTTCAAGCAAGATATTTTTCTAATTACACTATGCAATAATCTAAAAATGAAACGTTGTAAATGCAAATTTGGAATTGAGAAAAGCATGAAATGGGCCAATTTAAGCTAGATTTAGTGAAATTCATGTAATAGAAACTCTACCAACTAAAATAGATAGTTACTAGCATCAGAAAAAAGCTTTAAAACACTATTTTTAGTGCTATAATAGGCAGTTTCAGGGGTGCACTAGGACTAATTCGCCCAGGGTGGCGAATGAGTCTCAGTAGGGATTTTTTCAAAAAAATTAGAAGATTTCAATTGCTTTTATGCTTTTTATGTTGTATGATATGTATATACTAAGTGAAAATACAATTTTTAGATGATTTGAGATGATTTGAGATGCAAAAATACAACCTATATGCACTTTCACTAATGCAAAATTTTATAAACCCTAGATGCCAATTAACTAATGCAAACTCTAATCCAAGAAAATTCTAGGATGATGATGGACTCCAAATCAAAAAAGAAGGTATTATATATGCAGGTTCAACAAAATGAAAGGAAAAAATGGTGTTCTCTCTTTTGCTTCTAGGGTTTGGGACTTAAAAGGAGAGAGGCAATTTCCTCACTCTTCACTCAAGAACAATCCCTTGAGATTTCAATGCAAAGGGATGTCTTAGAGGCTGATCGAGATCTAATGAGGGGTTCACCACCAAGTTTAAACTTGGAAAAGATAATGAAATATAAAACATAATGTAAAACCCTAATTGAATGCAAACTAACTCTAAATGACCTAGAAAAGTGAACAAAACAACACAAAAAACTACAAAACATAAAGTGTGCAACTAGAAACTTGAGAGAGATGGAATGGAGCTCTAGAATCTTGAAATTGCTACTTTTTAGGCCTAGTGAGACTCATTTTCCATTTTGGGAAAATCAATCCTAGATTAGAGTTTCTATATAGGAACATGTTTCGAAGACAAGGGTATCAGAAACTACAAAACTCTCAAAATTGACCCAAAATGTGAGTCCTTGTAGGGTTTTTTGAAACTTGAAGGTCTAAATCTGGTCTTTAATGTCTTCTCTTCCTATTCCTCTTGCCCTCCATATCTGAAACTACCAATTTCATACATGTAGGTGACTTTTTGTGAAGATTATGACCTTGTAAATGGGGAGACAATTCCAAAAAACTTATAACTTATTCTTCAATCATCCCCAAGCCTTCAAAGCACCTAGATCTGAAATCACACAAGGAAAGAGAGAGAAAATGTTGATTGTTAGGGAATGTGGATTTGCCTTGGTCAAACCCCTTTTAGGTAATTAAACCAAATGATGAAATAGTATAATGAAGCATGAACATGAAGTAATTCTATTAGAAGCCTACCATGATAATGGATCTTGAATTGCTACAACAATTGATGAAGAATTATGTTCTTGAATGTCTTATATTTGATTTTAAATGCTATTTTGATGACCTTGTGAAGATTTGGAATGCTTAACTCTTGAATGCTTGACTTGATAACTTGAATACATGATGTTGCTTGTTATGAAATGAGGATTTGAAAGCTTGTTTATATAGGAAATCCACTCACATGACCGTTAATTTGATCCCTAAGGCCAACGTGGAAGAAATTTGAATTAAAAACCCAATTTTTCCTGCTCAAACCTCAAAAATAACTCAAATGGGACTCATTCGCCATCCTGGGTGAATGAGTCTCGCCTAGATGGGACTCATTTGTCCAAGGTGGTGAATGGGTCCTACAGCTTGGGCTATTTTTCTTGCTAGAATGTTAGGGAGTGGAGAATTTAAGATTTTATGTTGATTTTGTAAGGCTTTTTCTCAAAATTTTCCTTGGGATGCACAATATGGGGTCATAGGGCCCTATTAATGATGATAGCAATGTTATAAATGCAATAAGGAAAAATTAGGTCTACTTACCTTAGAAGGGTCCTAAATCTAATGTGAATGTGTAGAACACATTACAACATAGATTAGATCCACTTAATTTACAAGCCTCCCAAATTTAATGTGAAGATGTAAATAAATACATTTTACAAAATTAAATTAGGATAGAGTTAAGTTAATTTATCTTAAAAGGGCCAAAGACCTAATGTGGACATGTAAAGCACCTCACAACACTAGATCAAGGTGATATCAAGTCCAATTTATCATTAATTATTCCTTCCCTCATTAAGAACACTTTTTCTGACACTATAGTAGCCTTAAATGTAGTCTTTGATTTGCATCTATTCCTCAGATTCTGCTTCCTCATCTCATAAGATGTCATAGATCCCAACGACAAATATTTAGTGTAAGTTTTGTAATCTGTACTTTGTTCAATAGCACACACCTTTTCGTTGTAAGCATCAGGGAGATTTCTAAGAATATTCTTTACAATCCTAGTTTCATCTATAGTAGAACCAAGTCCTCGCATTCCATCTACTATCTCATCCAATCTCTATACATAAGCCTTAACATTCTCATCTTTTGGCATATGTAGAAGCTCAAACTATGTTTCCAAATTTTCCAATTTTACCTGTTCGACCCTTCCATCACCTTCATGTGCCCTTTCCAAAGCATCCTGTAATTCCTTATCAATTTTTCAAATTTTGAAAATCAACTTGGAATGTACAAGATTGTACTTCACCTTATTGTTCACTTCATGTGCCTTGATCTCATCAGTTGTACACTGACCATTAGCAAGAGGAGTTTAAGGATTCTTGTAAGATTTCTCCACATCATATCCACAATAATCCAGATATTCTTCCATCAATATTTTCCAAATAGCATAATTAGTTCCATCAAACCTTGGATAATCATAAGTAAATTTTCCAACCATCTTGAACCTTCCTTAAATAGTTAAGCTCTTCTCTAAGGAACCAAAATCTAATACCAATTGTTGGATAGGACAACTAAGAGGGGGGGTGAATTAGTTTTCACAAAATTAAACCTTTAAAAAATTCACCAAAACTAATCATTAATACTGCTTAAATAAATAAATATTAAGTGCAAGTGTAGAAACTTAAAAAACATCACACAAACACAACACCAGAATTATGTGGAAAACCCCATAAGAGAGAACCCACAATGTGAATTAAATCACACTCTAGAGAATATCAACACCAATTACAAAAGGATCACTACCTGAAAAAACAAGGCTCACTACAAAAATAAAGACTTACTATCTAGATTAGGAATAACTATCCAATAGGGCTAACAACCCAGAGGGCTCACTTCCACAAAAATACAAAGAATATAGAAGATATATGTCAGAGAGAGAAGACAATCTCAATGCAATAAATCCACCACAATTTTCTCAACCACTCATAGACATGCATGAATGATAGAGTATACCTTCAACTCACTACATCTAGAAACTCAACATTTAAGCTTCACACTGATCTGCCACACTCGCATCACACACACTCACTGATTCCATAAATATCACATCTATCTAGTTTATTTATTTTCACTTATCTCTCTTTGTACACCATTTCACAACTAACTCATCCTATATTTATACCATCTTCAACTTTGAAACATATTCAAAGTCATACATCTAGCATTAAATTCAAATTAGGTCAGCACCCAAACATCCTAGGGTGGAATAGAATGAGGGTGACCCAAACACACATTTGGTGAGGACCCAAATAGATCCAACATGCTACATCAATTCTGAAGATAGTGTTTAACACAAGTTCAACCAAACTAATGTACAACACATAGAACAATTAAGCACAATTGTTCTAGATACCAAAATTATCTTGAATACAATCATAACAACTCAACTCTAGAACTACAAGTCATAATACTTCATCAAAGAGAAATATGGAAAAACAAATTTTCTCTCGAACCTCAACTAGAACACAAAAAACCAAAGTTCACAACTAGTGAACATAACTCACACTGTACAATGAATCAAAAGCCAAACATCTGGATATAGCAACTTCCAACAACCATGACCAACATATCTAAACCACACAAATATAGGAGCAAATTTGAGAGAAACCATTGAACACCTATAACTTTTATTCAATACAATTTTCTCAATATCCTCAACATATATAGCCAATAACCTGCAACCATGACATTAATGACAACAACTAGTTGATAACCAATTGAATACTTGACATTAGTGACATCACATTCATTCATTTCCATTGTTGCAATAGATTTGGATAATATTTACAGGTTTTCTCTTTAGTCTATGTCTTCTTCTTGGAGTTTGTTATTTACATGGTTTGATGTGGTGGACTCAGAGACTTATGGTGACTTGTTATCATAAACTATGCAACAATTTTTTGTTGCATGTGTGGATAATTTTTAATTTTTTTTCATACATGGTTGAATTATATGTCACACCTTATTATAAATATTGATATGCGAAGGTCTATTTCTAGGTTTGACATTACTCATGTAGTGGGAGTTCCTAGATGTGTGTGTTCTTCATTGACATGTTTTGACATATGGATCTTGAGATTGCAATTTATGGACCAGACATGTTGTTAGCATAAGTTATACTAATGTTTTGGATACCTTTGAGGTATGGATGATTGGATGGATTAGCGGTTTTTATGGTTTCTTTTTATTCTCACATGGGGTTTTTAGTTATATGTAAACAATCACTTGTTCTTGTTGTCGTAACTAATTTAGAACATTCATGCTCGATCTAGTTCTTGGAGGAAGTTTGGACATGAGAGTTGTGTAATAAAAATTGGCTTGAATTTTGGTATAGTGGTGCTTTTATAAAGCTCATGAGCATAGTGGAGTTGTGGTTGTAGCCTATAGCCTGTAGCATTTCTTATCACTTGGATTTGATGCTTGTGTTCTTTAGATTGGTGCACCTACACTGTGGCTTGTTCCTTTTTCTTCCATGGGTGGCATGTTGGAGGATGATGGGAATTCTTGCTTCATATGGTGGACATATTGGATGTTGTTGTAGTATCTTGTTAGTGTGTGAGAGCATGTTGGAGATTCATTTAGTTTCATGAATGGATGTGATAATGATTTTTTTATTCTTTGAGTCTTTGTGGTTAAAATCTTGTGTTTCTTCTATCTCTTGTGAGGTTTTTTGACAAGTGGGATAATTTTGAGATTAAGGTGTCTCAACCTTAGAGAGTCCCAATATTATTTAATTAATTAATTTATTCCCTTTATTGTAATTAAAATCCTAAGTGATATGTTTCTAATTTGCTATAACACTTTGTGAGACCCAATTGTGAGCTGGATTCCTACATGTGTGGAGAGAACCATGATATTGTGCCACTTTTCACTTAGGTGTTGAATTAGGTAGAGGATTTTGTGAAAACCTCTCAAAAGTGTGTTGTAATGATATTTTTCCATTTATGGGACCTATTTGTGATTTGTTGTCATACAAGTTTGGTGGAAAGCACAAAATTGTGCTAATGGTTACTTAGGAACTCAATTAGGAAGAGGTTTTTGTGAAAACATCTCAAAGGTGTAGCATAGTGACATGTGTCACTGATTTCATAATTATCACTCAACATGATATTGAAAAGTTGCTAAATGGGACTATGAAAACCACTTAGAGAGACTACATGTTAAGGGGGAGTTTAAAATAGGTAGGTGGCTATATTTTCTCCAGTGGGATGTAATGCATGTCAAAGTGACTTAATATTTCATAAAATATTGAGTTGGATGCCTTGAATGTTGTTGCATATTGGTGCATGTCATTGCATATTTGATAAGTTACTTTATTAGATAGCCTTGACTTGTGCATGTTCTCATTTTTAGTTTGCATGCATGTAGAGACTGTAGAGATGAAACATGGCATTCTTGGGTTCCCATGTTATAGGTTTGAAAATATGAGCTTTCTTGATGAGTTGTGTAAAAGGAGAATTTTATTGCTAGGTTATGCTATCAAATTTTCTCTTGAAGAGAAAGATGTAATCTTCAATGTATTTGGAGATGTAATCTCCATGTTAAGTTCATGATCCTCGAAGTGTATTGCAATCGTTGGTTACAAATTAATAGATTGGTTTGATTCTTTCAAGTGTGGGGATTTTTACTAGTTAGGGTTTTCTCCATGTATATGGTTATTCTATCTCTTATATCTATCTTTCTTGTATGAAGTTATAATTTACATGTTCTTATGCTGCTTAAATTTTTCTAAATTTGTAAACTACATTATCGTTCCTCTAATAGTTAATGTGAAAGAAATTGAATTATTATTTTTTCTACTTTAAGACATAGAAGTATGTGCTTTCATAAAGAAAATATATGATACTAGAGGTGCATACTAGTTTTCAAAAGGATTTTTAATTTTTTCATTTCTTTTCATTTTTGATGTTGGTACATCTTATAGCCTATTGAAGTCAAAAATGTTTTTTTCAGTCTCAAGCTCACAAATTTTGATCAATCTCTCCACTTTTTGCAACACTTGTAGTGTTGGAAAGGTCTTTTATAACTCTTCAAAACTATCCATGCACTTTTTTCATATTTTTCTCCTAGCACATTTTATTCATTTTTTTTTCACATTCTAGTGAATTACTTGGATGTTATAGCTCCTTGAAACTTTTTGTTTATGTGGGATGACTTGTTTTTGGTTTTTCTACAAGTATTTCTAACATTTTTTCTTAACCATTAGAAATAAGTCTATTATTATCTTTTAGAGTAAGAATTAATTATCTAATAATTTATTAATTTATTAATTGATTATTAGTCTAATTTCACTTCAAGTAATTAAGCTAAAACTTAAGAGTTTTTTTTCTTTTATTAGTTTGATTTATTGGTACATCATTTTGTCTTATCATATGTGGTGTTGAAACTTGTCATGATCTTATCCCATTCTCTTTTTAAGCACTCTCCTTCATTGGATTATGAATCTTAAGATACATTATATAAGTTCTTTCTTGTTGAAGAAATAGTAAATCATTAATTGCAGCTCTCATGTGTGGAAGGTGTTCTTGTTTGTTGTTTGATCTTAAATCTTGTGTTTTTTTTATTGGTGCATTCTACAATCCATTTAAGTCAAACATGTTATTTTAAATATCAAGCTCACAAATATTGACTAGTTTCTCTTTTTTTTCACAACTTTAACAACATTTGAAAGGTCTTTTAGAGCTCTTCTCAACTATCCATGTAATGTTTCTATTTTTTTTTTTGTAACGCCAAGAAAGTGCACAAAGAAACAGATTAGAAGCAAACATGCAATACTAAATCTAATATGCAAATCTAAATGTTAAGCAACAAACAACAAAGGAAGTTTAAACGTAAGCAAACTGAAACAATCTCACCAATTTCAAACGTAGTTCCATGATTCATCTCGATTTCCCTTCTCCATTTTGCTTGTGTAGTATAATTGCCCTCAGATTTTTAGTAATTCATGCAAGTATAACCTAAGATAGTGATTAGAAAAATATCGAAGATTCAAGATTGAGTGCTCTTAAAAGTCATAATATTTCGTGAGAGATTGGAATGAAGAATGAAAAATCAATTTATAGAAAATTGATTATTCGAATGACAAGCCAAGATCGAAAGATCAACGAACGGTTGAGATTGACTGATTAGACATGCATTCTGATAACTGTCAAAGGTGACATGAGTGATACAAACTAGAAATAGAATTAAAGATTAAATAAATGATTTAATCTTCAATTCGGTATTTGAAAAAAAAAGAAATATCTTTGCATGACAAAGATGAAGATTGATGAAAGCAACTCTTGTTCCAATGCACACACAAGGTTTAATTAATTAAATAGGAATATTTAATTAATCCGCATGTACACGCAAATGAGTTAGAACTGGATGATTGAATGATTTGATGAAGAGATTACTCGAGAACGCCACTCAGACATTAAATCAAGAGTTAACTGAGTGATTAAAATAGATCTTGAGTCGAGTAAAAGTGAATACTTAGATAACTCACATAATTATCTAAAATATAGAAGAATGTGTTAAAATAGAATTTATGAATTAAATAATTCATTTAATTCAAGACTCGATATTTGGAGAATAATTAAATAAATAAGATTTATTTAATTAAATGATGAAGGAATTTTAAATGAAAAATTAAATAAATAAAGAATTTATTTAATTATAGTTGAAATATGATAAAGGTAAATTAAATAAAACATTTATTAATTTAACAAGAAGAATAAGGTTAATTAGTAACATAATTAAATAAAAAGCGTTTATTTAATTAATCAGATAGAATAAAGAAAATATGAATTAATTAAATAATTAAGATTATTTAATTAATAGAAGAAATGAAGAGTATAGAGAATAATTAAATAATTGACATTATTTAATCGTGACCATGAAAAATATGAATTATGAAGAATATTGAAGTCGTTGGCCTAAACCAGATTTTTGTGTCTACATTTGCCCCTCTTTGATACAATGTTATTTCGGCGTTGTGTCAAAGAAAATCAATAAGAAATATGCCCTAGTAATGCTTCAGATTAAAACAGGTGAAGGTATGCCCCCTCAGGAAAATTGAGAAATTTTCAGAAAATTTAGAAAAATTTGGAAATGGTCCCGATTAGTCCATTGGATAGGCAAAAATGTAGTGGAGTTTGCAAAGTTGAGGTTGGAAATGTCAGGAACAGGTACGGGCTGATCGAAATGGGAAGTTAACACGGCCAGTAGGACAGAAATGCCACCTAAGCCCTAGGTATATATAAGAATAGAGGTAAAAACCTATTCATTTTCACCCACCTAGCTTGGAAATTGAGAATTTACTTTGCACCCACAGCGAGGATGTCGCCTATTCCAAACACCCATCACCGAGCCTACAGGATCCAGACCTTGCAGAGACCAGCCGACGCGGACCCCCTGGTATGTACCTCAAACTTTCCTTTTGAAAATTTTTAATTGCGTGCAATTTGATGCATTTAATTATCCAATTTTTAATTGTGCGTCATTTTAATAAATCAATGCATTTGTATGCGCGAATGACGCATCTATCTATGGAAAACCACATTTGTAATTTTACGTTAGTCATTTTGCATAGGTAATCTGTAGTTAAACACATTTGTATGTTTTTGAAACACATTTGACATTGTGCATCACATTTGCATTTAGAATAGCCGCATGTGTTGATTTTGAAACGCATTTGAATTTTATGGAACGCAACCGTTATTTTTCAACACATATGATTTTAGTCAAACACATGCGATGTAATTAGCCGCATTTGTTTAATAATGATGCATATGAAGTTTATGAACCGCATATGTTAAAAAGCGACGCATGTGAAAAATAATGACGCATATGCAAAAATAACGATGCATTTGCATTTCATGTAGTATGGTCTGTTTGCACTAGAATAGAGGATTGAGGCTAACATGAGGCATGTATAATGCCATTGCAGGTTGTGCTAGACACCATATATACACGGGAGTTGAGACCTACTACATTTTGATTCAGAGACAGCCTGCGGCCGGCAGAGCATCGAATTCTATGGCACCTTGGTTTGCTGCACGTGATAGACATGCCCCAGATTCGGGCAAATCGGGGACTATTGACAGCGTTGTGTGAGCGGTGGCACTCAAATACATCATCTTTCCACCTACCGACTAGAGAGGCGACTGTCACCTTAGAGGATGTCTATAGGATCCTTAGACTTCCTATTAGAGGCACATGGGTGACATATGATACCCAGAGGGGTGCCGTCAAGATGTGTAGGTACTACCCTCATGCTAACATTAGATAGTTAGGATTTGATGATTATGAGATTAGGTGGCGGGTTTTGGCCCAGAGGTATAGATAGCTAGACTGTCTATTGTGTACTTTGATAGGCGAGATAGTACTTCTTGACCACTGAGGTCATGGTTTTCTTGTGGAATGGGGGGAGATGCTAGTGGGCATGCTCGAGCGGCGAGTGGTATATGCTTGGGGTTCCTATTTGCTCGGGATGTTATATTTTCACTTGCATGATATTGCCTACTGAGAGGCACAGTCGATGAGTTGCGGTACCATGCTCTTGATGGTATGGGCATGGGAGCACATTGCCATTTTCTAGCCACCTGTGACAGTTTACCTTCCACATGGAGCTCCCTACGCCTTCTGTTATGTGGGGGCGAACACTCAGCACCATATTGGAGATATGGGTTACTTCAGACATGCCATAGACACCATGCAACAGTTTACATGGAGACCGTACCTGGGGTGTGAGGAGTGGTCAGATGAGGATGAGAATTTTCCATTTTTTAGATAGGCACAGTTCTTGGTTGGACGGATAGTATCACATGTTCACATCATAGAGCATCAGTTGCCAGATTGTGTCCTATGGCAGTTTGGAGAGGTGCAGGATGTACCTAGAGGATGAGCAGAGTTTGCCAAATCATCATAAGATGTCTCACTATGGGGTCCCAAGATTCCAGTGGCCATAGCAGAGGTAGATATTGATGCACTACATGCACTTCCATGGGGATGGAGGGATGGTCCAGCAAACCCAGGGACCACAGCGGAGTATGACCAGTGGTGGGCAGTGCACAGGCTGATCCCTTTGACAGATACAGAGTAGCCAGCATCAGTAGAGCAGCGAGGGATAGGTCCACGAGGTAGGAGTGACAGAGGTAGGGGTCAGGGAGGCAAAGGAGGTTGTGGTGATGGAGGGGATGATGGCCGAGGTGGACGACATGGAGGCAAGAGAGGGAGACATGGACAGAGGGGATGAGGGCCACCATTGTCACCGATCCACGAGGAGGGAGGAGGAGAGGAGGATGTGGCCATGCTAGACATTGGGAGAGGAGGGGAGGAGGATATTGCTAGAGGTGGAGAGGAGGACATTGCAAGAGGTGGAGAGGAGGTGCATCCGGTAGAGGTAGCTATCCCAGACATCCCAGCAGAGGAGGAGGCAGGTGCCAAGGAGGCAGGCAGAGAGGAGGCAAAGATTGATGCCCTGGGTTTGTAGGGTGCCTACCAAGAGGATGATGAGGGAGATGATGATCATGAGAGAGAGATTCAGGATTAGATCCTGGAGGAGTTAGATGAGGAGGATGGGAGAGTGTGGGATAGATAGGATGATACAGGGGCAGTGGATCCAGATATAGATACATTGCATGCTCAGGTTGCATCCTTGGAGGAGCAGATGAGAGTTCTTATGGCCGAGAGGGATGCATATCAGATGGAGAGGGATAGAGCAGTGATGGATAGGGATTAGGCCATAGCTCAGAGATAGGAGACTGAGCAGAGATTTATAGAGCTCAGGGAATTGTGCACGGGACCATCAACCTTTTTTGCCAAAGAGATAGTCAGAGCTGGGGAGAGGGAGAGATACTATCAAGATCTATATGAGGTAGAGATTCCACCAGAGAGACGGGCGCCCAGTTTCTCAACAACACAGTAGTAGGTCCCAGACCAGGACCCACAGTAGGACAGTTAGCACAGAGGGGGTGGAGCAGCCACATAGAGCAGGTCCATATGATAGACCTCCCTCAGCTCTTAGGTCATTGGGTTCCCATCATCATTCCCCCACACACTCAAGGCATGATAGCAGTGGCAGTTCAGGATAGGGATACTTCTTGAGATGTATCGAGACATTGTATTTTGATCTTATAGCCTGCGGGCTTCCATGTATTATTGATACATTATGACATTGCGATGTGACACAGTTGAGTGGTATATATATATATATGATTTTGGTGGTGATTCTCATGATGTGTATTTCTATGTATTAATTATGTAATCTTTATTTATACATGTGATGTTTATATGATATTCCTATATGATGGATGAGTATATGTATTTTATGATGTTTATGCAGCTAATGAGATAATGTTGATTCTATATGATGTATGCAATTTATAATTATGAGATGCAATATGATCTTATGTGTATGATACATACGAGATGCGATGCTATACAAATGTAATATGATGCATGTATTTATAGTTGCTTTATGTATGGAATGCTTATGATATGTATTATTTAATGATGAATGTTTATTATGCCATGATGATCTAGATATGAAATATTCCTATATGTATGTATTTTTCTAACATGGACGTTGATGCAGGATGATGTATAATGTTTTGTGTCACAGGACTCTATCATAATGCAAGAAAGAAGAACTGTTAGTGCAGAAAGAAAGATCGATAAAGAACGCAAGACATGAGATAGATGTTATTATTATCAATCTTCGATATTTTGTTGTATTACAAAAGGTATTTCACTTTATCATCATTGGGTGGGACTAATACAAGTGGAGAAAAACACCATGATATGACATAAATCAAGGTGTGCAAGGTCATCCACTTGCTAACAACAGACAGTCGCAGACAAGGAGTGTCGTTAACTCATACTAAGGGCACAAGTTTCCCTAGTCTTTTTGTCAAGACAAACCACAGACAGCAAAAAAAAGAAAATACAGGTCATGAGACATCATTGCTCCTCTAAATCCTTCATGGGACATCCTTGAGGAAACTAGTAACATGACTCAAAAATCAAGGTTTAAAAGATAGTCGACAAACAATAGTCAAAGAAAATAGAATTGTGATACATAGTTGCTTCTCTAAATCCTTCATGGGACATCATTGAGAAAGCTAGTAACCTAATTCCTAGTCATCAATTCAAGATAAATGATAAGATAAATAAGCCATAAAGTCAATAAGCTAATAAAATATTTGCCAAAACTTGATCTGTTTGTTTGATTTGTTTTGATTGATAGAAGGATTGATTGATAGAGCCTGATGTCAGGAGATGCACATATCAGATAAGACTTTGAGTCTGGTTTCGATGTTATGACTATCTGTATAAGGCATGACAAAGCCTAGTTTCAGAAAGACATGTATCGTCTAAGACATTGAGTCAGATGTTGTTGATGTGATAACCTGTGTAAGACTATGTTTGATTGTTTAACCTTGTCGATTATGCAGGAAGGACTCATCCTGTATAAGATAGATATTGTTTTGCTGATATTAGTATTTAGGAAGGACTCATCCTGAACAAGATACAGGTTGATTTCCATGATGATGATGTCTGTTTCCAGGAAGGACACATCCTATAGCAAACATTTGTTGATTTTTTTTTATTTGTTTCATTTGGAAAGTTGTTTGATTTGACTTAGAGACATTGCTGACTTGTTCACCAGATTGATGCATGGCTTGAGATGATGTGTTGACAATTTATTGCGTGTTACGACAAAACCCTAAAGGACTGACCTAGTGCAGCATTGGGGGCTCATCGATTGATGGCCTTGCCTACGTTATACACGTAGAGACCTCGTAGTTCAACTTGAATGCGACTGACAAGACTGACTACAAACAAAAGACATGTGTGAAAGTGAACGTGATGAACCCTAATGGACTGACCTAGTGTGGCCTCGGGGGCTCATCAATTGATGGAATTTCCTACGTTATACACGTAGAGACCTCGTAGTTCGACACGACCAACGACCTTGTCATATAGACATATGTTTTGAATCATGAATTTATACAGACAAACCTAAACGGACTAACCTAATGCCTCATGGGCACATCGGTAGATGGCCTTTCCTATGTCCAGTCATAGAGGCAACGTAGTTCGACAAATGAAAAAGACTAACAAGTGCGACTGACTTTGACTCTGTTTTTAGATTTTTGACATGTTTTGATTTTTTTGTCTTTTTGAAGTTTTTTGATGTTTTTGTGTTTTCCCCAGTCATTTTGTGATGTTCGTGGATTTTCCATGGTTTTACGTCTCCAACACAACCAATGTAAGAACCAATATGACACATGTCAAGTGTTTTCCCCCAGTTGAGTACAAGACCAATTGAATATGAATAGGGTAAACTAGGGGATATGAATGTGTATAGTGACCATAGATTGTCTCTTATCCAATGTAGGTAAACCGTATGACTTAGGAGGAATCAAATGGCTAACACAATAAGAATTTTTCATGTAATACTCTCCAAAACCCTTGTCTTGGATCTCAATCCTAGGAGTGGTAGGAATTGAGGATGAAATAAATGTTCAAGTGAGTGTGGCTGGATCAACATAGGAGGATGATTTGGACTATGAGGCCTCTTGGTTTACTTGGCGTTGGGGGATTTCCTTTAGATTGGTACAATACTGGAAAGGATATGGATCACCATCTATAGTTATTTTGGTGCCATTGTAAGGGAATTCAAGAAACTGATGATATGTGGAAGGGACTACCTTCATGGCATGAATCCATGGTCTACCTAGTAGAAGGTTATAAGGAATGGTGAGATCCAAGACCTAGAACTTTGTCTCCATCACCACAGGACCAATTTTGATAGGAAGTGTTATGACTCCCTTTGATTTTATTTCTTCATCATCATAAGGTTTAATGACAATAATCTTGGTCATATCTATGCATGCTTCTGAGATACCTAAAGCCTTAATTAATTTTAAAGTACATAGATTTAACCCTACTCCATCTACCAAAACTCGTCTAACTTTGGTGTCATCAACAAGGACTTCTAGATGCAAAGGGTCATTGTGGTTCATCTTTTCAGTTGCATAGTCTTGTTCAGAAAATGTGGCATGGTGATTATTGGTCAAGTAGCCCACCATTTCCTGGAAACGATTGACATCAGGATCATTAGGGACCATGGTGTTCTATAAAGCCTGATCAAGGATAGATCGATGCTCAGGGGAAATACGCAACAATTCCAAGATTGAGATTTGGGCTGGGGTCTTCCCCAGCTGGTCAAGAAGGTTATATTGTAACTTGGAAGGTTGGGGTTTTTGTTGCGATGGAGGGCCTTGAATAGTGAGCTTAGTACGATGAGTATTGACTGGACACTTAGGATTAGTATTGATAATAATGGTATTGATATTCTCATTGGCAACGTGAAGGCAGTGAATGGTTTTTCCACTATTATAATCATGCTTGACACTGGAATAGTTAGCTGACATATTGGTCTTAGTACTTGAACTGGGAACAATTCCTTTCCCATGGTCATGTAGTGGGTCAGAAATACTTGATGATCAGTGTTGGATGACTTCTTTTTTTTCCCATTGACTTCAATAATTCTCTTTTCGACAAGATCCTGTATGATATTCTTCAATTGTTGAAAATTTTGTAGGTTATGTCCCTTAGTTCTATGATAATAACAAAAGGCATTGTCATCCCACTAAGCTGGTTTAAATTGTCCTAGATCGTATTGTCTTGGTTCCTGTAGCTGTATGAGATTATGTTGTAACAGTTGTTTGAACACCGACTCAATGGGTTCCCCTAAGGGAGTGAACTCACGTTTTTGAAATCTTCTTAGTTGTGGACGTTGAGTATTTTGGACCACATTAGGAGGTTGATTGACAACATTAAGTGTGTTGGAAAAAGTGTGAGGTCCTTGTAATGTGAGGAGGGGTCCTACTTGTAGTGTTTTAGCATCAACCACCCCATCATTGGTGACATTTTTGTTGCGAGACCAGAATCTGTTTCTGTCAGTGGGGGTGTTTTGTATGATCGGGCTTCTATTGGATGTTGATGTCTTGAGTTCCCCCTTTTTGATGAGATCCTTCACTATTATAACCCCTTTTTCCACTAGTTCCAAAAAAGATGTACAACAATGTACCCTTAAGTTACTCCTCAGTTTTGCATGAAGGTTTTCTTGAAACATTGTAACTTTTTGTTTTTTGGGTATCTTGATAGGACACCTACTAGCTATAGTTCTCCATCTCTGGAAGAAAGCAATGAATGTTTCCCCTTCATCTTGCGTTGTGTGACACAAGGTTGCTATATTTATCTCATGGTCTATGTTGAAGAAGAATTTCTCCACAAATTTCTCAACCAGTTCACCCCAAGATCTAATGCCAGAATCTAGACCCGAAAACCTTTCTAGTGCAATTCCTACAAGACTTCTTAGAAATAGCCTCATAAGATACATGGGGTCATAAGTGACATCTATGCATATGGTAGAAAATTCCCTTATATGTTCTATTGGATTTCGTTTGCCATTGTACTTAGGGAGATTCGGTATGACATATCCGTGAGGGAAAGGGGTCATGTACAATGATCTATCAAAGGGGAATGGGCATATGTTCTTTGTGGAAAATGATTTCTTAGTTGACACCGACATGTTATCCATTTGTGTTTGTAATGCATGCATTTGTGTTTGTAAGACGTCAACTTGGGTCAAAGATGTGCTAGGGGGATTATGTGGATCCGTGTATGTGTTCTAAAATCCAAAGTCTCATGATGGGTTTCGATTGAACACTAGCATTTGAGGTGGATTTGGATTCAGAATGTTGGTAAATGTGTTTTGGTCTAGAATCTGCATAAATTGGTGTTGACCTGGGATCTATGTAAATGGATTCTGAATACCACTTTGGGAAAAGGGGTTCTGATTGGGAATCTGTGTAAACGATTGGTTTCCACTAATTTGAGAAAATGGATTCTGATTCAAAATCTGTGTGAATGGATTCTAAGTACCAGTTTGGGAGAGTAGATTCTGACTCAGAAACTGTGTGAATGGATTCTGATTGCCATATTGGAAGGAGGGAATGCCCCCTGTTTGTGTGATCTGTGGTATAGTACTAATGACTGGAGCACTAGGTATGGCTATCAATTATGGTATGGTACTCGTGATACTAGCATGAGGTGTGGTCGTTGACTGTGAACTTGTGACACCGACATAAGGTGTAGAGGCTAAGGTTTTAGGTCTTTTACTCCCAACAAGAGGATTGAAGGGAGTGGATGATGAAGCCCCTACAGTGAAATTAAATCCTGATGTCATGCTAGATGTACCAAATGGGGACGTATGGATTGTCGCACTCTGTAGGTGTACTAGATGGCATAGTTGTGATGACCTGAGGTATAGTAGTACTAGCAGTCATGGTATTTGTCCCTTGTGTAGGTTGAGTTTGTAGGGTACTGATATCAAATCCTAGAGGTAAGGTAGCACCTTCAGCTAGCAATTTGGCTAAGTATCATTGTCGATCATTTGCTAGGTACTCATCTATGAAAGAGGAAAACTCAGGGTCATGTACGACAGCCTCTATGTCCTCTACTGCAATACGTCCTTGAGTGTTTCTAGTGGTGAATTTGTATAATAGAGTCTTATGAGGTCTTGAAGAAAATGGATTAATGAATTCATTTGGGTTCGACATATTTTCTCTCTCTCTTCTCTTAGACCTAGATTCAACCATGTAAGACAAGCTCAATATGCAGGAAATGCAAAACTATATCTATGAATAGTATGACCCTAGTCTATGTTTTGGGGATTTTCGTATGCAAAATAAGGAATGTTCTAGGATGACACTAGCCTAAGATCTAAATATGCAAGGTCTAAGAAAGGTTCTAAAATAATCAATTCTATAAACCTTAAGACGAAGGGACCAAATACCTAAAGTCTAACCAAGGCATCAATTTAGTTTAAGTCAAGGAACCAATGTAGGATGAGGATCAAAGACAAGTTGAGTTTCCTAACTAGACTGATGAGCTTGGAATACTCTGTGTAGGACAAAGGATATACTGATAAAACTAGGTTCAATGACAAATTTCGTTGACACTATGACTTTTCTAGAGTGTAGATGGTGAACTAGTCCTAAAGTTTGTAAAAGTGACCTTCCTAGAAGTTTAATGCAAGGTAATATGTAATCTAAGATAACTCTGAATGAAGAAAACTATGGTAATGACTAAATGAACCTAAAGGATGCAAAATTGAGCAAATCATTTCAGGTTTCTTGCTCAAGGACTATTTGTGTAAAGACAACTGAAACTGGTATAATCGTGTTGACTGGACAATGACTATGAATTCTGGTTTTTTGATAATCAGACAAATGTGTCGCGGGATTTCACAGATGCGGTTCAAGTTAACAGTTGCAATTTTCCAGTGATCAATTGCATTTCTCTGGTAAAGTTCAGTTTGACTCTGATAGATGCGGTTCACCTTCTAACAAATGCGACTTGTATTGACAGTTGTGACTCAGAATATAACACATGTGGATTTTGCAAAGCAATTGCAAGCTAACTGGAAGATGTGACTCTATGCTAGATAGATGCGACTGATACTTGACAGATGCGACTCACAGCTAAACAAATGTGACTCAAAATTCAATAGATGTGACTCTAAAAATTAATTGCGAGTTTTTGGTGAACAGTTGTGACTCTTTGTGTATTTTCAGTGATGAGATTTAAACTAACTCTATTTTTCGTGATCAAATTCTGACAATCAAAGACAATCATAAGACAAAGTGTTTTCAATTTTGATTTTGGACTCAAAGAATGTTTACGTTGATAATAGACAAGCACATCCTAATAGGCAAAAGGCCTAGGGTTTGTATACTTTGTATATAGCCCACCTTTTATACCCCGGATTGGTGATAAACACCTTTCCTTCTTGAGAGCGGATAGCTTAGAAATTTGGTGGCATTAGCTCCCCTCCATGGCTCATTAATGTCTTTCGAGCTCACCAATTTCAAATTCTTTGGGTAATGACCTCCCAAGAACTGCTATCTCTACTCAAGGGGATCAGTAGTGAGTATCTTCGGGAATGATACTGTACCCTACACTATACCAAGCAACAACCACAAATAGGTTGGTCTCTAAAACAAAAGTTATTTAGTATGGGCATTCCATTCATGGCGCATGATCCATATGGCGAGAGTCCCCTTTCAAATCCATCTCGTTAGAACCATACTCATGATTCTTGGGTTTTCCCCAAGAACCCACTTTTATATACTGGCTAGAAGTCCCTTGGGTTCAAGGTGCTACCGGTTTGAGTCGTCCTGGGGTGAGTACTTTTTCCCACCAGAACAGGCCCAAGTTCTAGAGTTGGTAACCATTTCTCTTACACCCAGGATCGTACGGATGCACAAGGGGAGAGGATACTTCGATATACCAAGTTTTAAGGGTATCGAGATTGTGCTTTCGCACCAAACACAATAAACACTTGTTAATTTTAACCAAACAAAATATTTGCTATGCTACCAAACAATTTGTTTCAAAATTAACTAGCGTCTTCGACAAGCGTCCTGTAGAAGAACTCGTTAGTAATTTTCAATATCATCTTCGTCAATCGTCCTGCAAAAACTTGTTAACTCCAAATGGCCACATGCTGAAAATTAGATATTAGTAACACAAAAATCAATTGAAAATTTTAGATTTCCAAAAATAGAAATAAAATTTTACCAGTCAATTGCATCGTTGTGTTACTAGTCAGATGCGTCGATATTTTCTTCAATTGTGGATCAGTATTTACCAGTCACTTACAGTTCAAGAATTGTCAGATGCATCGTATATTGTCAGATGTAGTTCAAAAATTCAAATGCGTCACTTCGTCAAACTGATGCGTCATTTCATATGAAAAATCTACAAAAATCAAAAATAAAAGATCTAAGGATTCGCGAAGATGGTGTCTTCACGTCGAGATCACCAAATGTAATGCCATGAAAGTGCACAATGAAACAGATTAGAAGAAAACATGCAATACTAAATCTAATATGCAAATCTCAATGTTAAGCAACAAAGAACAAAGGAAAGTTTAAACGTAAGAAAACTGAAACAATCTCACCAATTTCAAACGTATTTCCCTTCTCCATTTTGCTTGTGTAGTATAATTGCCCTCATGTTTTTAGTAATTCATACAAGTATAACCTAAGATAGTGATTAGAAAAATATCTAAGATTCAAGATTGAGTGCTCTCAAAAGTCATAAGATTTCACAAGAGATTGGAATAAAGAATGACAAATCAATTTATAGAAAATTGATTATTCGAACGACAGGCCAAGATTGAAAGATGAGTGGACGGTTGAGATCGATTGATTAGACATGCATTCTGATAACTGTCAGAGGTGACATGAGTGATACAAACTAGAAATAGAATTAAAGATTAAATAAATGATTTAATCTTCAGTTTGATATTTGAAAACAAAAGAAATATCTTTGCATGGCAAAGATGAAGATTGATTAAAGCAACTCTTGTTTGAATGCACACACAAGGTTTAATTAATTAAATAGGAATATTTAATTAATCCGCATGTACATGCAAATGAGTTAGAACTGGATGATTGAATGATTTGATGAAGAGATTACTCAAGAACGCAACTCAGACATTAAATCAAGAGTTAACTGAGTGATTAAAATAGATGTCGAGTTGAGTAAAAGTGAATACTTAGATAACTCACATAATTATCTAAAATATAGAAGAATGCGTTAAAATATAATTTATGAATTAAATAATTCATTTAATTCAAGACTCGATATTTGGAGAATAATTAAATAAATAAGATTTATTTAATTAAGTGATGAAGGAATTTTAAATGAATAATTAAATAAATAAAGAATTTATTTAATTATAGTTGAAATATGATAAAGGTAAATTAAATAAAATGTTTATTTAATTTAACAAGAAGAATAAGGTTAATTAGTAACATAATTAAATAAAAAGCGTTTATTTAATTAATCAGATAGAATAAAGAAAATATGAATTAATTAAATAATTAAGATTATTTAATTAATAGAAGAAATGAAGAGTATAGAGAATAATTAAATAATTGACATTATTTAATCGTGACCGTGAAGAATATGAATTATGAAGAATATTGAAGTTGCAGGCCTAAACCAGATTTCAGTGTCTACATTTTCCATATATATATTATTCGGTATTTTGTGTTTTCACATTCTAGTGAATTACCTAGATGTTATAGCTCCTATAAAAAAATTTATTATGTCAGATGACTTATTTTTGGATGTTCTACATGTATTTCTAACATTTTTTCCTATTTGGATAATTTATAAATATTTTCCATGCACTTTCTCTTTTGTAGATGCATAAGATAAAGTGCCACTATTGTACTTACTTTTTGGGGGATTTCACACATTTTGTTGTTTCCTTTGTACTCACACTGTGTTATAAAGTTTCATGGTGGTTGTGTAGCCCATTTTTTTTCCATCACACCTTTGTCAAGTGAGTGCCCCTTCCATGAGAACATCAACTCATAGTGATTCTTTCATCATGCATTTGTGCCTTATTTTGCACACCCTTTCTATTTGTAGGTACTTTTATGTGAAAGTTTAGATGTTCTTGGTTTTAATTCATGCACTTCTTGGTCATGCATAGTTTCAATGGAATTTCCTTGGTTCTCCCTTCTCAAAACTATGGGGGAATTTCTACTATTAGTGCTAATGCTTCCTTGGTTTTATTTTGGAGTGATCTATGCATCTAGTATTTATTCCTATTGTAGTGTAGAAAATTGTACTCCTTTCTATGAATGTATAATTTCACACTTAATTTGGATGTATTTAATGACCTTCCATTTATTCATTTTTAAATCTTATTAATGTGGCCCTAATACCCTTTATTATGCATCTAAAGGACTATTTTATTTAATCCCCAATATTATCTTATGCATTTTAAAAACGTTATTAATTAAGCTAATGCCCCAAAATTTGTTAGGTCTTGAAGTGTTAGGTTGGGACCCATTCGCCCATGGGAAAATGGGTTCCCTTTAAGTTCATAAACTCAACTTAAAACATGTTTTTTGTTGAATTTCAAGGTCTTGAATTCAAATTCTAAGTGTCAAATTTTGGGATTTAATAAATGGGAAATTAGAAAGCAAGTGTATATAACTAAGTATTTCAATCATTTTTCAGTAGAAAAGAAAGATATTCACATGAGATCACAAGGTTTTACATTCAAGAGAAAGGAGAAATCAGTCAAGCATTCAAAAGTGAAGTCTTGGAGCAGAATTTTATTTATTTTTGCAAGTCTTCAAGCTCATTTTTCCAACAATATCAAGCATTTCCAAAGGTTGATGATAGATGCCTATGGAGGATCATGATGGATTCTAGGTTTTGGGAGGTGCACTAAGAAATTAAACCAAGCATAATGACTTGTTTCCTAAGTGGTTCCATCTTCTCTTACCATTCTAATTTCTACCTAAAGGAAGGTATATTCATATTTGTGATCTATTACGGTGATTTGATATCTCCCAAAGTAGGTCTTCACCATTGTTAATGTTTCATTTAGGGATTCTCTTATAACAAACTTGAATAGGGTTTCTTTGCAGTTGAATCTCTTGTAATCTTAGAAACACTTAAGATTAGGGATTGCACACACATTTTATGTTTCATATTTATAATTTTCATTAAGGTTTAACTACCAAAATTTGGGTTTGATCGAGGAAATCTCCTATCCACCACCAAACAACAATTTTGGATTACAAATTTATCACAGACTTAGATTGAGGAGTGAGGATTCAATGATACAAGGAAGAATTACAGGTTTTAGAATAAAATCTTAGCTCCAAAACTTTTTGAAAAAGGTTACCTAGACCCATTCACCCTTGGGAAAATGAGTCCCTAATAGGCTTGCATAAACATTTTTGTGATACGGGAACTGATGTAGGAGCATCCATGGTGAAAGGGCTATCGTCATCAACCAGAAAGAAAGTATTTAATTTTTAATTTCCTAAGGTTTGGTTTAATTATGAAATAGGTAAATAAATTTCAATGTTGAAGCCAAAATACTTTATTAAATAATTGGTCTTTATTTAAATGTTGCATTTTCGAAGTGAGAGAAAGTGTAGGAGGTAATTTTGGAGTTCAAAATTCAAAATTGGAAATTTTGGAATGGGATTTTGGAGAATTTATATTCCATTTAATATATTATTTTTGAGATTCTAAAATCCCTAAAAAATAGGGATGGAGAGAGTGGACACCCAAGATAAGAAAAATAGATTTTTGCTTTAATGCATAAAAGTTAGTGTTTTGGGAAAAATCAATGAATGACTTCAGTATTAAAATCAATATGAATGAGAACGACTTGGGTCATGATTTTATTGACTTTTATGAGAACTTTACAATAGAAAGTAGTGGAATATGGTGTAGAAACTTTGTGTTCCATATTTGGAAGCATTTAATGATGAATTTTAACACAAATTGAGGAATTTTTCAAATACAATTAAAGGGAAATGAAAGAGAAGATTTGGTGTGCCTATTTTGGTATCTCAAAAAAGGTTTTAATTCATGTAAAATTTATCCTTTAAGGTATTCAAAAGGAGGAAAGCAATAGCAGCAAGTTTGGAGAAAGAACTTGCATGTTTCTCCTGAGAGTTGCACAAGAAAAACTGCAGAAAATCAACTTGTGGAAAGAAGGGGAATATGAGAAGAGAAGAGGGATTTTTTGGGTGAAGTTTGGTGAGAGTTGAGGGAAGGAGAAATAAGTTTGGTATGTATGTTTTTGAAGGTTTGGAAGTGAAGGAATAGTAGAAAATGGATTTCAAAATCCATGATTGAGTTGTTGCAGATTTGGCATTGAAGTTTGCAAGTGTTTGATGATTTTGTTTCACAGTTTTTGGTAGAAGATTAGAAAGAATGAAATTATTGTTTTCTTTAAATTATTTCTCTGTTGTAAATCAATTTTATATCATTTTTGAGACTCTTATTATTAGCCCATGAGGCTGCACCAATTGTATTGTCAATTTGGACAAGTTATTGTGATGTTCTTTTGGAGATTATGAATGAACAATCAAGTGTTCATGTTGCAGATTTTTAAATCTGATTTGTTGCATTTGCAATGCATTTTATCTTGTTGAGAATAGTTGTATGAAAATGCGGTATGTGTGTTTATCCTCCTCCTTCAGTGGTATCAGAGCACAAGTTCCTGAGTTTGTAATAAAGCACCGAACGTGAGGCCATTGTAGAAAAACCTGTGAGTGTGGGTTGAAGCTAGTAGATCCTAAGAGTGAAGATTTTGTAAACAAATCACCGAATGTGAGGCAGATTACATGTGAAGAACCTGAGGGTTTTGAAATTTGTGTTGTTGAGGATTTGAGAAGCTTGGAAAATGGAAAGGAGAAAGGGCATTATCATTAGATGGATTCTAAGGATTCTCAGACTAGAGGTAATAAAAAGGAGATTCAGAGAAAGAGAAATGATAAGGTTGCAGCAGAAAATAAATGAATTGAGGGATGAGATTGAAAGGAGGAAACAAGAGGAGAGAAGAGTTGAAGATAAGTTTTCTCTTTCTAATGATGTTTTGATTGTAGGAAAGAAAGAAGTAACAGAGTGTCACACATGCGACACTAAGGAAGAAGAAGATTATGAGCACGAAGAGATTGATGAACCTGAAGAGGGATGTCTATTGGAAGACATGGAGGATGAGACTAGCATGATTGCAGTAGTAGAAGAGATTTCTTTAAAGAACACCTATGAAGTTGAGAAGGATGATTTACTCATGCAGATTGAAGGCGAATGTGATCAAATTATTTCTAGAGAAGAAAAAGTTGCAGCAATGGAAGGTACAGAGGTAAAATTCATTTTTGATAAATATTTTTATGAAGATGAATGTGATT
The DNA here is from genome assembly GCA_007258455.2 of Sequoia sempervirens. NCBI lineage: Eukaryota > Viridiplantae > Streptophyta > Pinopsida > Cupressales > Cupressaceae > Sequoia > Sequoia sempervirens. Next base: position 146,179,589 of record VDFB02058242.1, read on the forward strand.
ATGAGGAAGTTGCAGCCAAAGAGTGTCGTTTGAAGAACATAGAAGAAAGTGAAGGGGGTTATTTATTGATGCAAATAATAGAAATTGAAAGAGAGTGGGATTATTTAATATCAGATGAGACGAAGGTGGCAGGAAAAATTGAGGTAAAATCAGATTTTGGTGTTTAGTTTGATGACAATAAGAATGTAGAAGTAGAGGGTTTTATTGCAGCAATAGATCAATTTGACGAAAGTAAATTGGGGAAGTGTAATGTGAAGGTAACTGAAAAGTTTTCTGGTAAATCTTTGTTAGAAAACAATGGACATGAACATGTTTTGATTTGTGACTATGATTCCTTGTTAGGAGGAATGGAAAATGAGTCTCTTGATAGTGGTACTAATGATGTTTTGAGTAAAATAAATCAGATTGCAGCGATGTTGTGTTTTACAAAAGGCATTGAAAGAATAAAATTTCATGAAGAAGACATGGTGGAAAGAGTGGGAGAAATTAAACCAACAATAGAGGGTAGAGGAGTAAATATGAAAGAGGATAATGTTCTGAAGTTGCAGAAATTGGTGAACAAAGAAATACTAGTGGACAAAGAAGAGAGGTGGATCCAAGACAAGCATAGGTTCTATAAATATTTGAGTGCAACTCATGAAATATTTCTTTTCTACTGTGAGTGTATGATGTAGGAGCATCCATGGTCAAAGGGCTATCCTCATCAAACAAAAAGAAAGTATTTAATTTTTAATTTCCTAAGGTTTGGTTTAATTATGCAATAGGTAAATAAATTTCAATGTTGAAGCCAAAATACTTTATTAAATAATTGGTCTTTATTTAAATGTTGCATTTTCGGAGTGAGAGAAAGTGTAGGAGGTAATTTTGGAGTTTGAAATTCAAAATTGGAAATTTTGGAATGGGATTTTGGAGAATTTATATTCCATTTAATATATTATTTTTGAGATTCTAAAATCCCTAAAAAATAGGGATGGAGAGAGTGGACACCCAAGATAAGAAAAATATATTTTTGCTTTAATGCATAAAAGCTAGTGTTTTGGGAAAAATCAATGAATGACTTCAGTATTCAAATAAATATGAATGAGCATGACTTGGGTAATGATTTTATTGATTTTTATGAGGAATTTACAATAGAAGGTCATGGAATATGGTGCAGAAACTTTGTGTTCCATATTTGGAAGCATTTAATGATGAATTTTAACACAAATTGAGGAATTTTTCAAATACAATTAAAGGGAAATGAAAGAGAAGATTTGGGGTGCCTATTTTGGTATCTCAAAAAAGGTTTTAATTCATGTAAAATTTATCCTTTAAGGTATTCAAAAGGAGGCAAGCAATAGCATCAATTTTGGAGAAAGAACTTGCATGTTTCTCCTGAGAGTTGCACAAGAAAAACTGCAGAAAATTAGCTTGTGAAAAGAAGGGGAATATGAGAAGAGAAGAGGGATTTTTTTGGTGAAGTTTGGTGAGAGTTGAGGGAAGGAGAAATCAGTTTGGTATGTATGTTTTTTCAGGTTTGGAAGTGAAGGAATAGCAGAAAATGGATTTCAGATTCAATGATTGAGTTGTTGCAGATTTGGCATTGAAGTTTGCAAGTGTTTGATGATTTTGTTTCACAATTTTTTGTAGAAGATTTGAAAGAATGAAATTATTGTTGTCTTTAAATTATTTTTCTGTTGTAAGTCAATTTTATATCAGTTTTGAGAATTTTATTATTAGCCCATGAGGCTGCACCAATTGTATTGTCAATTTGGACAAGTTAATGTGATGTTCTTTTGGAGATTATGAATGAACAATCAAGTGTTCATCTTGTAGATTTTTAAATCTGATTTGTTGCATTTGCAATGCATTTTATCTTGTTGAGAATATTTGTATGAAAAGGGGGTATGCGTTTTTATCCTCCTGCTCTAGGAACAATAATTATCTCTCCCATGGGTATGCGCAGAATCATGACGGGCCAAAAAGTGGCAATATGATGGGTATGTATAGGGTATGTGGCTGACAACATTTTTTTTACCCAAATTTGATGAAACAAAAAGGGTTTTTAAAGGAGATTCTTAGATTTCCACCAATATAAATTATGCTTTACTTTTAATATAATAAATAATTATTATTCATTTTCTATTTGAATTACGACTGAAGTCCCGATTGATAAGTTTATTGAAAAACATCTATAACTTTCAAACAATATCACATTTTTTGTATCTGCAACATGTGGCACATTCTATGCTTCACATACTATATGATTAAATGTGGTTAGGGTGGTCAGACAGACACCTACTTCTTATTTTTTCCCTGAAACTTAAGTACTACTGCATTGAAATTTTAAATTTTCACCAATTTTTTTTAAGTAAACCTAGTAGTCTAGAAACTACATTCAATTTGCTACAAATTCTATTCCTACATATTTTTGAAATAATATAGGTAACTTATTCAAATTTTTACGTCAAGCTATGTAACTTTGATTTTTCTAAATTTTCATCGCCACTTAAGGGCCTCTTTTTTCCATGTTGATCTTGCACATACCCCCATATTTCTAGAAAGTTTTTTTTTTCTATTAGTTTTATGTTTCATCTTCAAGATCCAAGTGTCAGATTGTATTTTTGAGTTGATTTTCTATTTTTAAGTTTTTTTTACCAAAAGTGTTGTTTGACCTTGACCCCCATTTTGAATTCATAAGGAAATTTAAAGATTATCACCTTGATTTGATTCACCTAAGGGTTTTAGTCAGTTTAAGGTGGAAATCTATTTTCCTAATTAAAATAGGAAGAGAGGATATTTTATCCCTCTTCTAACCCACCTTTACATTTTTGGAAACCCTACTTTTCTATGTTTCATTTTGACTAACTAGACATAGTGCAACAAACTTTTGAAAATTAGAGTCTATTTAATTCTAGATTTTATTTTTTCATTAGATTTGAATTATTAGCTTTAAATTTAGGGTTCTTTAAAATTTCATTAGTCAACATTGCATTTCAGGTCAAAATCACATGTTTGCATCTCTTAAATTCATAAAAAATTAAGAAAAATTGCATTAAGTTTGCATTCATTTTGCATTGCATTTGCATCAAGATCATTATTGAGTCATCTAAATTCAGATTTAGGTTCAAATTGCATTCTAAAAATAGTCACCTATATCATCATTTGACCTTTGTTAATCTTGCTTTTAGATACCCTAATCTAGAAAAAAATTCTATAGAAACCCCTATTACAAATCATAAACATAAATCACTTAAGATAAACTCATATTCTAAAATTTCAAATTTAAAAAAACTTTCAACAATGACCCATTCACCAAAGGGTGAATGAGTCCCTATACAAACCTTTTAAAAAAAAAATTGTGTCCTTTTTATCCTAATTTTACATTTTTTGTTTTTGTGTTTAGATCTAAGAATTGATTTCCTAAGATAGTTTGTTTGTTCATTCAAATTATTACTTATTTAGTTAGATTTTTCAATATTTTAGAAAAATATTTCTTGTGTATTTGAATTAAAAAGATAGCATTATATTTCTATACTTTTTCTTTATTAGATAGATTAGTTTACATTTTCAATCATTAGAAAACCTAAACAAAAAACCAAAATATCAAACAAAACAAAGAAAAACTTAATGAAACTATTGTAGATAGCATAGTCATTTGATCATGTCAAATCTCTCTTCCAAGATAACATATCCCTCAAGCCCTTTAGTAGTGATGAATTTGATATATTTTAGATGAGACCCTTAAGGATTTCATCTCACAAGGTTCATCCACCAAGGTTTGTCATTACAAACAAAAACAAGGAGACATTAATGTAATCACACCTCAACTTATCCTTTACCCACCCTCACATCAACCTCACATTCAAAATAAACTTGTTCATTTCCTAGAACCACCTAAAAACAAACCATTCAAACCAAGACACATCTTAAACTTTACAAGACAAATTGATAGTAATAATGTTTCACAACAGTTGACCAAGTTACAATACCATTGCTCACACATATAATACAAGGAAAACATAGGAAAACAACCATGAGGTGTGTCACATTACCTATTATAGTTGGAAAGGAAACATTGCAAACTACTATCCATGTGATGCCTCAAGATATTTCATATAATCTTCTTTTAGGTAGACCATGGATTCATAAAATGAATGCAGTGCCTTAGTCTCTTCATCGTTTAGTGAAGTATGTGTACAAAAATAAAGTTTACACAATCATGGTTGAATCTGAGCCCAAAATTTTTTTACACACTGACAAATACAAGAAAATTCCTTGAAAACATTGATACATGTAAACAAAGATTTTGGCACCCGAATGCTATATGCTCCTTCTAACGTTTTTCACCTAAAAGGAGATAAGATTGGAGCCAAAATGTAGTGTTTACACTCAAATAGGGATATGGTATAGATTTAATATGTATATATTAAGTAAAATAAATGCAAAGAACAAAAAAATAATATTGATAATGTATGCAAAGCTAAGAAATATGAAGTGTTTGAAAACATAGTGTTGTATGTGTAAGGAAATGTAGGAGCGCATCTTATGAAAACTCCATACAGTAGTACCTTCGGTAACTTTCATTTCAATTAGGTTGCCTCAAAGACACAAAAAACTATGTCCAAATGCAGAACATACATAGTTCATTTCCTACATTGATTAATCTAAGAGAAACACATGTAAATTCAATAGAAAGCATTAATAGATTCTACTACATGAACCAACAGGCATGAAAGATGAAACAAAAAACCAGAACAAAAATATTTACATGGGGAAAAAATCCTTTCCGATAAAAAACTCCACACTCCAAAGATTGGTCCATTGTATTATTCAGCAACATAAAGGTTATAATACAAATTCAGGCTCATAGCCTCTTTAGAGATTCATCTTGTTCATTCTAGATACAAATGGTAACATACTATCCTTTATCGATAAAACATCGCATTCATGATCAGGAGAGATTCCAACAGTATAACTCTTCCTCTCTCACTCTCTGCCTTGGCCTCATGGCTTCGGTCTCTCAGCTAGCTACTTGGCCTTTTTCTATCGATCTCTCTTTAGCTCTCGGCTCTTTAGCATCACCTGTTACGACCTCATGGCTTCGGCCTTCATAGCCAGCCACTCAACCTTCACATTTGTTCACTCTATTTCCTTCTCTTCAGCTTCGACTCTATGAAAATGGTTCGTTTCCAACTTTCGGATCACAACTGTTGAATCATCCAGCTCAGATACGATTCACATTCTGCTTTCTCTTATTTGTCCATATCTCACCACATTAGACACTCTTCACTCGATCAACAACGATCAACTTGTGTCACATGTCAGTGAGACACTAGATGTGCCTCCCCGATGCCACAAGACCCGATTACATGTTGTCACCAAGAGTTTCTACCGATATCCACAAGTCATACTAATTTTAGCATTCTCATCGGTGAGACAATCACCATCCGATGAGACATCACACCGAGCTCATAAGTCATTCCAAAGTGTTCCTTAGTTGCCAAGACTTTAGTCATTCGCTGAGAGATCATATCGAGTATTCAAGTCATGCCGAAACCCATTGTATTCTTATCGACATCCATCTATCGGAAAGAGTCACCTTATTGGCATGATCAGCAAGACCTTTCATCGACCTCCAGTTGAACTCATCTACCAACGCTATCGCCAAGACATTCAACCATCACCAAGAGATTTCACCAAGGTCTTCAAGTCACATAGAAATGAATGTTCTCATCGGTAAGACTATCGTCTTTCGCCAAGACCTCACACCGAGCTTCATGTTATACCAAACTCCAAACAACAGTCGCCCAGAGTTACACCGAAGCCAGGATTCCATCGGAAAGACAATTGCTCTTCGCCAAGACATCACCCTACATGTTCCAAGTCACCTCGATTCAAACTTGTCAGCCAGACTTACTGCTTTCACCAAGACTTCATACCAAAGCCTTTAAGTCATATCGATGTGTTCAATTATCGGTGAGAGAATCAACCTTCAGCAAGACATCCTACCGAGGCTTCCATGTTATCCCGAAACAACTGTTCACCAAGAGTCACACCGAACTGATGACCCCACATGTTGTTGGTGAGACTTCCGATATTCGATGAGACATCATATCGAAACAATACGTTACACTGATGACCCCTAACACTGTCGCTGTGACATCTCCCTGTCACCAAGAGATCATGCCGATAGGAACAAGTCATATCAATTTCTTCATCGACCAGACAAACCAAAGGTCAGGTCGATATCGGCAAGAATTCCTATCATCACTGAGACTTCTCACCGAGACTCTTGAGTTACCCTAAGTGTATACCGTCGGTGAGACATTCCTCAGTCGCCAAGAGATCTTCCCTAGAGTTCAAGTCACCCCGAACCAGCTTATCAGTGAGAATTCTCCCAGTTGCCATGACTTCCTGCCAAATCCAGTTGTCATCCCAAAGACTCTAAGTCGCCATGAGTCTCCCCAAAGCCCAATACCAAACCCTTATGTCACCGAGACATTCCACTCGGTAGGAGATTACAAAGAAGGCCACAAGTCATAACAATAGGCTTCTTCGGCAAGACAAAAGCATTGTCTTGGTGACATGAGAAAAACAAAAGGTAAACTACCAGTTGGCCAGACAACAGAAATGTCACAACACCTAAGCTTTCTCAAAGGTTTTAGCTTGTGAGATTGAGGCAGATTTTTCCAATAATCTCCCACTTGATGAAGATCACACAGGAATCTTCAAAGCAGCCAGAAACTAGGATCACACTAGCTCCATTAGTTCAAACCCTACCATACTCTAGACACCGAATCAACATGATTCCATAGATAACAGTCCATTAGATAATTTACAAAAAAGACCAGGCATCCAACTGGAACTCACTATCCAACAAAACAACTGATCACAACCCTCTAGGAAACCACATAGATCTCAACATGCTCTCATGCTTTATCAAGAACTCTGCTCCAACATCTAAGATGTCCACCATTCAAGCAACAATCCTATCATCTTCCACATGTGAAAGAAAGATACATCACCAAGTTGCATAAGCACTATTCCAATGAACACAAGCAAAAAATCCTAGTGATATCACCAACAAGATACTGCTACCACTTCACTATGCTCAAACGCCATACAAAAGCAATATCAACTTCAAGGCTTCAAACATAACACAACAGTGAATTCATTCTCTAGAAACAAGATACGAAAAAAATACCAGTTAGAACATCAATTAGACTGACTACTGCCATCCAACTGATAAACCCATGCGACTAAAAATAGCACCCACAGCTCGTGCTATACCATCCAATCTCACATACCTCAAAGGTATAAGCATTAGTAAACTCATGCTGCTCCAAAACCAACCCATCAACATCGAATGCAAGCTCCAAGTGCCAACCAGTCGAAGAAGACCAAACACAATATGAACTCCCACTATCCGAGTAATCCAAAGACATCACAAGTTTACTAATAACAACACATAGAATAATGTAACCATGTAGTACCAAGGAAATATCCACAATGAAATGTACAACCTACAACAAACTACTACAAGAAACATTTCTCTCACCACAAACCATAGAGAGAAACTCTACCCATCATCTTCCTATAGAACATCCTCCTACATACACTTCTAACAGCCAGTTGTGTCAAGAATGATCTTCTTCACACCCCAAAAGAAAGCATTAACAACATCCATCTGTTCAATCATCAAGATCAAACCAACTTTAAAAACATGGATATAAACGTCTCAAGGAAGATCAAGCTAAAACATTTCCCATTTTAGGAAATCAACCCATACATCATCTCCTACCAAATCTCATCAGTAAATGACATAACACAAAAGCTCAAGGAGATAGTACAGCCTGTACAACTTCCACTATGAATCCTCCAGAGCCAAATGTTAAACAATAATTCAAGATCCATTCATGAAAATGAACTTAAATACATCTGAAAGATATAATGAGCCAAATACCTCTCAGATAAACTATCAAGTAGACCAATAGAGGGAACAAGAATACTCCTTCAAGATATATAAGCCATCATGACTAATCCAAGAGCAATCTCCTCATAGATCTCTTATTGAACTCACATTCAACCTAGGTGTAGGCTTCTTGGACTTTCTGCTAATAAACTTTAACAAGAGTAACAAGTAGCAACACATCTCTCATAAGAGAAAAACAACCTCACCTTATTCTCCATGTATCCATGAGTACTAGCAACCGACCATCTCATGCTAAACTCCATCTGCATTACTGTACTATCATGAAGTATCAAGCAAGTAATCAAAAGCACCCAATACACAAAGAATTAACAGACCATTGTCAAAGCTCCAATCATCTGAATTAGGAACTTATCATGACACCATGATCTAGACATCCCCATAGGAGATACCATGCTTCAAGTGACTCCACCATTGTCTCAAGTACAATGCACAATGCCAAAACTCTAGTGCACAAATGGGAGTATACCATGACATAAAGTAAATAAACTCAAAACAACATCACTTGTCAAGCATCACCAACACCTCAGCCAAAAAACTCCAAGCGCCCTCCATGGTTCCAAGATGTTGCACATCTTCAAATAATGTCCATGCAAAAGCAAAAAAGCATAAGAACCATTCTGCAACACTATAGAAGACCATTCACCACAATGTGATGAATCCACAGTCACTGCTAGAGCTCCCACTGAAATGTGACACCTAAGCTTTCCAAGCATTATGACCAATTGTTTCAAGTTCCCATAACTGACTATTCACGTACTCAAGAATATCAATCCTCTCATCTCAAAACAATCACACCAATGTACAAGTGACCACAGACAAGGCCAGCTAACAAATCTGTACCACTAATGAATCAACCTCATGGAAAAAGACAATCCACATCCAATTTATCTCACTGTAGCCAATGGGTAGCTAATCCACCAACCGCATAACTCGTAGATCATAAACATCGAACATGCAAACCCATTATCACATTGAAAACTACAACACTGAGATATCAAAGAGAATAACCACGTAGATAACATGACTCAAACATCAAATCATGCCAGATCTAATTTTCCAATCATGTCCACAATGAGCACCTTAAGAAAAGACCCCACAAGTATTACCATAAGAATGCTGAGTAACAAAACACTTACCAACACTCCCATGCAGAGAAAGAGTCATACCTCCTCAAAACCATGCATCAAGCATGCATGCAAACCTGCAACTATCTCATCCAGCTACACCCCAAAAGGTCAATGTCTAGACATGAGCTTAACAACTACACAAGATCATAAGTTTTTCTTAACCATGTAAAACCTATAAAATCATAGAGCCATGCAAGTACAAATCATCCTTAGAAATAAAATAGCAGTTCAAGAGAATCCAGGCCCCTTTCAGGCCAACTTTAAACCACCACCATGTACATGCATCTGAGAAAGAGAAAAAGGCTATTTCAGAAGCTTGCAAATCATCTAATCATTAACTTTATAGCCTTCAAGCATTTGAGGTTAACAGGTAACAGTACTTTCCAACACCAGGAACAACCACCTAACATAAGCACTCTCTTCCATGACTAAGAAACAATCTAGGCTTCTCCATATCACCTAGGAGCCTATCACATAGACACCAATATGAAAGCTTTACTACTACACAACAACATAGTAGAAAAATCCACCTCATACTCCAAGGTTGTACCTCTACAAGTCAAGAGACATAGATCACAACATGATCTACTCCCTTTTCAAGCTGCATGCTATCTCAAAATACCACAAGGCTTCCACTCATCAAAGGATCAATACATCAGTCCATTCCTCTAGATTTCTTCTAGCCTATCAAGCTAAAAAATCTTCACATGAGAAATATCCAAAACCAACAACCAGAAGAAGGCTTTGATACCACTTGTAAGGAAATCTAGGAGCACATCTTATGAAAACTCCATGTAGTAGTGCCTTCGGTAACTTTCATTTCGATTAGGTTGTCTCAAAGACACAAACAACTATGTCCAAATGCGGAACAAAAATAGTTCATTTCCTACATTGATTCATCTGAGAGAAACACATATAAATTCAACAGCAAGCATTAACAGATTCTACTACAAGAACTAACAGGCATGAAAGATGAAACAAAAAACCAGAACACAAAGATTTACGTGGGGAAAAAATACTTTCAGATAAAAAACCCACACTCCAAAGATCAATCCATTGTATTATTCAGCAACAGAAAAGGTTACAATACAAATTCAGGCTCATAGCCTCTTCAGAGATTCATCTTGTTCATTCTGGATACAAATGGTAACATACTATCCTTGAGAGATCAAACATGGCATTCATGATCAGGAGAGATTCCATCAGTATAAATTTGCCTCTCTCACTCTCTGCCTCGGCCTCATGGCTTCGGTCTATCAGCTAGCCACTCGACCTTTTTCTATTGATCTCTCTCTGGCTCTCGACTCTTTAGCATCACCTATTATGGCCTCATGGCTTCGGCCTTCATAGCCAGCCACTTAGCCTTCACATTTGTTCACTCTGTTTCCTTCTCTTCGGCTTTGGCTCTATGAAAAAAAAATGTTTCCAATAGTCGGATCACAACTATCGAATCATCCAGCTCATAAACGATTCACATTCTGCTTTCTCTAATTTGTCCATATCTCACCACATTAGACAATCTTCACTCGGTCAACAGTGATCAACGTGTGTCACATGTCGGTGAGACACTAGAAGTGCCTCCTTGATGCCACAAGACTTGATTACATGTTGTTGCCAAGAGTCATCTCCATTGGCAAGAGGTTCTACCGATATCCACAAGTCATACTGATTTCAACATTCTCATTGATGAGATAATCGCCATTTGATGAGACATCACACGGAGCTCATAAGTCATTATGAAGTGTTCCTTAGTCCCCAAGGCTTTAGTCATTCGCTGAGAGATCATATCGAGTCTTCAAGTCATGCCGAAACCCATTGTATTCTTATCGGTATCCATCTATCGACAAGAGTCACCTTATTGGCATGATTAGCGAGACCTCTCACCGACCTCCAATTGAACTCATCCGCCAATGCTATCACCAAGATATTCAACTGTCACCAAGAGGTTTCATCGAGGTCTTCAAGTCACATAGACGTGAATGTTCTCATCAGCAAGACTATCATCTTTCGTCAAGACCTCACACCGAGCTTCATGTTATACCGAACTTCGAACAATAGTTGCCAAGAGTTATACCAAAGCCAGGATTCCATCGGCAAGACAATTTCTCTTTGCCAAGACATCACCCTGTAGGTTCCAAGTCACCCCGATTCAAACTTGTTGGCCAGACTTACTACTTTTTCCAAGACTTCATACCAAAGCCTTTAAGTTATATTGATGTGTTCCACTGTCGGCGAGAGAATCAACCTTTGGCAAGACATCTTACCAAGGCTTCCATGTTATCCCGAAACAACTGTTCACCAAGAGTCACATCGAACTGATGACCCCACATGCTGTCGGTGAGACTCCCAATATTTGATGAGACATCATATTGAAACAATATGTTACACTGATGACCCCTAACACTGTCGCTGTGACATCTCCCAGTTGCCAGGAGATCATGCCGATAGGAACAAGTCATACCAATTTCTTCATCGACTAGACAGACTAAAGGTCATGTCGATATCAGCTAGACTTCCTATCGTCATCGAGACTTCTCATTGAGACTCTTGAGTTAGCCCGAGTGTATACTGTCGGTGAGACATTCCTCAGTCACCAAGAGATCTTCCCTAGAGTTCAAGTCACCCCGAACCAGCTTATCGGTGAGACTTCTCCCGATCGCCATGACTTCCTGCCGAATCCATTTGTTATCCCGAAGACTCTAAGTTGCCATGAGTATCCCCGAAGCCCGATAACAAACCCTTATGTCACCGAGACATTCCACTCAGTAGGAAATTACAGCAAAGGCCACAAGTCACAGCGATAGGATTCTTCGGCAAGACAAAAGAATTGTTTTGGCGACATGAGAAAAAAACAAGGTAAACTGCCAGTCGGCCAGACAACAAAAATATCACAACGACTAAGCTTTTTTAGAGGTTTCAGCCAGTGAGATTGAGGCATATTTTCCAACAGTATGCAAACATGAACTAGAAACATGCACAAAGGAAAATAGAATTGAATGAGATTGAATGGGATACACCTGGAGATAGAATGCTAATGTTGGAAGGTTCTGGAATGTTTGATAATTCAATGTTGAAGGCCATTGGGTCTCATTCAACACAAATGGTGAATCAGTCCTCCTTCTGGTAAACTTTGATGAAACAAGTTTTTTACTGTTAGGAATTGAAATCTGAACAAAAAACCATTTCCTTCCTAGAAGTGGGACTCATTTACCACTAATGGTGAATCAGTCCTCCTACAAAAATCTACAAATTCTAAAGTCATCTCTGTGGGTCCAAATTTGCACTTGTCTTCTTGTTGGGTTGATGGATCCAAATTTGCAGAAAACGGGCTGAATGATGTCTCCAAGCTTGAATTAGGTCTTTGTTGACCACGTTTCAACACCTATCTCTTTGAAAAATCTACCTACAAGACCTACAAACACACATGCAAAGAGGGGGAAATAGTTAAGGGTTAGAGTATAGGGATTTTCCTTGGTCAAATCCCACTTTGGTAATCAAACCCTTGAAAAATAAAATGAAATGAAATATGAAAGGAATGATGAATAAAAAACATGCAAGTGTCCTAAAATCACCAAACCTTTGTTGTTGAAGTCTAAAGATGTGCCAATGGCTGCTCCAAGATGCTTGATTCAATAATGATATGTTGCTCAAATTCTTGAATGAGATGATTGAATGGATGAATGAATGCTTGAATGAATAATTGAATGAATGGGGGTTAAAATGGATGGAAAAACACTTATTTATACACACTTATTCCCTAATTACTCAAAAATACATCACAGGCTGACATAAGGTCTTAATGAATAAAAACCCAAAAGAAATTTGAATTTATTTTGAATTTTTTTCCAAGAGAGATTCACTCACCACCCATAGTGAATGGTTTCCCACTCAAAGCATGCAAGTGGGTGTCAAAAAATATATTTTCTTTAATGTTTTTTGTCGGGTTTGTATTCAAAAATATGCTTAATTAGGGACCATAAGTGCATAAAGGGTCCAAATAAAGCATAAGAAAGGTGTATTTAGCAGTGACAAGCCTAGAAAAGCATGAAATTTTTTTACAAGACTTTACAACACTTCAAGATAAGAGTTGGTAAGGGATAAAAAGGGAATATTTAGATGAATTATAATAAGAATAGTCTAGAAAAGTGTAGAAATGTGTTACAACACTTCACAACACCTTCACAAGACATCATGAAGTCTTAATAATTTTAATATTCAAGACCTAATGTAAATGTATAAGTTAAATTACAATATTAAATCAAGGTGAAATCAAGCCAAATAAGCACAAGGAGGGAAAAAACAAGAAAAATTAAAAGTTTTATTTTCTGTGTACACAATACAAACTTCAAAAGTGGAAATCGTGCAAGAAAAAGAAAAAGAAAAACATATCAAAGAAGTCATGATGTTATTAGAAGATGATTGGGGTTCCTTATATTTTACAACAACATTCATGGGAGAATAAAAGATCACAACAAAAGAACTTGAAAAGAGAAAAGAGCCTATAGTAATTTCAACATAAATCTTGGAACAACCCTCACAAGCATCTACTTCATACACTAGAGAAGAAGACACAAGTTATACAACAAGTTTTGATGAAGCTGATTATGAACAACCACCGAATCCAAAAGAAATGGAAATACTTTATGGAAGAGCTTATGAGCGCTTGAAAAAAAAAATTCATAGTGGAATAGGATGTAGTAAGAAAGAACAAGGCATCTATGTTTCTATAGAGCCTAACACACAAGAAATTAAGAATAGTCTTGGATATTGTCCTTCTAAGATCACAAAAGCAACAAAACGACCTTCACTCAACATCAACACCATCATGTGTAACTCTTCTAAGATAAATCTCACTTTAAAGCATCCATAATTAATTGATACAAGTGATGATTCATTGGAATACTTTGAATATGGTGAATCCTTGAAAGAAATGTTAGGAGTTTATAAAAAGCCAACTACTCCCTATGAGAAATAAGGAATCACTTGTGCTATTGTTAGTACTGAGAAAGTGGATAAAAAAGGGAGATTATAGATGTTGAAAATGATAAAGAAGAACACATTCTTGAAATTATGAGATAAAATTCACTTCCTATGGGAGAGAAAATCAACATACCAATAGACACAGATCTAATAAAGAAAGAGTAATTCAAATAGGAAAGTGCCTTGATGAGGATGAACAAGAAGATCCTATAACACTATTACATGAATTTCATGAACTCTTTTCTTAGACTTATTTGGATATGTTTGGTATTGATGCTAAGATAGTGATGCATAATATAGACCTTGCAGAAGATGCTAAACTAGTAAAACAAAAGATACACAAGATGAATCCTAATATAGATTTATTGGTTAAAGCTAAGATTGAAAATCTCATTGAATCTAGCTTTATTCGCCCTATTGACTATTCTATATGGATCTCAAATGGGTATGTGCAAGATTATGATGGGCCAAAAAGTTGCAATATGATGGGTATGTGGCTGGAGACTATCTTTTTACCCAAAATTGATGAAACAAAAAGGGTTTTTAAAGGAGATTCTCAGCTTTCCACCAATATAAATTATGCCTTACTTTGAATTTAATAAGTAATTATTATTCATTTTCTATTCAAATTATGACTAAAGTCCTGATTGATAGGTTGATTGAGAAACATCTATAGCCTTCAAAAAATGTCACAATTTTTGAATCCAAAACATGCATCAAATTCTATTCTTTGCATACTATAGGATTAAAAAAATAAAAATTGAATTTCATAGAGCTTTTACCAAGTTAAGGTGGTCAGACAACAAGTTTTTATATTTTTAAAAATTAGTAATAAAAAAATCATAATTAATTATTTACTTGGAAAAAAATTACAAAAAAAATGCATCACATTGGGACATGAGTCCTCTACTTATATCTAAAATCTTTTATTATGGTTAGGGTGGTCAGACAGAGACCTAATTCTTATTTTTCCCTAAAATTTAAGTACTAATGCATTGAAATTTCAAATTTTCACCAAATAATTTATTTTTTAAACAAACCTAGTAGTTTAGAAACTACATTCAATTTTTTACAAATTCTATTCTTACATATTTTTGAAATACATAGATAACTTATTCAAATTTGTACGTCAAGTTGCCTAACTCTAATTTTTTTGAATTTTTTGCCACTTAAGGGCCTGTTTTTTCCATGATGATCTTGGACATACCCAAATATTGTTGTAGTTGCAAAACTTGATAATTGTATTAGGATGTGTATGGATTTTTGAGACCTTAATAAAAAATCTTTAAAACTTGAATTTCCCCTTCCTAATATTCACATGAAAGTAGATTCAACTATGGGCCATGCTTTGTTATCATTCATGGATGGATTCTAAAGATATAATAAAATGTTTATCAACCCTCAAGATCAATAGAGGACATCATTTACTACAGCTTGGGGAACATTTTGTTGGGTTGTTATGCTTTTTGGATTAAAGGAAGTAGAAACAACCTATCAAAGTGGCGCAGTCATGGTAGGAGGGTCCTCTAAGAGAACAATCTAGACCATGCAACAAGAGTCACACAACAGAAGCAACAAAGAATATGGAGGAAAATGAATGTTAAAACATTCTTATTACCAAAATTTTTAGTTACAATCAGCCGACAACATACGGGTTTATAGATTAGGCTCACAGGCCTAATACAACATGCTCAAAATATAGTATTCATATATGCTCCTTTATGCGAGCTGAAATATTACATTTCAAATCCAATACTATCCAATTCTACATAATGAATATCGTAAAGATCAGCTACAATGATTTATATCATATCCAGAGATCTAGAATCCTCCACGTCAGCTAAAGATCATTATAATCTCTGATGAAGAAAATGTAACATGTATGAAATACGTCGGCCTTAACTTTGAATGTCTCCTCAGTAGGTGCATAGGATGAAGTGTGGACCCATAATTAAGGTTGGGTAAACTCCATGGAAAAATTCAAAACACACCATAAGGATTTGCAAGTTACATGAAGGATCCACAAGAGAAAAATCTAGCCATTAGGCTCAAAAGTGATCTGGTTCTATGTTCTAGAAATTGTCACTCTATCCAAAAGTAATAAATTTCCAAAAAAAGATCCAATCATTCTTAAATAATGGAATAAGGTAAAATGAACATTTCCATGATGAAACATAGATCTGAGGGGTTTGGTGTGCAAATATGAGAATCTTCCAACTTGAACTGAACAAGAACAAGAACAAAACTGAAATGAAAGTATTTTTGGTTGATGCAGGATTGCAAAGAACCAAGGATGCTCCTACATTAGACATCTAGGGTTAATTGAAAAGTGAGTCCCTCACTTTGTTGGGGCTGAGGGAAAACCAATATGGTCTACCTCAACCTGAGAAATCCAAGAAGAATCCTGGACTGGTCTTCCTTTCCAATTCACAAGATATTCTTTGTATTGTCTTCAATGCATTTTCCTCCCATCTCTGATATCCAAAATCTCTTCTATCTCATATGATTGTTGTTTAGGAAATTGTTTCTCCAATTTTGTTTTACCGTCTTCACTGAATTCTACTTCATGGTACTGATGTATATTTGCAATTTTCAATATAGGTGATATACCCATGCCATCCAGTAACTCTACTTCATATGCATTTCCTGAATCAAATTTCTTCAAAATATTACAGGGTCCAAACTTCCTCATCTTGAGCTTATTGTATGTGCCAACTGGAAAAATTTCCTTCCTCAAATACACCATCACTTCATCTCCAACTTCGAACTCCTTATGTCTCCTCTTTTCATTTTCTCACTCATACTTCTAGTTCATATCATCCAATTACTGTTTTACTTGAGTATGCACTTTCTTCATATGTTCTGCAAATTACTCTACTTCTGCACTCCTTTTATCTTCCTTACTAATGTATCACAACTCTGACATACCTCAAGGATGAAATCCAGTAACAATCTCAAAAAGTGTCTTTCCAGTACTCATGTTCACTGAATTATTATAAGCAAACTCTGCTTGTGCAAGGACTAAATCCCAACTTATAGTCTTCTCCCCAACCAAACATCTCAGCAAATTCCCCAAACTCCTATTTACTAGCTCTATCTTTCAATTAGTCTGTGGGTGAAAAGTAGAACTGAACTTTAAATTTGTCTTTAAACTTTTCCAAAGTGTCCTCCAAAAGTAACCAACAAACTTTGTATCTCTGTCTAAAACAATACTCCTAGGTAATCCATGCAATTTGAATACTTCCTTGAAAGACAATTCTACTACATTTATTGCATCTATTGTCTTCTTACAACGTATGCAATGTGTCATTTTAGAAAATCTATCCACCACCACAAATATAGAATCATTACCTCTTTGTGTCTTCGAAAAGCCAAGTATGAAATCCATGTTGATATCTACTCCCTTTTGCAACTTGACAAACTATGCAACTCTACAAAAATTTCCTAACATCCTTATGAATCTATGGCCAAAAGTAATTCTCACTTACCAATGCTACTATCTTATCTATTCCAAAGTGTCATACCAATCCTCCACTATGTTTTTCTTTCACCAAGCTATCCCTCATTGAAATCTGGAGTATACACAACTGATTCACTCTGAAGAACATACCCTCCTTATTGAAATAATGCAACCACTAACTCCTATCCTCCAAGACTGGTTCTTTACAAGTTGTCCAAGGTTATACAAAATCTAGGTCTTCCTCATACAAGTTCTTCAATTCATCAAAGCCTAATACCTCCACTCTCATCTCTTCTGGTAAATTATTTCTCCTACTCAGAGCATCAATAACTCTATTTGACTTTCCACTCATATGTTTCAAAACAAAAGTATAACTCTGCAAGAATTCCACCCATCTCATGTGTGTCTAACTCAACTTACCTTGACTGTTCAAATACTACAATTCTGGATGATTGGTATACAACAAAAACTCCTTAGGATACAAGTAATGTCTCCAGTTCTTCAAGGCTTGAACTATGGCATAAAAATCTCGGTCATACACTAAATACCTTCTCCTATCATCATTCAATTTCTCATTGAAATAAGCTATTGGTTTTCCTTCTTGACTTAATACTGCTCCAATTGCATTTCCACTTGCATCATAGTCTACCTAAAATACCTTATTAAAGTTTGGTAAATCCAACATAGGCTGCTCAATCACCTTCTGTTTCAACAACTCAAAACTATGGTCTACTCTAGATGTCCACCTAAAATATTTCGTATCCCCTCTCGTTGTTTCTGTAATAGGACTGCAAATAGAACTGAAATTCCTAATGAACTTCCTGTAGAAACTAGCCAATCCATTAAGTGATCTTACCTCTCCAATGTTTCCTTGTGTAGGCCATTCAACAATTGCTCTTACCTTCTCAGGATCCATCTCCAATCCATCCACAAATATCACAAATACCATGTATACCAATTCTTCCTTCATGAAACTACACTTCTTAATGTTTATCAACAACTGCTCTTCTCTCAACCTCTACAAAACTTGTCTTATATGCAACAAATTTTCTTCTCTAGTCTTGCTGAAAATCAAGATGTCATCCAAATAGAAAATCACAAGCTTACCCAATAATTTCTTCAATAGCTCATTCATCAGCCTCATGAAGGTACTCAGTCCATTTGTTAGTCCAAAAGGAATCACCAACCACTCAAAAAATCCTTCATTTGTCTTGAATGTTGTCTTCCACTCATCCCCTTCTCTAATTCTAATATGATGATATCCACTTTTCAAATCTATCTTTGTAAAGTATTTAACTCCACTCAAACAATCCATAATTTCATACATCTGAGGCAAAATAAATCTATACTTCACTTTGATTTTGTTTATGGCTCTAGAGTCTATACACATCCTCCATTATCCATCCTTCTTAGGTGCTAGCACTGCAGGTATTGCACAAGGACTTAAGCTTTCTCTGATCAAATGCTTCCTCAAAATATCTTGCACTTGTCTATTCAAATATTTATTCTCTGCTAGTTTCATATGGTGTGATGCTTTATTAGGAAAAATAGCTCCAAGAATCAGATCCATGCAATTACTAATACTCTGCACAAGTGGAAATCCATCAGGTACATTATCTGAAATGATATCTCCATATTCTGCTAACAACTCCTTTATCTCTTTCAGTTGTTCTTCTACATGCTTCAAGTCTTTAGCCTTCTTAGGAACCAAGGCATAATACATGTTTTCATGTCTTAGTCCATTGAAAATATCCTTCCATCAACCAAACAAATTCTAGCATTTTTACAAACCTCAACTTTAGGAACATCCTCCAATGGAAACAAAGTCTACCTCATCCCATTAGCAACAATGGTATAAGTATTCTTCTTTCCCTCATGAATAGCCCATATATCATATTGCCAAGAACTTCCCAACAAAACATGGCATACATCCATAGGCATGATATCACACAAAACTTCATCATGATAATTTCCTATCTTCAATTTCACCAAACATTGTTCGCTTACCAGTATCCTATGCTCATCTTGAATCCATACTATTTGATAGGGATTCAGGTGTTTCAATCTTTCCAATTTCAATTTGGTCACCATTTTTTCAGAAACCAGGTTCTCAGAGCTTCCACTGTCAACAATCACTTTGCAACATTTTCCATCTACCTTGCATCTGGTCCAAAACAAATTATTTCTCTACAATGGTTCCTACTCCATCTCACTTTGACACAATACTCTTTTGTTCACCAACACTTCTCCCTCTTCCAATTTATTAGATGATCCAACATGATCCTCCTCAGCAAAGGTTGTTCTTCTACTATTCTCTATCTTTCTTCTTGTCTCTCCCTGATTAATTCAAATGCTCTATGTCCTCCACCGTGCACTTAAAAAAAGTTCCCCTCAATACTCTTTTCTCATGTCCTCTATCATCTTTTCTATAACCCTCATTTTGGTAACCACCATATCCTCCTCTCTAGTAAGAGTTTCCATCATCTCTATGGTATGAATTAATATTCTTACTAACTTCCTTATCTTTATTCTGATCTGAAAAAGACCCTTTTCTTCCTTCAGTCAAAGTTCTTCCTCTCTAAAATCTTCTTCCTCTTCCTCTATGTCTCTTCTCATTTCTTTTATTCAGCTTCTCTTCTACTTTTAGGGTACATTGATATTCCTCCTCCAAACTCAAAAACTTGATCAAACTAATCTCATCATGTATAGATGACCTCAATCCATTCACATATTTGGCTACTTGCTTAGTCTCATCCTTTCAGATATGATATTCAACTTGTAGAACTCCTCAATATACTATTGGCAACATAAGGGCAGACAACTGATAGGGGGGGTGAATTAGTTGTCACCAAAATTATACAAATTATCAAACTTATCAACCTTATTCTCAGATTTGTTGAATAACCATGAAAGCATAAATCATCACAACATTAGAAACACACATAACACCAATATTTTTATGTGGAGAAACTGTTAGGGGAAAAACCATGGTGGAGGTCAATCCAAAAGATTATACCCTGTTAAAAGTATAAGAAAGATAAATGGGGAATGAAAATGCATTCAGGTGCACTTCCTAAAGCTCACTACTCAATTACAACAAGGATTACTAACCAAGGAAGACACACTGTCTTATAGAAATATTTGGATTAGATCCACAAAATTGAACTGAGAAAATAACATTTTCTCATGCTTGATTACAGTTTCGGTTAACCATAGAAAATATTCTCACTCTTCATACTACACTTCTTCCTTCAAATGATTAGAACTTTATTCACATACAGAGCTCGCACAATTTGCACAATCATAAATCCAAATGATAAAATAATCACTCTTATATATCCGCAACAAGAAATAACATCATCTCCATGTCGGCACCAAATAAGATATAAAATGAATATAAACTGTTTGCTCAATTCAATAAACAATTATTAATGCGAATCAACCAAAGTTGGCCACAACATAGTGATAACCCAAAAAACCATCCTCGAATACAAAATACCTTCAATAATTATTCCTCAAAGATCCACAACATGCTACAATCACCAAGTTAGCCAAGAACATGAAAAACATGAACACACAAGAGAAAATCACCAATCGCAAACACATCGATCAATGTGGACCAACAAAAAAGATAGAGAAAAAAAAAGAAACATCCAAAAGCATCATGAAACACTAAAGAAGCATCTGCAGCAACTCAGATTACTAGAATCAAATTATCTTCATTTAGGAACACCATATGAGGCAATAGAAAAATTATCAGAACACCAAAAATCATAACTCAATCAAGTCTTCATGCGGATCTTTGAAACTCAACATGGATAAACTAGATATACTAAAAAGGAAACCCTTTAGTCCAAAACCTTTGATCATCAACATACTGGGCTGGCCAATGAACTGAACTTGACTTTACCACCGACAACCTGCAACTCTCTTTATTACAATTTTCTCAATATCCTCAACATATACAGCCTTAAAATCTAGAGGTCGAGACTGAGAAAGTTTTGAAGACTCTGGATTAGTTGTTGTTGGGTTTTTTTGGTCTGCACCTTGGCTGGCTCTTTGGTTTTTCTTTTGGTTGGCTGCTACCTTTTCACGATTTTCCTTTTTTTGGAGCCTGTTTAATTTGTTGGACTTTTTTGTCCATTCCTATATTATGTTGTAAACTTTATGGTTTCGGGTCCCTATAAAACCTATTTTTTCCTTTATCAAAAACATATATAGCCTTAAATACATTAATGCTAATAGTGTTGACATCAATGACATCCACATATTAGTAACACAACAACAACATCCAACAATCTCCCCCTTTGGTATTGATGGCAACACAAATTCCTCTTCTTAATACTTTTCTCCTCCTTAGGTTTTCACATGAATCTTCTCCCCATTTGACATCAATGGAAAAGATACACATTACAAGCTCTAAACACATATCTAAATAGCTGACTACTCCCCCTGAGTAGCAACCACCACAACATCAATCTGGATCAAGATGTGACTATGAAATACATAGACTGATGCAATTCAATGCACCTTACTTCTAATTAGGAGGGGTAATCACCCTAGCTTCCCTCTGAGATACTCAAAATTATCCTTAGGCAAAGGCTTAGTAAATATATATGTAATTTGTTCCTTAGTAGGCATGTACTCCAATCTGACTTCCTTTTCACTCACCTTTTCTCTAATAAAGTGAAACTTGATAGATATATGCTTAGTCTTTGAATGCCGCACCAGATTCTTAGAAATATTAATTGCACTTGAGTTATCATAGAATATAGCAATAGGTTCATCATACACAACTTTGATATCCTTGAACATCTGCTTCATCCACAATACTTGAGTATAATTGCTAGGAGCAACAATATATTATGCCTCTGCAGTAGATAATGAAATGGCATTCTGCTTCTTACTTAACCATGTGGAATCAACTTCTTACCCAAGAAAAATGCACCACCACTGGTACTCTTTCTATCATCCACATCTCCTGCTTAATTAGTATAAGTAAAGAAACTCAAAGTAAAATAATCTTCTTTATTATACCATAGGCAAAAATCAAATTTTCCCTTCAAGTATCTGAAAATACTCTTCTCAGCTATCACATGAGATTCCTTAGGATTAGCTTGAAATCTAGCAACAATGCATACAACATTCATGATATCAGGTCTACTTTGAGTTAAATATAGCAATCCACCAATTATTGATCTATATCTAGTCTGATTTGATTTAGGAGAATCATCATTTTGAGTCAACTTACATTTGGTCACCATAGGTCTATGAACTGGATTTGAATCTTACATACCAAACTTCTTTAGCAATTCTTTCACATACTTGGACTCAGATATAAAGACTCCTTTGTCTAACTGAGCAATTTTCAATCCCAAAAAAAATTTCATCTCTCCAATCATGGACATCTCAAAATCACTTTGCATCTCATAAACAAACTTCATGCACAAACTATCATCTCCTCCAAAATGATATCATCAACAAAGACTTCAACAATCAAATCTCTATCATGATCAATCTTGAAATATAGATTACTATCAGCAGTACCTTTGTTAAATCCAATATTCAACAAATACTTATCCAATCTAGTGTACCATGCTCTTGGGGCTTGCTTGAGTCCATACAATGATTTCTTCAATTAACAAACCATATCTTCATGATCAGCCAATTGAAATCCATCAGGTTGTTCAATATACACTTCTTCTTTTAGTTCTCCATTTAGAAATGTTGACTTGACATCCATTTGATAAACCTTGAAATTTTTGGAGCAACATAAGCAAGAAATAGTCTCACAACTTTAATCCTAACAACAGGGGCAAAGGTTTCTTCAAAGTCAATTCCTTCCATCTGTGACTATCCTTTACACACCAATCTTGCTTTGTTTCTGACAACTTCACCTTCCTCATTGAATTTTTTATGAAAATCCATTTAATTCCAATTAAATATTTATCCTTAGGTTTGGGAACAAGAATCCATATATCATTCTTCTTAATTTTTTGTGGATCTTTTTTCATTGCTTCCATCCAATGTTCATCTTTGCATGCTTCATTGACATTATGAGGCTCAGTCTTGGATATCAAACAATATTCCCATGCAATTCTTCTCCTAGTTTGAACACCTTTGTTCTTATCACCTATAATCTTCTCTTCTAAATGATTTAATCTTACATACCTTAGAGTCTTAGGATGTTCTTGAACTTCAAGCTCTTGTGTTCTCACTTCTGCACTTTAACTAGTTCCTTCCTCTTGAATTTGTTGATTCATTAGAATGATTTGCCCTCGATTCTGAGTTTGAACTGTACTGACATTCTCATCATTTGAATCATATCCATAGGTTTTGGATGGTATAGTTTTTTCTTCATCAACCTTGACATTATCACTTTCAACCATTTTCCTCAATCTCTTATTGAAGCACCGGTAGGCTTTGATTTTAGTAGAATAACCAATAAAGATACCTTCATCACTTCTAGCATCAAAATTTCCTAAATCCTCATCTATTTTGATATAGCATTTACTCCCAAAGATTTTGAAGTATCTAACAGTAGGCTTATGACCAAACCATAACTCATAAGGTGTCTTACCGATATCACCTTTAATATACACCCAATTGAGAGTGTACACAACAGTACCCACAACTTCTCTCTAGTAGATATGAGGGACATCTCCTTCCAACATCATATTCCTAGCAGCATCTAAAACTATCATGTTCTTCCTTTCCACAACTCCATTTTGTTGAGGGATCCGTAGTGTAGATAACTGTCTCTTTATCCCATGTTCTTCACAAAAAGAATTAAACTCACCAGAAATGAATTCATCACCTCTATCTGATCTCAGACATTTAATCTTTAGACCTATCTCTATCTCAACTTTAGCTTTAAAAATATTGAATTTCTCAAGATCTTCAAATTTTTCCCTTAAGAAAGCAGCCCACATTAATCTAGAATAATCATCAATGTGTAACATGAAATACCTGTCTCCTTGTAGACTACTGACTCTTGAAGGACCACATAGACTAGTATGCACAAGCTCCAACACTTCATTTGAACAATGTTGTTTTCTCTAACATGAAACTTTTGTTTGCTTCCCCAACTAACATTCCTTGCATATGGTATTAGAAGGCTTCACCAACTTAGGATGATTTCTCACATCATGAGTAGAACTTATCTTGATAATATTGTCAAACTTTACATGGCACAATCTCCTATGCCACAACCAACTTTCATCAACTTGAGCAATCAAACAAATTTTGCTAGCAACATTTAGGTGAAAGATATCACCTTTTGTTTTGGTACCTGATGCAATCATATTTCTAGAATTTCACAATATTCTACACTTTCCATCCTTGAATTGAAGATTATATCCCTTTTCAACCATCTATCCAACATTTAAAATATTATACTTCAAACCTTCATCATATAGGACATCATCAATATTATTCTTACTGTCAAGAGAAATGGATCCTCTACCACAGATCACACCATATTTGTCATCACCAAATATTACAACACCACCTCATACTTTTCCAAACTCACAAATTTACTCTTATCACCTATCATGTGATGCGAACAACCATTTTCAATCACCCATTTATCCTTTTCTTCAATTTTAGCAACAAGATTTTTCTCCACATTCATACAACTAGAAGACTTAGTAGGTACTGAATCATTTTCCTTGATAGCAATAAATACCCATTCATCTTCACTTGCATTCCCTTTATCAGATTCAACATCTGTCACACTTTCATCAGCAGCATAATAACATTTTCTTTGGAATTTAAGCTTGTTAGGTCTTGGCTTAGGAACTCTTTCAGGAAACCTTGAGGAAAAAATGACCTATCTTATCGCATGAAAAACATTTAAGAGGAAATTTTCCTTTATACTTACCTTCTCCTCTAGGTACTCTCATGACAAGAAGTGTTTCAAGCTCATCTAGCTTTCTCTCTTCTTCTTCAATCTCTCCCATTTCTTCCTCATATTTGAACAATTTTCTAGAAGAACTTTCTCCTGAATCATATCTCTTCTTATCCCTTCTAATGGTAGTAGCTTTGAATGCAGATTCTATCTTAGGAAGAGCATCACCAAAATCACTTAACTCAAAAGTAGTAAGCTTACCAATCAACATGTCTCTTGTTACATTTGTCACAATTCAGATCTCTTAAATAGTAGCAACTTTGTGTTTGTATGCAGTAGGAAAGGATCTTAGCACTTTAGCATAAATCTCTAATTCATCCAATGTTCCACCAACACATCTGATATTACACACAACTTCATTCACTTTCTACATAAAGGCAGTAATGTTCTCATCTTCCCCCATTTTCAAGTTTTCATATTTCCCTTTCGGACTTTTCAACTTGAAATATTCACATGTGCATCACCGTCATACAAAGTTTCCAATTTTTTCTAGATCTCATAAGCAGTCTTTAAATCCATCACATTAGTCATCTTAGAATCAATCTGATCACTCAACAATGCTTCCTTAGCCCTAATATTGTAATTGACATCTTTCATCTCATTTGCAATAGAAGGTCCATTCTGAGGGATGATATATCTATTCTTTGTAATGCTTTAGAAAGGCTCACCAATTCATCTCATATGACACTCCATTCGAGTCTTCCACAATGAATAATTTTCACCATCAAATCTTAGACTATCCTTCTTGTATGTTTCCATCTCAGTTCACCTCAATCTATTAAACTTCTTCCAAGGAACTTGCTCTGATACCAATTGTTTGAAACACAAGGTTAGACAATTGAGGGGGGGTGAATCAGTTGTCACTAAAATTATACAAATTATCAAACTTATTAACCTTATTCCCAGATCTGATGAATAACCATGAAAGCATAAATCATCACAACATCAAAAATAAACATAACACAAATATTTTTACGTGGAAATCCTGTTAGGGGAAAAATCACAATGGAGGTCAATCCACAAGATTATACCCTATTAAAATCATAAGAAAGATAAATAGGGAATGCACATGCATTCAAGAACATTGCCTAGAGCTCACTGGTCAATTACAATAAGGCTTACTACCCAAAGAAGACAAACTGTCTTACAAAAATATTTGGATTAGATCCACAAGATTGAAATGAGAAAATAACATCTGCTCATGCCTGATTATAGTTTCAGTTAAGCACAAAAAATCTGCTCACTCTTCATAAGTTTCACTTCTACCTTCGAATGATTAGAACTTTATTCACACATAGGGCTCACACACTTCATAGACTCATACATCCAAATGATAAAACAATCACTCTTATATATCCACAATAAGAAATAACATCATCTCCATGTTGACACAAAATAAGATATAAAATGAATACAAACTGTTAGCTCAATTCAATAAACAATTATCAATGTGAATCAACCAAATTCAACCACAACATAGTGACGACCCAAACCAACATACTCGAATACAAAAAACCTTCAATAATTATTCCTTGAAGATCCACAACACACTACAATCACCAATTTGGCCAAGAACATGAAAAACATGAACACACAAGAGAAAATCACCAATCGCGAACACATTGATCAATGTGGACCAACAAAAAAGATAGAGCACAAAATAGAAACATCCAAAAGCATCATGAAACACTAGAGAAGCATCCATAACAAATTATATTACTAGAATCACATTATCTTCATTTAGGAGCACCAACTGAGGGAACAAAAAAATTGTCAGAACACCAAAACTCATAACTCTATAAAGTCTTCACGCGGATCTTTGAAACTTAACATGGATAAAATAGATATACTTGACAAGAAACCCTTTAATCCACAACCTCTGATCATCAACATACTGGGTTGGCCAATGCACTGAACTTGACTTTACCACTGACAACCTGTAACTCTCTTTATTCAAATTTTCTCAATATCCTCGACATATACAGCCTTAAATGCATTAATGCTAATAGTGTTGACACAACCACAACATCCAACATATACTCTATCACACTTTACTCCTTCTACCTAAAATCATGCAAGTTTTGGAACAAATTGATCTAATAGTTTGGGGGCATAAACTTTTTCTTTAACTTATTCATCATCCAATCCCATGATTTTATCTTCTCCTTTCCTCTTCTTTACCTATCTGTTTGCAAATTTTCCCACCAAAGGGATGCATGTCCTTTGAAATTTGTACAAGAAAATTTCACTTTCTTGTCTTTGGCAGTACCATCAAAATCAAAATACTTCTCCATCTCCGTTATCCAATCAAGCAATTCATCTAAATCCGACTTACCACTATAATCCAATGGATTGAAATGTGGTTTAGTATTCACTCTAGTTAGGGCTCTTATGAACCTCTCTTTTTGATGATCCAGGCCAAGTTGATTTTCTATTTTCCATTCTTCCTATTCTTCTACCTCTTCATCACTTACATCATCAACTATTCAACCTCTCCTCTGGGTTGTTTCAACTGCTTCTAATCTAGCAACAATTCCTCTCAACATTTGCATTATAGTTGGGTCTGCATTTCCACATGCTCCATTTCCTCTATGATTTATTATTCCCACAATATTTACACAAGTCCTCTGTAGCTACAAGTTGGATCCTCAGTCTGCCACCCCACAAAAAATCTTCAATAGGAACCTGGAAACTCTGACAATCTCTCACAGAACAAATCTCACTTTGATACCAATCTGGTGCAGTCAGGGTACAAGGGTCCTCTAAGAGAATAGTCCAAACCATACAAAAAGAGTCACACAATAGAAGCAACATAGAATATGGAGGCAAATGCAGATTCAAACATTCTTATTACTAGAAATTTTAGTTACAATCGACTAACAACATCTGGGTTCATAGATTGGGCTCACAGGCCTAATACAACATGCTCAAAATATAGTATTCCTATATGTGAGCTGAAATTTTACATTTAAAATCCAATATTATCCAATTATACTTAATGAATATCCTAATGATCAGTTACAATGATTTATATCATATCCAGAGATCTAGAATCCTCTGTGTCAGCCAAAGATCATTACAATCTCTGATGAAGAAAATGTAACGTGTGCATGAAATAGGTCAGCCTTAAATTTGAATTTCTCCTCGGCAAGTGCATAGGATGAAGTGTGGACCTATAATTAAGGTTAGGGACACTACATGGAACAATTCAAAACACACCATAAGGATCTGCAAGTTACGGGAAGGATGCATAAGAGACAAATCTAGCCATTAGGCTCAAAATTGATCTGGTTCTTTTTTCTAGAAACTTCCACTCAATCCAGAAGGGATAAATTTCCAAAAAAGGATCCAATCATTCTAAAATCTTTGAATAAGGAAAAATGAGCATGTCCATGATGAAACATAGATCTGTTGAGTCTGGTGAGAAAATATGAGAATCTACCAACTTGAATTGAACAAGAACAAGAACAAAACTAAAATGAAAATATTTTTGGTTGATCTAGGATTGCAAAGAACCAAGGATGCTTCTACATAGAAAAGAGATATGACATTGTTATTTGATGATTACAAACATAATATTTTGGAAGATTATGTTGATTCTATTCTAGCCAAATTTTTAATCCTCAAGATAATGTGAATATCATTTAGAAAATATTTGAAAGAATGCATCAGTATAGCATGAGATTAAATTAGAAAAAGTGTGTCTTTGGTGTGGATAGTGGAATTTTTTTAGGTTTCATAGTATCTCATAGATACATTGAGGTGGAAATGAATAATATTGATGCTATAATTAATATTCCACCATCGAAAAACAATTCTCAATTACATATATTACAAGGAAGGATTTAGGCTATCCGTTGTTTTGTAGCATCACTAGTGGATAGGACCCTCCCCTTTATGTAACTTCTTAAGAAAGGCACAGTTTAATTGGAACGAGGATTGTAAGCAATAATTTGAAAATATAAATGAATACTTAGCTTCTACTCCTATTTTACAACCTTCCATGTAACAAAAACCATTTATCCTTTATACATTAGCCACAGCCCATGCTCTAGCAACATTTTTTACTCAACAAGATGATAATGGTAAAGAACATCTTGTTTATTACATTAGTCAAACTTTGATTGACTATGAAACATGATATACTAAGATAGAGAAACAATATTTAGCTCTTGTATTTAATACTAGTAAATTGTGACATTACTTATTAAATGTAGAAATTTAGGTGATCACAAAGTTTTACCTTTTAAAACATCTCTTTGATAAAATTGATTTATCAGGAATTTTAGATAAATGGGTATGTTGTTAATTGAGTCTAAACTTAAATTTGTCTCTCAAAAGGAAATTAAAGGACAAGCCTTAACTGACCATTTATTTGATGCTCCCTTTCTATTAGCATTACCTAATATAGACTCATTCCCTCATGATAGTGTGCTGACTATTGAAAAAGAAACATGGGAGTTGTACTTTGATGGATCTAAGTGTAGAACTGGCTCTAGAGCAAGAGTTGTAATAGTTCCACCCTCTAGAAATAATATTCCCTTATTCTATCAATTAAATTTCCTATGCACAAATAACACTATAGAGTATGAAGCTTTAATTGATGGATTACGCAGACCTTTAGCCCTTGGCATTGAAGACATTAAGATATCTGGTGATTCTCAATTAATCATTAAGCAAATAAGTGGTTCATATCAATCGAAACATGACAAGTTATCAAAGTATAAGGACCTTACAATGAATCTATTAGAACACTTTTAATCATATAGCATTGATAACATAACGCGAAAGGTATTCGACATGTAGATGCAATGGAAAGCACTACTTCCTCTATATCTCCTGAAGTTCCTTCTATCGATTTCACATTTATAATCCACATGATCCTAAAACCATCGATAGATGACAAAGTTAAAGAAGTGTTACTAGCTAATGTCAAAAAATCTAGTGAATGGTACACAATGATATTCAAATACTTAAAAGAAGGTACCTTTCCTAAGCCTACAACTAAAAACACTCAATATCATCTTCAAAAACTTGCATATAAATATGTAACCCTCGTAGATGTTCTATATTGATGATCATTTGATGGTTTCTTTCTTAGATGCCTTAAAAATTCTTAAATCCCTATAGCCCTTGAAGAAGCTCATGTAGGTGCTTGTGGGGGAAATTGGGGGAAATTTTGGAGGAAGGTCATTAGTGTAGAAATTAATCCATATCTAGGATATTATTGGAGATATATGGAACAAGATTGTTTTTCTCACATTAAGAAATGTTATAAATGTTAAGAAAACAACAATTTTGATTTATGCTCTATCTTCTGAGTGTTGTGCCCAAGTTCCTATTTGGTCATTCTCAGTGTGGGATTTGGATCTTATTGGAAAAATATCACCTCTCTTCTGTTGGACATACCTTTATAATTACTACAATTGATTATTTTACGAAATGGGTAGAATTTATCCCTCTTCATTCTAGAGTCATTGATGCAATATGTCATTTCATATTGGAACACATTATTTCTCGCTTTGGTCTTCCTTTTGTATTAGTTTTAGATAATGGAAATCCATTTAAGAACAATGATGTGAAGAAGTTTTTGGAAACCTTTAATATTCAATATCATTTTTTGACATCATACTAAATTGTAAGCAAATATAATAAAGATTGGCACACTTAATTAACTTATGCATTGTGGGCCTATCTTACAAGTATTAGAACATCTACAGAAAAAACTTCCTACAACCTTTTTTATGGTTCCAAGGTAACAATTCCCTTAGATTTAGAAATCAATTCATTCATGATTGCTCTTAAAGGGCTGATTGATTATACTACCTATAAAGAGAAACAATTACATCAACTTGAAATTCTTGATGAACAATAAATTAATGCTCTTGAGCATCTTCAAGAATATTCTAAATGAATGCAACATAGTTATAATGATAATGTCATACCTCATGTATTTAATAAAGGTGACTTGGTGTTATATTAGAATCAATGAAATGTCAATGCCCCTCTGAATGAAAAGGGAAAATTGAGCCCTAATTTTCTAGGACCTTATGTAATTGAAGAAAATTATGGGTTTGGTGCCTATACATTAACAAAAATGGATGGTACACCCCTTAAAGAACCTATAAATTCTATGCATTTGTGTTTCTATTACACATAACATCTCCTCTTGACTAGTATGTATGATAAAGCAGTGTTGTTAGATTTAAGTAGATAGTGTTCCATTATTTATGTCACATTGCTTCATTCTTTGACAATCAATATTGGTCTGTCTTAGAGTCTAGAGTGATTTTTTAAATTAATTTGAATTATTACTTCAGTTTACATACTATTCAAATTTATTTTGTGTGTCATATTAGATTAGATCTTTATATGCATTTAATGTTCTAGAAATTAGATCATAGGTGCATTTAACTTAACATAACATACTTAATCACAATGTAGCATGTAATGCAAACTAAAAGTGTTTCAATTAGATCACATAGCATTAGATCAAGGATATATTTATTAAATACTCTTATTAATTTATTATTTAATAAATCACATAGATATCTAATCAATATATATATATATATGTATATATATATATATATATAAATTCTCATATATTATGCATAAAGAGTTCAAGTACAAACATAAATACAATGCTAATAGGGCCTATGATTGCTAGAACTATTAGGGCCTGATGGTGGAATCTGTTGTGCGATTGTATAATGTGAACATGATCTGCTCATGGATCTCATCACTGCCTGTGGGCCCCACACCTCTCTCATCACGCTATCCTCTCATATAATTTCCTCAAGGTGCTCCTTTTCTATGCAATCCCTATCAACCCGCAACATGGTAATCTCCTCCTGTACAAGCCTCAAGATGCCTGACCGTAGGGAAACCTCCATCCCACTGTCATTCAAAGCTCGAGATGCTCGAACCTCATCTTTTGCTGCATGTAGTGTTGAAATCTCTACTAGATCTTGGTCAACATGTTTGGTGGCACTCTCATATATTGCCCTCAATCTCGCAAGTGGCTCAAAGATATCTACATGTTTCCCCATGGTAGGTGGGGGCATGTACTCTGAAGGTATATCATTTTCTATGGGAAATGGAGGCACCATATCTGTGGTCACTGATGGTAGAGCTCACGCCACTCTCGTGTGGACCCTACAAGATGGAAATCATAAAATAAAGTAGTATACATCATGATATATATATATATAAGTGTAATGAAAAAAATTATACTCCCTTCTTGGAGATAGTGAAATTTCTCATGTAATATGGACCTATTTTAGTATCCTTTCATTAAATACCCTTTAATTCATCATTAATAGGTGCCTAAGACCCTTTATTTTGGACCTCAAGGCTTATTTCAATCAAAATCCTAAAAAAACCCACAAAAGCATTAAAAATTCTAACAACCCACCCCAAAAATCTAGGGTGGGACTCATACGCCACTTCTGGTGTATGAGTTCCCCTAGGTGGGACCCATACGCCAAGAGTGGCGTATGAGTCCCATTTGGGCCCTTTTTAGGGTTTGAGCGAGAAATTCAAGTTTCTAATTCAAAATTTTTCATTGATGTTGGCCTTTGATATCTAAATAATGGTAAATTAGGTGTATTATCTATATAAACAAGCTTCTAAAATCACTTATCATCTAAGAAATAATTCTAAGAGAGAAATTCCAAGATCTAAGCATCCGCAAGCATTCAACCATTCTTCAGAAGAGCATTCAACAAGTAATTAGCAAAGTTGAAGCCTTGGAGCAGCATTATTTTTTCTTTATAGGTCTTCAAGCTCACTTACATTCAAGATAGAGCATTGTCAAGCGTTGGTTATGGTTTCCTACGGTGAATCATGATGGATTCTAGGTTGGGGAGATGCAACTATCCATCAATCAAAGCTTGATGACTTATTTCCTAAGTGATTCCATCCTCCATTATCATTCTACATTCAACCTAAAGAAGGTACATGTATTATTAGGGATCATTTGGGGTGATTAGAGATCTCTCAAAGTGGGTCATTCATGTCTATGCTTCATTCTTACATCTAATTCTAGCATAATAGAATAGGTTTGCATTGCATTTCAAATCTCCTAATCTTAGAAACACTTAAGGTTAGGGTTTATGATCACATTTACATTCAATATACATTGTTTCTATCAAGGTTTAATTTCCAAACTAGGGGTTTGACAGAGCCAAACCCCTCGTAAGAAAATCAACTCCATATTTTATTTTTTAGGTCTTTTCATAAGTTCATATCAAAAAATAAGTTTGGGAAGGAAGAGAGGGGATTGGAGTACAGATCTAGACATTGAATTCCCAAAAAAGTGGAATAGGACTGGTACACTAGAAGTGGCATATGAGTCCCACTACAAGAAAATTTCTAGATTTTGCAGATCTTGAATCTACACTATCAGAAACCTATTCCAAACTAGAAACCCTAGTCTAGAATTCATACACCCAGACTAGCGTATGAGTCCCAGTGTGACCTAGTTCAACCATTTTTAGTGCTTCAGAGCTCATTCCATGCATATTTATGTTTGTAGGTGGACACCTCTGATCTCTCAATTTTTTATTTTGATTTACATATTTTTTTAGATCATTTAGTGAAGTTTGACATTACATTAGGTCTTTCATTTCATAAGTCTTTCAAAGCCCCATCTTGGTGATGAAACCCTCTTTAGTTTCTAATTAGACCCTAGGACAACTCTAGTACAAGATCTCTTTCTCCCTTGCATACTCTAGATTGAGATCTCTAGGGTTTTTCCTTGAATGATAGTGGGAAAAAGTGTTGTTCTATGTCATAAACCATAAATAAACAATTTTATCTCTTATCATTTTGGTGAACCTAAATTTATAACACATCATTTTTTTATTTGGAGTGCATCATAGTCCTAGATCTTTCTTGCATTAACTTTGCATTACATTTTGCACTAGTTAATTTGCATCTAGGGTTTCCAAATCTTGCATTAGTGAAAGTGTATATAGGTTGAATTTTTGCATCCTGCATCATTGAATATCATATAAAATATGTATACAAATTAAAAATCATAAAAATCATATCAAATTTTCTAAAATTTGTGAAAAAAACCCTCACTAGGACTCATACACCCCTCTGGGTGATTTAGTCCTAGTGTAAATTTAAAACTAAGTTTTACAACACTAAATTCCTATTTTTGGGCTTCTATTTGTTGTTGATAGCTTTCTATTTCAGTTAGTAGAGTTTTTGTTACATTCATTTGAGCAAATTTAGATTAATTTAGATTCATTACAATTGTGGATAGAATTAATTTTTTTTTTCGAGCATTAGTTCATAGTGCAATTAGATTATATTACATTTGGAAATCATTAGAAACTAAAACCAAAACCACCTATAAACTGATGAACCACTTGGAGAAAGCATAGCCATTTGAATATGTCATATCTCTTTTTCCAAGTTAACCTAACCTTCAAGCTTTTTAGTATTGATGACTTTGACATGTTAGATGAATACCTTAAGGATTTCATCTCACAAAATTCATCCACTAAGTCTTTTTATGATAAACTAAAACCAAGAGATGTTAACGTGATTCAACCTCAACTTGTTCTTTACCCACCCTCACACAAATCTCAAACTCAAAACAAACCAATTTTCACACTTGAACCACCTAAGAACAATGTTTCATAGCAATAAAAATATAATACCATTTCTAATGCATACAACACTAGAAACAATCCACAAGAAAGACAAACAACCTCAACATCCTTACCTTTTCCTAACTCTGTCTTGCCTAGTGCCCCTCGTTTTCCTTTGAATAGTGGAAAGGAGTATGATCTTGTTGAAAAAATGAAGAATACTCTCATGAAAATATCCCTATGGGACTTGAAGCAAAACACACCTAATAATCACAATATGCTTCAATCAGCCTTACAACAATCGTGATCCCCTCTAATACAAACGCAAGTGATGTGGTAGCTATAATTCAAGGGATGAATGTGGTTAACCTACAAACATTACTTTTCACAAACATGAGCTCCCCCATTAGCGATGAGAAAGAAACATGATTCCTTCATGATAATAGCCAGATTCAATAGAATGGTAATAAAAAAAACCCTTGATGATAATGGCTCAACCCTTAATGTGTGCGGTGTGAATATTTTTGATAGACTTGGCCTAGAGATAAATCAAAAATTGAACTTGATTCCTTATTGATTTGAGGATTTGACAATGTAGGAAAGAAAACGCTTGGTGTGATTACTTTACCTATTACCATTGGAAAGTATACCTTAAAAACTCCTATTCATGTTATGCATCATGATCTTTCATATAATCTTCTTTTAGGAATACCTTGGATTCAAGAGATGCATGTGGTGCCTTTGAATCTTCATCATAGCATGAAGTATGTCTATAACAATAAAGTATAATAAGTTGAAATAGACCCTAATCCTAAAAGTTTCTTACAAGTTGAAAAATAAATGACAAGTCCTCTAAGCACATTAATTCCAACATTGAACATAGAACCTATGAAAGAAGAAATTTAAAAAGAGATGGAAACAGTTTTGTTCAATTATTAGGTGATGATTGGGGGTCCTTAGCATCACACCCTCATTTATGGGATAATATATAATCACAAGTAACGGAGATGGAAAAAAAAACCAATGGTAATTTAAACACAGAATTTGGAAGAAAACTCACAACCATCTACCTCATCTAGTCTAGAAGAAGGTACAAGCTATATGACAAATTTTGATGAGATAGATTACTGAAAACCACCAAACCCAAAAGAAATGGAAAGGATTTATGGAAAGGGAAATGAGTTCATGAAGCAACTTGTTTATAGTGGAAAAGGATGTGGAAAGAAAGAACAAGTCATTTGTGTTCCTATAGAATATAATACACAAGAAACAAAAACTAGTTTGGGATATTTCCCTTCTAAGATCACGCAAGAAATGAAAAGACCCTCGCTAAACATCAACACCATCATGTGTAATCATAGACAATTCTCTCACCTTGAAGCATCCAAAATTGATTGATACAACTTGTGAAGCATCATTGGAGTTTTTCGAAGATGATGAAGCCTTGAAAGAAATGCTAAGAGTTTATGAAAATCCATTTACTCCTAAAAATAAATGGGTTTCATTCACTATGATTAGTACCAGGAAAACATATGGAGAAGAGGAAAGTAATGAGAGTTACAATAACAACGGAGAATACAACACCAAATTCCTGAAACAAAATGCACTTCCTTTAGGAGATACCATGGATATACCGATAGATATTAAAAATTAAGAAAAAGTGATTAAGGTAGGAAAGTGCATTGATGATGAAGAACAAGAGGACCATGCAACTTTACATCATGGCTTTCCTGAAATTTTTGCTTGGACTTATTCGGATATGTCAGGAATTGACACTAAGATTGTAACACACAATATAGTCCTTGCTAAAAATGCTTTAAACCGATTAGAAAAAAGATTTGAAAGATGAACCCTAAGATAGCCGTGTTGGTTAAGTCCAAGATTGAAAAGATCCTCAAAGGTGGTTTTATACATCCTATATATTATTTTCCTTGGATTTCAAATATTATCATAGTTGTGAAAGTAGACAATCATATTAGGATGTGTATGGACTTTTGAGATTTAAATAAAGCATCTTTAAAAGATGACTTTCCCCTTCTTAATATCGACAGGATAGTAGACTTGATTGTGGGACATGCTTTCTTGTCATTCATGGATGGATTTTATTGATATAATCAAACATTTGTCAACCCTCAAGATAAAGACAAAACAACATTTACAATAGCTTGGGGAACATTTTGTTGGGTCATGATTCCTTTTGGCTTGAAGTGCAACATATCAACGAGCTATGACATTAATATTTAAAAATTACATACATAATATTTTGGAAGCTTATGTTGATGATATTTTAGAAAAAATCTTAACTTGACAAGGTAATCTAAATATCCTTCAAAAGATCTTTGAGTGAATGTGAAAATACAACATGAGGCCAAATCCAAAAAAGTGTGTCTTTTGTGTAGATAGTGGAAAAGTTTTAGGTTTTATCATATCTCACAAAGGCATTGAGGTGGACATGGAAAAATTGATGTTGTAGTTAACATGCCACCTCCCAGAAGCATTTCTCAATTACACACTTTACAAGGAAGAATTCAAGCTATCTAACATTTCATAGCATCCTTAGCAGATCAAATGCTAACATTTACACATCTCCTTAAGAAATAAGTTCACTTTAATTGGAATGAGGATTGTAAAAGGGATTTTGAGAGTTTGAAATATTGCCTTGCTAATCCACTTGTTTTACAATTCACTATGCAAGATAAACCATTTATCACGTATACAACAACATCAACCCATGCTCTTGCAACATTGTTGGCTCTGTAGTTTCAAAAAATGTCATTGTTCACATTTTCACACTTAATTTGGGGATTATTAGTGTTAATATGAACTTATTGTCATTTTGATCTAGTGTTGTGATATCTTTAACACATTCACATTAGGTCTTCGGCCCCTTTAAGATAAATAAACCCAACTTTTCCTTAATTTAGTATTGTAAAGTGTATTCATTTACACCTTGACATTAAATTTAGGGCCCTTGGACCTAATGTTTCCTTAATCTAGTGTTGTAATGTGTTGTACATATTCATATTGGATTTAGGGCCCTTTTAAGCTAAACATACCTAGTTTTTCCTTATTTTGATGTTGCAAAGTATATTTAATTACACTTTCACATTGAGTTTAAGACCCTCTTACATTTATGACCTTTATATCATCATTAATAGGCCCCTAAGACCTTATATTATGCATCCTAACACTTATTTCAATTAAAATCCTGACAAGATAAACAAATAGACTTAATTTCTCAACTTGCCAATATTTTATCTCTCTAAAAAGGCCCTATGGGACCCATACACCACCTTCTATGTATGAATCCCATCTAGGTGGGACCCATATACCACATATGACATATGAGTCCCATTTGATGCCTTTGTAGGGTTTTGAGTGGGAAATTAGGGTTTTAAGTTCAATTTTTATGAATGTCAGCCTCTAGGATCTAATAACATGGGTGCATTTCCTATTTAAACAAGTTCTCAAATCATTATTTCATTAAGCCTCCATGATATCAATTCAAGCACTCAAGAGTCAAGCATTTCGGGACTTTGCAAGTGTGTCAAGAAATCATTGAAGATCATTTATATAAGGAATTCAAGGGCATAATTCTTCATCAATTATTGTAGCAATTCAATATCCATGATCATGTCAAGATTATCTAGCGGCAAGCATGTTGTTGATCTAGTGTTGTGATGTAGCATTGGCGATCCAATATTAGGCATTGTTCTACACTTATTTCAAGGTCTAGATTTACATTGTTCATGGCCACTTCATGTTAAGTTGTAGATTTACAAGACATCATTTACAATACATCATTCAAGGTATCATTATCCATGTTTCATGTTCCTTGTTTCATGTTTCATGTCCTTATTTCATTATCTCATCATTTGATTTAATTACCTAAAAGGGGTTTGACCAAGCAAAATCCCTATTCCCTAACAATCGACAAGTTTTTCTCTCTTTAAATGTGTAATTAAAGATCTAGGTGTCTTGGAGCTTGATGGATCCTTGAATATTAGGTTATAAACTTAAAGGAAGTTTTTGGAGTTTTCTCCTCACTTGCAAGATCGCGTAAAGTCTTCTATAGGTCCAACATCATGGTTTCAGATCCAGAAACAAAGTCTAGAAAAAAGAGAAGAGATTGGAGAGAAGAATCAGATCTTAATCCTCAAAAAAGAACATTGGGAATGATATGCCACCTTGTGTGTATGATTCCAAGTACAACCAACTTTCAAGGTTTTAGGATATTCAAGATAAGCATTGTCATATTCGAGTTTTGGTGCAAAAAACCTAGTATAGGATTAAATCGCCTAGACTAGCATATGAGTCCCACTTAGCATTAAAATCAATATTTCCAAAATTTCCAGTCCTCATTCAAGCCTTTATAGGTTTCTAGTTGCACACTTCTAATTTATAGTCTTCTATTCTAATTTATATGCATTTCTATCCCATTCATTCAACTTTGATACCTCATTAGGTTTAAACAATATATCTTGCATCACATTAGTCTTTCTAAGCCCTATCTTGGTTATGAACCTCTCTAGTAATCATTAATCAGATCCTAGGGCAGTTGTATTGTAAGATCTCTTTCTCCTTTGTATACTTTAGATTGAGATCTCTAGGATTTCCTTGAGCATAGTGATAGTGAAATAGGAGGATTCTCATATCCCTTGTTCCATCTTGAAAAAAGGTCGGACCTTATTTCCTACATTACATTTTGGTGAACCCGATGTGAACCTATATTTAGAACACATCATTTTTTATTTGGAGTGCATCATCATCCTAGATCTTTCTTGCCTTAGCTTTACATTAAGGTTTGCATTAGTTAATTGGAATATAGGGTTTATAAATATTGCATTAGTAAAAGTGCATAGAGGTTGATTTTTTACATCTTGCATTATTGAATTTCATTCTAAATCTACATTTCCTCTTAGGCTAGACATCACTCAAACCAGAAAGCATAAAAATCACTTAAAATATTCTAAAATTTATGAAAAAAACCCTCACCAAGACTCATACACCTGTCTAGATGATTTAGTCCTAGTGCACATCTGAAACTACCTTTTAAAACATTTAAAACCTTGTTTATGCACTTATGTTTGCTTCCATTAGTTATCATTTCAATTGGCTGAGATTTGTTACATGCATTTCATTAGATCTAGCTTAATTTGGCTCATTCCATACATTTTTGAATTTCAAATTTACATTCACAACATTTCATTTTCAAATTACATAGCATAATTAGTCAATTATCATGTTCAAAATCTAAAAATTGCATTATCATTTTACATGTTTTCTCTATAATTGTTGCATTTCAAGTTTGTAGAACATTCATTAAATCGTGTTTTCATTGCAAAAATTTATAGTTATCATATTTCATGTTTTACTTTCAAATCTTATTTTGTCTTATAAGAATGTTTTGTTAAGTGCATATGAATATGAGATTCTTTCTCCTCTCTTTTTTTTCATCATTGATCCCTTTGCTAGTATCCCTTCTATGAGTGAGGTTAGTGTAGTGAAAGAAACCTTGGGTAATCATAACAATTACATTTTCTATTCTCCTAATATCTCTCCTCCTTGTGAGGAAGATATTATAGTGTTAGAAGAATTAATCGATGAGAGTTTTGATAACCCTATTTGTTTCTCTCCTCTTGCCTCTCTATTAGGTAAGACATTACTAAACAAGAGGACATAACAATAAGTAATCATTATGATCAGACAACACAACAAGAGACCATTGAAACCTACCTACATTCATCTCCCAACATCTTCCCCTCTTATGATAATGATGAGGATATGTTAGTGTTAGATAATCAAACGTTTAAGATCTATGCCAACCCTCTTTATGTTTCTTCTCTTACTTTGGAAGACATTATGGGACAAAGGAATGAAAATTTGGACAATCTTGACAATCACATTTGTTCTCCTCCTAGTATCTCTCATATTTGTGAAGAAGATACTTTGATCGATGAAAGTCATGAAAATCTTATGTGTCCCTATTCCAATAGGGAAAACATTATGGAACAAGATGATAACATCATTGATGAACAAAAAAATTCAACCATTGATCACTCCCCTACTTGTGATCAAGTTATTTTAGAAGAACCAACCTTTGAATGTCATGAGCATCTAGTTTGTAGTTCTCCTAAAAGCTCTCCTCCTAGGGAGGATATCATGGTGTAAGAAAATACACAATGACACATGTAATGGAGCTCCCTTCGATGAAGATGATGAAGTGACATTAGACTCCTTTTAACTAAGAGACCATGCAAATAAGGAAAAGTTTGTTGAGGTTATGATGAAACAAATTGGATCTCCTTTAACTAGTGATCCTCCTAAGACAACTTCCATTAGTGATCCACATAAAAAAAAAATTAGAGATTTCATTAAATCTTTAATAAAAACTAACACGAATATTTTTTTGCAGCAACCAAGATATAACATAGTTTCTCAAACATGTAGGCAACCAAAAACCACTTCCACTTCATTACCATTTTCTCAACATATTTTTCCTAGTGCTCCTCAATCACCTATACATGATGCAGTTGAAGACCTTAAAAAGACTCCTACTAAGATATCCTTATGGAGTCATATTCAAATATCACCCGCATATAATTTGTTATTCCAAGAACTATTGCAGATGAAGTAGGAAGGAGATCCAATATTCTATGAAAGTGAATTATGTAACATCCTCCTTTGATCACTGTCAAGTTACATAGTTATAAATCACATTCCCCAAACATGAATTACCCTCACTTGAGATTCTAAACAAAAATGAAGCCTTGATGATAAAGGTGATCATTAATGAAACCGAAGTTACGCATACTCTCATAGACAATGGAGTAGGTCTTAATGTTTGTAGCATTGACCTCTGAGATAAAATTGGCATGGACAAGAGGCTCATTCAACTTAATGATGTTAATATTTATGGCTTTGAAAATGTTAATAGGAAACCATTAGGAATTACCACATTACTTATTGAGGTCAGACCTATAGTGTTGTGTACCCCTATCCATATCATGCGAGGACCCATTTCATACAACCTTCTCCTAGGGAGACCATGTATTCATGCTATGAAAGGAGTCCCCTCTACTATTCACTATGCGATGAAATTTCAATAAAAAATGAGATATACATGGTTGAAGTAGATGAATGAATCTATAAATCATATGAGCATAACATTCCAAAAAATCAAAATTTGAACATATACAAGTTGATGTTAATCATAAATCTTTAGTGATAGTTGGGGGTCATTATATTTTATGCCTCGTTTCAATAAAGAATTCAAAATATCACCCTTAAAGTCCAAAGAGTTATATACAAATGATCCATTTCTAGATACAAGTTCTAGTGATGATTGGGGTTTTACACCTTCCTTTATGAGAGAGTGGAAAATCGCACAATTTAAACCAAAACAACCTTTTGTTTCATTTCCTCCACTTGGTTCTACATAATTACCCCATGGTGGTGAAAGGGCCCATCCCTCATGAGGGGATGATGCATAACTTCAAAAAGGATTTGTATTCTCATGAAGAAGCCAATCCTTCTTAGAAGCATAAACCCCCTTCATTTGAATTGAAAGATTGTTATGGTATGGGATATGAAATCCCTCCTAAACATGGATTCAATGAACATATGAAACAAACTGATATACCATACTATTTCAAGAAATATTTAGGTTTATCACTTTTATATCCCTTTTCATCTAAGGGCTTATTATTTACTGTGTGTATGACATCTTGTGCAAACAAAGGAACATTTTCTACTATTGACCAAGAGGGTATCCTGTTGAGACTCCTCCAAGATCATTTGATATCCCTCCCTCCAAGAACATGAAAAATTTTGTACTAGAAGAGTTTACTTTATGCATATCATAGAGTTCAAGTTCATTCTACTAATGAATGTAAGGATTTAACTAAAAAAAATCAACATATTAGGGACTCTGGTTCTCTTCCTTGTATTGAAGCACCTAGTTCCTCTAATTGAAACTTATTTCCATCCTATCCGGCTCATCCTTTTCCTACATTAAGTGGGGGAAAGGAGTTAGTTAGCCTTGTCCTCGTATGTCACTTATTGATGTCTCTTTTGGCTAGTTGACTACCTTTCATGTACATACAAGAGAAATCTTGGGATGTGGATGGCATGCCTTAAGTGAGCTTACATGTGACATACTGAGTTATACAATTTGGGGGGAAATCCTTCCCTTTTTCATGACGTAGCTTTATTCAGAAACATATGAGTTGGCATAGGGATTTCTGAATAAGCTCTCATATCTTCTTCTATTTTAAAGCAATTTCTCATAGTAATGATGTTCCCAACTACTTTAAAGTAGGGGCATACATTTACACTCATGTTTCATTGTGTGCTTGTCTTTCTTCTTATGATGTGTCCTTTTCTTGGTGGTGTCATTGTGTTTGATTTCCTCTGAGAGTGTGATATTTCTTTGACTTGTCCTCTATTGGAGACATTTAGCACAATGTTCCCTAAGAAGAGACCTTACATGAACTAATAAAATCCCCTTTGAATGTACCTTACACTATTTTTTATTTACAAAATTAGTTATATGGCCACCTTGCATAACACACTTTGCATGCCTATGGATCCATCTCATTTGTTCACAAGTATATAGCATACAAAGCTTTCCTTTCCTAATGAAACTCAAAGTTCATCGTTGTGTGGTGCCTTATCAAAGTTATCAATAGGTACAACTTTGGTATGGTTTGAAGAGAAGCCGATATGAGGCATGACTTTCCCATATCCACTCATGTGTGTGTGTGTGTGTGTGAGAACATACTAAATGTGTGTGTATGTGTCTAACACTCTTAGATTACTCACCCAATGAATAGCCTAAAGTTCCATTGCCTTAGAGTGAGAATTCATTTTTGGGAAAACAACTTAGATTTGATCCACATCGTGTTTGAAAAATGGTTGAAGCTTGATCCACCTCTTTTTATATCTCCTTTTTTTTTTCTTTCTTTTAGTTATTAACATGGCATGTCTTTGT
Source organism: Sequoia sempervirens (assembly GCA_007258455.2). Classification (NCBI taxonomy): domain Eukaryota; kingdom Viridiplantae; phylum Streptophyta; class Pinopsida; order Cupressales; family Cupressaceae; genus Sequoia; species Sequoia sempervirens. Next base: position 146,223,640 of record VDFB02058242.1, read on the forward strand.
ATCTTGATGCTACATAGCATACACCTCGTGCGTATATTGGTTTGATGTAGGATCTTGGATCCTGGGGGCTTGACCACCTCCTCTGATCTTTGTTATCCTAGACCATCTGAATTTGTGCAACTAGACCCCTCTTGAATTTCTACTTTAGTGTGAGTTTGAAGTAGGTTCATCCTCTCACTAAGGTGGGGACTAAATGTAGTGTCAAAAAATATAATTGTTCACATTTTAACACTTAATTTTCGAATGGTTAATGTTAAAATGAACTTAATGTCAGCTTCGTCTAGTGTTGTGATGTGTTTAACACATTCACATTAGGTCTTGGGTCCTTTTAAGCTAAATAAACATAAATTTGGCTTAATTTAGTGTTGTAAAGTGTATTCATTTATACTACATTAAATTTAAGGCCCCTGGACCAAATGTTTCCTTAATCTAGTGTTGTAATGTGTTGTACACATTCACATTGGATTTAGGGCCCTTTTGAGCTAAATAGACCTAATTTTGGCTTAATTTGATGTTATAAAGTATATTTATTTACACTTTCATATTGAGTTTTGGGCCCTCTTGTATTGATGACCTTTATATCATCATTAATATTCCCCTAAGCCATTATATTATGCATTTTGAGGCTTATTTCAATCGAAATCCTAATACAATCAACAATTAGATTTAATATCTCAACTCCCCAACATTTTCTCTCTCTAAAAAGGCCTTGTGGGACCCATATGCCATAGATTGCATATGAGTCCCATTTTTCCCCTTTTTAGGGTTTTGAGTTGGAAATTTGGGTTTCAAGTTGAAATTTTATGAATGTCGGCATTTGAGATCTAATAAATGGTAACTTGGGTGCATTTCCTATATAATAAAGGTCTCAAATCATAATTTCATTAAGCCTCCATGATATAAAGACAAGCACTCAATATTTAAGCATTTGAAGACTTTGCAAGAGCATCAAGAAAGCATTAAAGATCATTTCTAAGGCATTCAAGGGCATAATTATTCATCAATTATTACAGTAAGTCATGATCCATCATCATTTCAATATTATCAAGCATCGAGAATTTTGTTTAGCTAGTGTTGTGATGTAGCATTGAAGATACAAGATTAGGAAATTTTCCACACTTATTTCAAGGTCTAGATCTACATCCTTCATGGCCACTTCATGTTAAGTTGCATATTTAGAAGACATAATTTACAATACATCATTCAAGGTATCATTATCCATGTTTCATATTCCTTGTGTCATGTTTCATGTGCTTATTTCATTATATCATCATTTGGTTTAATTACCTAAAAGGGGTTTGAAAAAGGAAAACCCCTATTCCATAACAATCAACAAGTTTTTATCTCTTTACATGTATAATTGCAGATCTAGGTGACTTGAGCTCAAAGGATCCTTGAAGATTAGGTTATAAACTTGGAGGAATTTTTGGGAGTTGTCTCCTCACTTGCAAGGTCATGTAAAGTCTCTAGAGGTCTAAAATAAAGGTTTTAGATCTGAAGACAAAGTGTGGTAGAAAGAGAAGAGATTGGAGAGAAGACTTAGATCTTAATCCTTTGAAAAGATGCACTAGGACTGATATGCCACCTTGGGTGTATGAGTCCCAATAGAACCAATTTTAAGGGTTTCAAGTGATTCAAAATAAGCACTATCAAATTCCATTTTTGGTGCAGAAAACCCAGTCTGGGACTAAATAACCGAGACTAGCGTATGAGTCCCACTTCACATTAAAATTAGCATTTCTAGCATTTCTAGTCCTCATTCAAGTCTCTATAGGTTTCCAGGTGCACAGTTCTAATTTTATAGTCTTTTATTCTAATTTATATGAATTTTTAGGTCATTCATTCAAGTTTGATGCATCATTAGTTTTAAACATTAGATCTTGCATCTCATTAGTATTTCCAAGCCCTTGCTTGGTGGTGAACCCCTCTTGTAATCATTAATTAGATCCTAGGGAAGCCCTATTGCAAGATCTCTTTGTCCTTTGCATACTTTAGATTGAGATCTCTAGGATTTCCTTGAGTGTAACGATAGAGAAATAAGAGGATTCTCATATCCCTTGTTCCATCTTGCAAAAAGGTGGGACCCTATTTCCTACATTACAGGCTCAACAAAATGAAAATGGTAAAGAGCATCATGTTTATTACATTAGCTAAACTTTGATTGATTATGAGCCATGATACAGAATGATAGAGAAAAAATGTTTGGCTCTTGTATTCACTACTGGTAAGTTGTGACATTACTTACTGAATGTTGAAATACATGTGATAACGAAGTTCGATCCTTTAAAAAATCTTTTTGCTAGAAATTTTTTATCAAGACATTTAGCTAAATTGGCTATGTTGTTGACTGAGTCTGACCTTAAGTTTGTTTCACCAAAAAAAATTGAAGGATAAGCCTTGACTAACTAGTTAGCTAATGCTCCTTCTCCCCTAGCATTACCTAATGTTGAAGCATTTCCTGATGAGAGTGTGTTGACTATTCAATAACATGAAAATACATGGGACTTATATTTTGATGGATCTAAGTGTAGAACAAGCTCTCGCACTGGAGTAATACTAGCTCCACTGGAGGAAAACCTATTCCCTTATCATATCGGTTAAATTTATTATGCACGAACAATACCATAGAGTATGAAGCATTAATTGCTTGATTATGCACTTCTTTATCTCTAGGAGCCTGAGACATTAAAATATTCGGTGATTCATAATTACTCATTAAATAAATAAATGAAACATATCAAGTGAAGCATGACAAACTATAAAAATATAAGGATCTCGGGTATGTGTAGGATCATGATGGGCCAAAAAGTGGCGATATGATGGGTATGTGTAGGGTATGTGGCTGACAACTTTTTGTTTTACCCAAAATTGATGAAACAAAAGGGGTTTTTAAAGGAGATTCTTAGCTTTCCACCAATATAAATTATGCAACTTACTTTGAATTTAATAAATAATTATTATTCATTTTCTATTTGAATTAAGACTAAAGTCTTGCTTGATAGGTTGATTGAAAAAAATCTATAGCTTTCAAAGGGTATCACATTTTTTTAATCTAAAACATGCATCACATTCTATGCTTTGCATACTATGGGATTAAAAAAAAAAGAATTTCTTGAAGTTTTGACCAAGTTAAGGTGGTCAGACGTACGAGTTTTTATAATTTTTAAAAGTTGTAATAAAAATTCATAATTAATTATTTACTTGGAAAAAAATTATAAAAAAATATGCATCACATCAGGACATGAGTACTCTACTTATAGCTAAAATATTATAAAAAAATATTATCAATTTATTGTGGTTAGGGTGGTCAGAAAGACACCTTATTTTTTCACTGAAATTTAAGTACTGCTGCATTGAAATTTCAAATTTTCACTAAATAGATTTAAAAAAAAAAACCTAGTAGTTCATAAACTACATATTCAATTTTCTATAGATTATATTCTTACATATTTTTGAAATAATGTAGATAACTTATTCAAATTTTAATGTCAAGTTTCCTTACTCTAATTTTTTAGACTTTTTTGCCACTTAAGGGCCTATTTTTTCCATGATGATCCTGCACATACCCTCTCACAATGAATTTTTTAGAGATGTTTGTTTCATTTAACATTGATAACATCTCATAGAAAGATAATTGGCATGTAGATGCAATGCTGAGTGTGGCTTCTCTGATATCTCCTCAAGATCCTTCAAAAGATTTCACATTTATTTTCCATTATGAAACCATTGATTGATTCTAAAGTAGATGAATCATTAGAAATCACCATGGAAAGCTCTAGTGAATGGTACCCACTAATATTTAATTACTTAAAAAATGGTACCTTTCCTAAGCCGATATCTAAGAATACTAGAGCCTACCTTCGGAAACTTGCATCTAAGTATATAATTCCTACATATGTATTGTATCGGGGGTCCTTTGATGGTCTCTTCCTTAGATGCCTTAAATAATCTAAAATCCCCATAGTACTTGAGGATTCCCATTTAGGTTCTTGTGAAGGACATTTTGGAGGAAGATCATTAGTTCAAAAGTTAGTTCGTATGTGATACTATTGGAGGAATATGGAACAATATTGCTTTGCATATGTTAAGATATGTCACAAATGTCAAGAACATAGCAGATTGATTCATGCTCCTACTTTCAAGCTTCATGCACAAGTTCCTATTTGTCCTTTCTCGATGTGGGTCTTGGATATAATTGGAAAAATTTCACCCCCTTCCTCTATCAGACACACATTTTTAATTACTACAACATTCATTTCACAAAATGGGTGGAAGCAATTCCCCTTAGTTCGACAACTGCCAATGTAATATGCTAAATTTCATATTGAAAAAAATTATTGCTCACTTTGGAATTTCTTCTGTTTTCATTTCAGAAAATGGAACGCCATTTAAGAATAAGGATGTGAAGAATTTCTTAGAAAAATTTAACATACAACATTGCTTTTCAACACCCCACTACCCACAATCCAATGGTAAATATAAATCAACTAATAAAACCCTTGAGAAAATTTTAAGGAAAATACTAAGAAAACACAATAAAGATTGGCACACACGGCTAACATATGTGTTATGGGCGTATCATATGAATGTTAGGGCATAAAATATGGATACCACTTATAACCTTGTCTATGGAACTAAGTCGATAATTCCCTTGGTGTTAGAGAGTCCTTCATTAAGAATCACTCTTGAAGGAATTATTGATGGCAATACTTATAAGGAACAACATTTGCATTAGCTTGAAATGCTCGACGAATAGCACATTAATTCCATTGAGCACCTTCAAGCTTATTCTAAAAGAATGCAACGTAGTTACAATGATAATTTTATACCTCATTCATTTAATAAAGGCGATTTGGTGTTATGCAAGAATTAGCATAACGTCAATGCTTCCCTGATGGAAAAAAGAAAGTTCAGCCCTAATTGGTTAGGACCTTATGTAATCATAGAAAATTATGGATCTAGAGCATATACATTAGTAGAAATAGATGGAACGCCTTTTAAATAACCTATAAATTCTATGCATATGTGTCAGTATTATGCCTAATCTACTTGAATAGTGTGGATGATAAAGTAGTGGTGTTAGAGTTAATAGATGAAATCCTATATTCTCTCACATTGCTTCATTCTTGAAAAACAATTATTTGTGTGTCTTGAATACTAAATTAATTATTTAAATTAAATTTTAGGTGGTTACTTTAGGTTTCATGCTATTCAATTTCATCTGACAATGTGCTATGTTATATTAGATCCTTCCATCCATTTAATGTTCCTTAATTAGATCATAGGTGCATTTAATTTAACATAACATACTTAATCACAATATCACATGTAAGGAAAACTAGAATAGATTAATTAGATCTAGTAAATCATGTTAAATCTTGGAGACATTTATTAAATAGTCTTATAAAGATTATTTGATAAATCACATTGCCATTTAACATTAAAAACATAAGAATAAATAATCAAAACATCAAATGATCATATATATATATATATTCCAAAGTTTCAAGTACATTTCATCAATATATGCAATGGTAGTATGGTCTACGATTGTTGGATCCCTCAGGATCTGGTGATCAAATTTTTCTACAGACAGTCTATTAAGAGACAATGCTATGTGATCATGATCATGAACTAATAAGAGCATCCAAATCATACTATAGACCATGTGCCCGTCCAATGGCCTCCCAATTCTCTTCTGCTAGGTGGTCTCTCTCTACCTATAGCCTAGCTACCTCTACATGGAGTCTGTCAACCTGCACTGGACCTCAAGATGATTAGATCTCCTTATAGGAAGCCTTAGCTTGGTCTGTGCACCTAGTAGTGCCCTCATATGCTACCCTCAGTTTGACATATGACTCGAACAACTCTTGGTCCTACTCCATGATGGGTGGGGGCATGTAGTCTATTGTCACATCTCTAAGAATGGGGGTCACTATCTCTATAGTGACTTGTCGATTGAGGTCCTGAAACTATCTCAAAGCACTTGCAAGATAGAAATTTTAAAGTTAATTAGTACACATCATGATATATATATATATATATGAAAATTAAAATCATAATCATAAATAAAATGTCATCACCTAGGTCTCAAGCTAGCTATCTAAAGATAGCCTCATCTAGTGTAGGAGGAATGTAAGATGTGTTGGCCTCTCTATGCTCATGGGTGTTGGTGTGTGCGATGACTATCGACTAAGATTTGGTAACATGAATGGGAAATGGATCTCACCACTCATAGGAAATTTGACCCTCATCTACCATGTCACTACCCTTAGTCATCGACTCCTCCTTCTCTCCCTCATAATCAGGGTTTGTTTCCTTGTCGTATTCCTCATCTATCTCATCTATGAATAGGTGGATAACCTTGAGTCCTATATCCTTAGCTATATCCTCCTCATCACTCTAATCTGGGAGTGGTCTTGCATAGCCTATCAGTTGATCCATGGGGAACATTGGAGCTGGTCGTGCTACTGTCCACCACTCCTCATATGTATCTATAGTACCATTTTCATCGACATAATAGATTGGGAACATGTCATGGTCATCATCATTAGAGTCAATGGGGATGACATCATCAAAGGTGAATCATCTACTGTCTCCTGGCCTCCAAGTAGTCTACACCAATTATCTGTAAAAGGGTCATGCTACTGGCACTACCTAATTGACCAAATTGTCACATGACACAATTGTAGTAGAATGGTTGTACCACATAATCATGTCTTCCCTGAAGAAATCTATCCCTATGCATCCTCCTCAGCTATTGAGTCTCATCTAGCTACTATGGTATCAGCTGGTAAGGTCTCCACACGATCTCCTCCTAATCAAGGAGGTCAAATATGGCTCTCGAATATAGAAGATCCTCAGACTTCCATGCCCATCTCATTGGATAACTAAATGCATAGGGGTAAGCAATGGTAGATATCAAAGGGAATCCTATTGGTCTAGTGCATGTGATATTCTCTAGACACCACACCTATATAAGCATACAATGCACCATAATAATCACCTCATGATATGCAAACCTCCAAATGTGCTAAGATGTTGCAGCCCTAAGCGTATACTATCCTGGGGTGCTCCATATGTCTGATCATGTGGACTAGGCCTCCATCTAGGTGTTCTCCCCAACCATCAAAGATGAGTACTAATGCTACTATAAATTTAATAATCTACCTTAAGAGTAAAGATCGTGCATAGAGTAGCCATGAGAGCTCAATGCATGGCCCCACAATCTTTTCTTGGATTAGTCCATTCAAGCAATATCCTATATCACCTCACATCTATAAATATGACCACTCCCTTACAAAGCATACAGTCCCACTGTAGATAGGAACTTTAAGGATGAGATGAACATCCTATAGGTTGATCGTCACCTTTCCCGTAGGAAGGTGAAATGTACAAGTGTTAGCATCCCATTTCTTAGTGAACACCATTAGCATGGCGTCATGGTACCTCATGGGAGGCATCAGGTACATCTAGTAGATACTAGTAGTTTGTAATGTCTAGACATTCACCTTTGATAAAGTTGAGACTAGGTCTCTAATGCGATAGAATTTTCTACTGTTGAAATGTTGTCACGACTAGGATGATGTCTAACAAAAAAGGGAAAAATATATCCTATGAGAATTTTAAAATGTAAAATCTTTACATCAATAATAAAAAAGTGTGATAAAGTTTTCCTAGTGTACTTTTTTGAAGGTCCTAGACACTTTATTTCCCTTTTGGGACACTTCGCGAAGAAACAAGACACTTTACAAAAAAGTGGGACTCTTCGCAACAAAAGGGGACACTTGCAAAAAGGACACTTTGAAACAAAAAGAAAAACTTTGAAAAACTTTTCTTCCAAGGTCCTAAATCAACCTAGAAATGTGTAAAATATAAATTAAATGCATAAAAACAAAGCCAAGGCACAAAATCAACCCTAGTATTGAAGGTCACCTCGTGCTACCTCCCTCTTGTAGTGTATCAAGTCTCAGGGGCCTATAGTCTTATCGGCTTAATATTTTCACCTACTCTTCAACAAAGTCAAACTAAAAGAAGGTAAAAGAAAGAATAATGATGGGTATGTGCAGTATCATAATGGAAAAAATAGGCCCTTAAGTGGTGAAAAAATTAAAAAAATCAGAGTTAGGCAACTTGACGTAAAAATTTGAATAAGTTATTTATATTATTTCAAAAATATGTAAGAATAGAATTATAGAAAATTGAATGTAGTTCTAAACTACTAGGTTTTTTTTTTTTTTAAATCTATTTGTGAAAATTTAAAATTTCAATGCAGCTGCTAAATTTTAGGGAAAAAATAAGTAGGTGTTTATCACCACCTAACCACAATAAAATGAAAATATTTTTATAAGATTTTAGATATAAGTAGAGGACTCATGTCTCGATGTGATACATATTTTTTTGTAATTTTTTTCCAAGTAAATAATTAATTATGATTTTTTTTATTACAACTTTTAAAAAATATAAAATCTCGTATGTCTAGCCACCTTAACTTGGTCAAAACTTTATGATTTTTTTTTTTTTTAAATCCTATAGTATAATAAGGATAGCATGTGAAACATGTTTTGGATTCAAAAAATGTGATACTATTTGAAATCTATATATTTTTTTTAATTAACCTATCAATTAAGACTTTAGTCATAATTCAAATAGAAAATGAATAATAATTATTTATTAAATTCAAAGTAAACCATAATTTATATTGTCGGAAAGCTAAGAATCTCCTTTAAAAACCCTTTTCGTTTCATCAATTTTGGGTAAAAAAAATGTTGTCAGCCACATACCCTACACATACCCATCATGATCCTGCACATACCCTTAGAAACTACTTCACTTTTTACTCTTATATATGTTAAAATTAGGCTTTTACTGTATTAGCATTAAGAGTGCTTTTCATTCAAACTAACATACTGGGTGGTAGCAAACTCCACTTTTTACATCATTTGTTGCATTGGAATCATGATTCTACTCTCATTCTCATCAAATGTCTACCACTATGTGGTATGGTACTTGGAAATACCCTATGATACAACTTATCTAACTCAATACATTTAGACTACCACCTTTATTCCACCTCCATAAAGCAAGCAAAATCAAGGCAGACATACATCGAACCTCTAATTTGATTTCTATGAGAAGCTATATAAGAGGATTTTTGGGTGACTAAAAAATTTGTGTTGTAGGATCTGGTTCCTAACATTGTGCTTTTGTAGATAACTACAATGGGGGTTTCATTATCCTACATTATGAGTATCATTTTCTAAAGAAAGTTCATTGTTTAGATTCCTTTAGCTTACATATGCACGTAGAGTCATATGGGTGCTAAAGTCGGGCCTAAATGTAATGATGTAAATTATACTCCATTCTTGGAGATAGTGCAATTTCTCATTTAATCTCGGCCTATTTTAGTACCTTTAATTTAAATACCCTTTAAGTCATCATTAATATGCCCCTAAGACCCTTTATTTCAGATCTCGGGGCTTATTTCGACCAAAATCCAAACAAAATCCACAAAATAATTAAAACTTCTAACCACCCACCCCAAAAATATAGGGTGGGACTCATATGCCACATCTAGTGTATGAATCCCCCTAGGTGGGACCTATATGCTAGCAGTGGCATATGAGTCCCATTTGGGCCCTTTTTAGGGTTTCAGTGGGCAATTCAAGTTTTAATTCAATTTTTTTGGTTGATGTCGACTTTTGAGATATAAATAATGGTAAATTAGGTGTATTACCTATATAAAAAAGATTCTAGAGTACTTTGTCATATAAGGAATAATTATAAGAGAGCAATTCCATGATCTAAGCATCCACAAGAATTCATGCATTCTTCACAAGAGCATTCAAGAACAAGTAATCAACAAAGTTGAAGCCTTGGAGCAACATTATTATGTTTTTGTAGGTCTTTAAGATCACTTGAATTCAAGATCTATCATTGTAAAAGGTTAATTATGGTTTCCTATGGTGAATAATGATGGATTCTGGATTGGGGAGATGCAACTAGCCATCAATCCAATCATAATGGCGTGTTTCCTAAGTGATTCCATCCTCCATTATCATTCTACATTTAGCCTAAGGAAGTTACATGCATTATTAGGCCTCATTTGGGGTGATTAGAGATCTCTCAAAGTGGGTAATTCATGTCTATGCTTCATTCTTGCATCTCATTCTATCAAAATAGAGTAGGGTTGCATTGCATTTCAAATCTCCTAATCTTAGAAAAACATAAAGTTAGGGTTTATTTTCAAATTTATATTCAAAATCCATTGTTTCTATCAAGGGTCAATTACCAAACTAGTAGTTTGACCAAGGAAAACCCCCCATAAGAAGATCAACTTTATATTTTGTTTTACAAGTATTTTCATAGGTTTAGATCCAGAAATCAATTTGGGAAGGAAGAGTAGGGATTGGAGTGCAAACGTGGACTTTGAATTCCTTAAAAAGTGGAATGGGAGTGATATGCTAGAAGTGGCATATGAGTCCCACTATAGGCTAATTGCCATATTTTCACATATCCCAAAAAAATAGTGTCAAAAACTTGTTCCAGATCAAAAAACCTAGTTTGGGAATGATACACCTAGACTAGAATATGAGTCATAGTGTGCCCTAATTTTATTTTTTTTAGTGTTTTAGAGCTCATTCCATGCATATTCATGTTTCCAGGTGCGCACCTTTGATCTCTCAACTTTCTATTTTGATTTACTTGCTTTTCTAGATCATTTAGTGAAGTTTGGAATTGCATTAGGTTTTAGCAATTTAGGTCTTGCATTTAATTAGTGTTTCCAAGCCCTATCATGGTGGTGAACCCCTCTTTATATTTTAATCAGACCCTATGACAACCCTATTGCAAGATCTCTTTCTCCTTTGCATACTTTAGATTGAGATCTCTAGTGTTTTTCCTTGAATGATAGTGGGGAAAAAGTGTTGTTCTATGCCCTAAACCATAAAGCAACCATTTTAACTCTTATCAATAAGAATATACATAAGTGTAAAAGAATAATAGAAGAATAAATAAATAAATTATCACCTAGATCTCCAACTTGCTAGTCAGGGTATAACTATGTAACAACAGATGCCTCCTGAGTAGGAAGCATGGATGGAATGCTATCACTAACCTCCCCAATCTCATGAGTGTTGATTCCAATTACGACCATTACACAAGCTCTAGTGACTCAGATAGGAGGTGAATCTCTCCTCTTGGGGCAACTCAAGCATCATCTACCTCATCTAGTTCATCTCTCATTGGTTGGAAATCCTCCTCCTGATTAGGGAATATTTTTGGGATGATGCTTCATCATATGAATCTCTGTCAATCTCCTCCTCCTCCTCCCTATCATCTCAATGACCTGGAAGAGGTATGACATGGATTTTAGGATGATGTGCAAGAAAGACATATGTTGGTCATTCTCTAGCCCACCACTACACATATGCTTGTGTGGTAGCTACACCATCAACATCAGATACTGGGGGAATGTCATGGTCCTCATCCTCTAATTCACTAAAGAAAACATCATCAATAGTAAAGCGATGAGTGTGTCTAGGCCTAGTGGCACTCTATGCTGATCATTGATATATAGGTTGTGGTTGTGGTGGCACACGACATGATCATAGTAGAAGGGTCTCACTATGTAATCATGTTTCCCCAATACAAATTGATTTTGTTGTAGTCTGATTAGCTCATGTATCCTACCTACCCACTATGGTATCATGAGTTATAGTCTCCATACTATATCATCCTCATCCAAGTGGTTGAATCACACTCACTAGTATAACAAATCACCCTCCTGCCAAGCTCATCTCAGTGTATAGATGTAGGCTTGTGGGTAGCCCATTACCACTATGGTAGGATATCCTATAGTCCTAGTTCATATGATATGCTCAAACCACCAAACCTGTAAGATTGTACAATGCACTATGTTATGTAGCTCTTGATAGAAAAAGCACCCTAGATCATAATATAAATGTGCTAGCATACAATGGCCCCATGCACAAACAGTCCTATGTTACTCCATGTCTTGAATGATATGGACTAACCCTCCTAATTTTGTGATGTGCCCATTAGGAACTAGTTTGAGTGTTGTGGTAAGAATCATAATGCACTAGAGTAGCGATGACCATGCATGTAGCAGCAATCTGAGCTCAACATGAGGTCTCACACTCACCTCTTAGATAACATACCCTAGATAGTACTAAATATCATCTCACATCTCCTCAGGTGTCTGCTCATTGACCAAGTGAACAATCTCACCTTGGATGGGCAACTATAGGATGCAGTGAATGTCATCTAATGTGATGGTCATCTCTTGGATAGGAAGATGAAAGGTACATGTATTGACAACGATATCTCTCTACCAGGGCCATTAACATAGCATCATGATACTTCATGGGTGGCATGAGTTATACACAAAATAGTCCAATATACTGAAGAATACTAATCTCCTCCTCTAATACTTGTGTGATTAGCTCTCAAAGGAAAAAAAATTGTTTTCCTCCTTGAACCATAGATTTTAGGGTTGTGAAAATGTTGACTCTTTTGCTCAATTAGTGTTTTTCACCTAAAGAAAAGAGATAGATCCCACACCAAAATCTAGGCAATTCACTGAAACTAATGCAAGTACAATGAAATTATTCCTAAATGCAATGATTTAGATGCATAAAATTGATAAAATTGATCGATTATTTATGATAAACCTAAGGAATATGAAGTGTTTGAAAACACATTGTGATATGCATAAATGAACTAGAAACGTGCACAAATGAAATCAAAACTTAATGAAATTGAACAAAGTGCACCTGGAGATGAAATGCTAATGCTGGAAGGTTACAAAAATAAATGTTGATGACTAGTTGAACTCATTCTCCACTGATGGCAAATCAGTCCTACTCTTGGTAAACTTTGTTGAAACTAGTTTCTAAGTGTCAGGAACTGAAAACTAAAGAAATCAAATTTTCTAGCCTAGGTGATGTAGGAGCATCCAGTGGTGTGAGGGCAATCTTGCATCACCTAAAAAGATGTTTTCCATTTATTTTCTTGTTGTTTTCTTTTTGTAGATGTTTTTGCATTTCTAGATACCCTTTTCGTCGAATAAGAGTTTCCAACTTTTAGAATTGCTTTTTTGCTTTTTCTGCCCAACTGCTATTTTTAGCAGGCATGAATTTGAAGATCCGACAATCGGATTAAAAGTTATGGCTGCTAGAAAATGCTGCATATTTTAGAAATGTGCTGATTTTTTGCTGTGAATTTAAACTTGAATTTCAAATTGTAATTTTGGCGCCAAACCGCCAAAACTCATAACTTGAATGTTATTTTTGGCTCCAAGCCAAAAAGGTGCTATTTATGGGCTAGTTTCTAATTTTTGGATAAATTTTTGGGGAAATAAGTTTGCATGCTGCAAAAGGGGAATCTGGGTAATTTTTTGCAAGTCTGTAATTTGCATGTATCACAGAGCTTGAGGATTTGAGATTCTCTACATGCAAGAGTTCCATATTTTTGAATAAAATATTATTCTCTATTTTGTGAGTGTTATTTTGTGTCTTGAGTTTGCTTCCTCATCAGTAGGAGTGGGACTCATTTTCCACTAATGGTGAATCATTCCACCTACAAAAATCTACAAATTCTAAAGTCAACTTTGTGGGTCTAGATTTGCACTTGTCTTTTTGTCATGTTGATGAAACCAAATCTATAGAAAATGGGTTGAATGTTGTCTCCAAGCTTGAATTAGGGTTTGTTTGAGTTGAATAGCTTTGATGACTTATTGACCACTATTTATGTATGCAAACACACATGCAAAGAGGGGGAAATGGTTAAGGGTTATAGTATAGGGATTTTCCTTTGTCAAATCCCACTTTGGTAATCAACCCTTGATAAAGAAATGAAATAAAAACAAGAAAGGAAAGATGAAAAAACAACATGAAAGTGTCCTAAACTCACCAAACCTTTGTTGTTGAAGTCTGAAGATATGTCAATGGCTACTACAGGATGGCTGATTCAATGATGTTATGTTGTTGAAATGCTTGTATGAGATGATTGAATGGATGAATGAATGCTTGAATGAGTGGGGGTTAAAATGGATGTAAAAGCACTTATTTATACACACTTATGCCCTAATTACCTAGAAATACATCATAGGCCAACCTTAGGTCTTAATGAATAAAAACCTGAAATAAATTTGAATTTATTTTGAATTTTGTGCCAAGAGGGACTCATTCATCACCCATGGTGAATGGGTCCCACTCAAGGCATGTAAGTGGGTGTCGGGAATTAAGTTTCCTTTAATGATATTTGTTGGGTTTGTATTCAAAAAACACACTTAATTAAGGCATGTAAGTGCATAAAGGGGCCAAATAAGCATAAGAAAGTTGTAATTAATGATGAAAATCCTAGAAAATCATGAAAGATTGTGAAAGATTGTTACAAGAATTTACATCACTTCAAGATAAGACTTGGTAAAGGATAAAAAGGGAATATTTAGATGAATTATAATAAGAAGAGTCTAGAAAAGTGTAGAAATTTGTTACAATACTTCACAACACCTTCAAAACATATCATAAAGTGTTAATAATTTGAATATTCAAGACCTAATATGAAGGTATAAGTTACATTAAAACATTAAATCTAAGAAAAATAAGCTAAGCATCATAGGAAAAAGACCTAAATGACCATAAAAATTTCCAAAGATATGTTTTTCTACAGTAAATTTAGCCCCCATTTTAGTGCGAGGATGAACTTGCTTCAAAATCACACTAAAGTAGTCATGCATATTAAGAGGGATCCTAATGCACTTATGCTAGCAGAATAAGATAAAAATGATCAAGAGGGATGATCAAGCCCCCAAGATGAAGATCCCTTGGAAAAATAAACATTAGAACAAAGGAACACACATGTGAAAGAGCAGAGAAAAGAGAAAGGAAAAGGAAAAGGTCGGATCAAGCTTCAGTCGTTTGCTTAGCTAGTTGTGGATAAGATCTAAGTTGTTTGTCCTAAAAAGAAAATGCATACTCACTCTAGGGTGACAAAACTCATGGTTTTCTATTGGGTGAGAAGGCCCAAAAGGTGAGAAACATATGCTTGGCTAGTATGTACTCACAAACACATAGGTGGCTATGGGGAAAGTTGTGTCTTAGAATGGGCTTCCCGCTCAACCATATCAAAGTTATACCTCTTGATAACTTTAATAAAGTGACACAAAGGAAAATGTTAGTTCATGCTTCATGAGACAAGAAAATATTTGTATTCTTAGAACTCATGAACAAGTAGAATGGAACCACAGGCATGCAAGTTGTGTTATGCAAGGTGGCCATGTAAATGCAAAAATGTAAAATGTAAAAAATATAAAATGCAAAAGATGTCCAAAGGAGTCTTGTTAAGTTCATGCAAGGTCTATAACTTAGGGAACATTGTGTCTAATGTCTCCAAGAGAGGAACAATCAAAGAATAGAATACTCACAACTTAGGGGATGCAATGCATCGCATCAAGCAACCAAGAGGAATGTAATATGCTAAGATAGATCATGCTTATGAAGGACATCACACCCAATGTCATCCACAAAGTGACAAACACATCATATAAAGTAATAAGGCTACACTAAGAACCCAGAAAAATAAAATTGCAAATGAATAATGACAATGTATGCTCCCACTTTAAAGGAATTTCTACATATTTTTCTATGAATAATTACTTTAAAGTAGCAAAGGAAAAATGCAAAAGGAAAACAAGGCATGAGATCCAACTAGGAAAGCCCCTATGCCAAGTCATACGTTTTCGAGTAAGGCTATGTCATGCAAAGAAAAGGAAAAAAATAAAGAGGCGTTTCCCCCAAAAAGGAACACACCAAACACATAAGGGATCTATGGATTTGGGGTCAGTATGTTCATTGCTGCAATGTTGTTATGAAAGAGCTCATAATTGTCATCATTCCACAAATACACATAGAACTGGAAGAATGACACAAAGAGGGTGAAAAAAGAAAAGAAAAAGAAAGTATGTTTTGGATCAACATGGAAGAGACATTGTGGTCTCAACACTTTGCATCATCCCCAAAAGGAGAAACACAAGAAAAAGAAAACAAAAAGGTGAAAGAAAAGGAAAATCATTTGGGTCAACATGAAGGAGACATTTTAGTCTCAATGCCTTGCATCATCCCCAAAAGGAAAAACAAAAGAAAAGAAAAAATTAAAAGGAAAAGGGACCATTTTAACATGGAAGAGACATGGTATCTCAACACTTTGCGTCATCCCCAAAAGGGAAAAAAAAAACAAAAGCAAAAAAGAAAAGATAAAGTATGGCATATAGAAGACTAGAGGTACAAATAGAGGAAGTGTATAGAGAGAGGGAGAACATCAAAATTCATAGAATGGGGGAACACAATAAGCACACGCAATCCTACCAAAGAAAAGAAAAAGAAAAAGGAAAATGTAAAAAGGCTAGTTAACGAAAATGCAAGTCACGCATCTAACAAGTCATCCGCCTCCCAATCATGTTTAGTGTATTGTGAGGGTGTTTGACTGTCCAAAGGGACAATTACAAGTGTTGAACTAGGGGACGTACTAGGTTCATCACTCTAGCTAGGAGATATCTCAGTGAAGCTTATAGATGAGGAAAACAATGTATTTAATTCATCATGTATCTCATCATCAATTTTCATTATTTCTTCATCGTCATCTAAGTTGATCACAATGGGAGGACGAAGGGTAATTTACAATGAAGGGTTCATCAGGAGTTGTGGTTTTCGTATCAGATCATTTTTTTGTGATGGTTGTAATGTACTATCTTGTGGCAGGTCAAGAGGATGAGGGTGGTCAGGTATTGCTACTATCAAATGTGGAGGTTCACTTTTTTTGTTTTCTTCAGTTTGTAATTGATGAGACAGGAGACAACATCAATGCCTACACTCCCTAGCACCATGGTTTCACTTGATTCTATTTTGAAGCTATGTAAGTGTAAGAGTGGGTTGATCCAGCATAGACTCCTTTTCTTCCCAAGGAGGAACAAAAGAAACCGAAGGAGATGGGTCAATCACCTTCACCTTTTCTTTATAAAATTGTTTAATGTGAGGAGGAATGATGGGTTGGTTTCATTATCTCTTGGGCATTTAGATGATGAAGGTGAAGTGTTTATTGGTGGTTTCTCATGAGGTTGCACTGTTTGTTCAGGTTGAAGCATTGTTTCATCTAAGATAGGAGTAATGGAAGTGGACAGGGACAAGTGGTAAAGAGACAATTATGCTATTCATTTGGCTTTGAACTTTTGATACGCAATGAAAAAGACGTCTATGCGGGGGTAATGGGTTCCATAGGTTTAGGCCAAAAGGATTCCAAGGAAAAATTAACTTTAAAAGACAATGGATGAAAGCCACTATGGTGTACAATAAATATCTCATGGTCAAGTGGAAACTTTAAACATTTGTGAATGACTAAAGGGACAACTTTCATCAAGCATAGCCAAGGATGACCTAGCTGCCGACGAAATTGATCTGACTATGGAATGATAGAGAATGTTACATCGAATGTTTTAGGTCTTATCTATAATTGGAGGATGATCGATTTGATCATAGGGCACATGAAACCATGTTGTTGGTTTGTCATAATCATCTTGATAAAGATCATGTAATACCAAACATTCTTTTGTAATCACATTCTTGCCATAGGCGAGATCTATTAATATCCTATTGGTGGGCTTATCATAGATGTGACTGACTATGTAAAGAGGACCATTGGGAAGCTTTTTAAGTATATGGTGAGAGGAAAAAGTAATATCAAGAGATTTTATAGGTTTTCCCTTACGATGGATAACATCTATCATTCCTACCATTTCATCAATAGGATTAACATGTGTAACATGTGGAGTAATATCATGTTATTCATCAGTTGTATTGACATTCATTACATCATTGTTTGAAGGTTCACTGGCCTTGAAAAATTAAACATTGTGTTTAGGCATGGGATTAGTGAAAATTTGTAAATTTTGGTTGGGTGACACAACAGACGGATTTCCTTTAACATCAATATTTGAAACAAATAGATGGCCATAATCAATGAGGAAATACACTAGGTGCTTGAGATGCTTACATTGTTATGTGTCATGTACATTTTGGCGATGAAAATGACAATAAGAATTTGGTTTAAAGGTGGGGGGTAAAGGATTGGTAGGATCAAGTGGTTTTACTGTAGGAAAATTGACCATCTGTTGTTGTATTATTTGATTCATTGTGTTATGGAGTGTATCAGGTAAAGGGTTAAATTGTCTCTTTGGGTCCCCATAGGTAAAGGGAATAGCTACTTTAGTGATTGCCACTTGATTATGAACAGGTTGAGTTGGTTTTGTAGGAGAGGGATTGAACTATAAGAACCCTTTGTTTGGGTTTCTAAAGTTTTGTGAATTGTTTTGGCTACTTTGTTTAGACTTCTTAGCTTGCCTAGAAGTGGATTTTTACTCTCAACTAGTCATTGCGTTGTGATAGTCACAAAAGGTTGTGCATAAATGCATGAAAGAAGGCAATTTCATCATGGTCAATTTATCCTAAATGTGAGTTTGCAATTTTTCAATAAACATCTTCTAGAGATGTAAATCAGGAATCTTGACATCTACTTGAGCATACAATGACTAATAATGTGGAATGAAATCAGTTACTTTTTCATCCACATTTTGTTTACACCTCATTAAATCAGCCATTTTATTTTTGGGAGTTATATGGACTTGGAAATGACTTATAAAGGCATCAACAAGTTTGTTAAATGATCGAATTGAATTATTGGGTAAAGAGGAAAACCACTCCAAGGCAGTATCCTTTAAAGTCCTAGGAAACAATTTAGCTAACAGTTTATCATCTAGGAAAAAATCACTACATAAGGTTGTATAGGCATTTCCATGATTAGTAGGATCTCGTTTACCTCTACACTTCTCAAACCTAGGCATTTCATTTCCTTGTGGCATCAGTGTTCTTAATATTTCCAAAGATAATGGGCTACTACAGACATAGTATGTGGGTGGTGCGTTTTAGTTTTGGTTTATGGTGGATATTTGTTGTTGCATGGAAGAAATAGTGTGAAAGAGTTGTGTGATGAGAGGGTCAATGTAAGTGGTATAAGGTGGAAGAGAGAATGGTGATGGAGTGTAGGTAGTGTTGGGACAAGTGAATGGGGCACTAATAGGAGTAAAGGTGGTGGGGGATGGAACATTTGATGCCACAAAAGAACTAGGAATGCTAGTTGGAATAGCGAAAGAAGGAGTCACATGACTAACCTGTTCCATGGTTGTTGTGACTTGAGGAGTGGTATAGGTGGATATGGATGCTATAGTTGAAGGAGGAGTGTGAAGTCCTCCTTGACTAACCACATTATGTGTTGGTTGGGATGTCGAAGGAGCATGTTTGTTGTATATCTCAACAATTTTTTTCATAACATTTAAGCCTTCATCACTCTCAAGCAGGTGATGGATATTGTCTATAGAAATAATTCTAGTGGTTGAGATGTTTTCAAGACATAAATCTTCTTGTAAATGTGCTAATTCCTCATGAATTTTAATGACTTTGTCTTGCAGAAGGGAATTAATGTTTATATCAACATGAATTGTATGGGAAGGAAAAGGTGTACTAGTGGTAGTATTCATGCCTAATGCACCATTGTCAATACCAGGAGTGGAAGCTCTGGATAACCCAAGAACCACAACAAATGTGCTATTGCGTGAAGCCATGAGTTGGGAACTTCATTCTCACTAAAGAAGACAATAGGGCAATAAAACTCATATGAATACTACAAGAGGTTGGGTGGATGAAAAAATGAAATGCAAACTAGAGTAGTAAAACGACAATAACAAAAAAATCCTATAAACTAAAAACAGGAAACGCCATACCAGAAAATAGAAATGGGTGAAATTACCTGAAATGACACATAAAAATGCTTGTGCAAGTGCAATCTCTGATTGATTCACCTGTGGTGGTGAATGAGTCCAAGGGTGAATTTTTAGACTTTTCTAAATTTTAAAATATTTTATGCTTTCTAATGCAAATTTGGAGTTTTTGTTATGTTTTGAAGTGCAAAAAATGATATCTATATGAGATATTCACTAATGTAATGTTGAAAAACCCTAGGATATAAAAATCATGAAAAAATATAATGCAATGGATTCATACGATAAATGCAGTGATGCAAATTTAAAGATAATGTTCAATGTGGTTCACCAAAATGAACTGTAGATTTAGAGGTCTAAAATGCTATGACTCTTTGGGTTTAATTAGGTTTTCAATCTAAAGGAAAAGAGATAAACTTCCAATAACTCAAATCTAGGTGATTCACTCAAACTAATGCAAGTACAATGAAATTATGCCTAAATGCAATGATCTAGATGCAACAAATTGATAAAATTGATCAATTATTTATGTTAAACCTAAAAATATGAAGTCTTTTAAAACATAGTGTGATATGCAAAAATGAGCATAAATGAAATCATAACTTAATGAAATTGAACAAAGTGCACTTGGAGATGAAATGATGATGCTGGAAGGTTCTGGAATGTTACATAAATCACTATTGATGACCAGTGGGACTCATTTTCCACTGATGGTGAATCAATCCCGCCTCCCCGTAAACTTTGTTGAAACTAGTTTCTGAGTGTCGGGAACTGAAAACTGAAGAAATCAACTTTTCCAGCCTGGTAGTGGGATTCATTCACCACTAATGGTGAATCAATCCACCTACAAAAATATGAAAATTCTGAAGTCAACTCTATGGTTCCAGATCTGCACTTGTCTTGTTATTAACGTAAACTCTCAAATTTCTAAAAATAGGCTAAATTTTGTCTCCAAGCTTGGAATTAGATTTTGGTTTAATTTGAATAGCTTTGATGACTTACTGACTACTCATTTATTTTGTAAAACACACATGCAAAGAGGGGGAAATGGTTAAGGGTTAGAGTATAGGGATTTTCCTTGGTCAAATCACATTTTGGTAATCAAACCCTTGATAAAGAAATGAAATGAAAACAAGAAAGGAATGATGAACAAAAAACATGCAAGTGTCCTAAACTCACCAAACCTTTGTTGTTGAAGTCTAAAGATATGCCAATGGCTGCTCCAAGATGGTTGATTCAATGATGCTATGTTTTGAAACGCTTTGAATGGGATGATTGAATGGATGAATGAATGCTTGAATGAATGCTTGAATGAATGGGGGTTAAAATGGATGGAAAATAATTATTTATACATTTATTCCCTAATTACCCGAAAATACAACATCATCGGCCAACCTTAGGTCTTAAAGAATAAAAATGTGAAATAAATTTGAATTTATTTTGAATTTTGTGCCAAGAGGGACTCATTCATCACCCATGGTGAATGGGTCCCACTCAAGACATGTAAGTGGGTGTCGGGAATTAAGTTTCCATTAATGATATTTGTCAATTTTGTATTAAAAAACACACTTAATTAAGGCTTGTAAGTGCATAAAGGGTCCAAATAAAGCATAAGAAAGGTGCAATAAGTGATGAAAATCCTAGAAAAGTGTGAAAGTTTCTTACAAGACTCTACAACACTTTAAAATAAGACTTGGTATAGGATAAAAAGGGAATATTTAGATGAATTATAATTTAAGAAGAGTCTAGAAAAGTGTAAAAATGTGTCACAACACTTCACAACACCTTCACAAGACATCATAAAGTTTTAATAATTTGAATATTGAAGACCTAATTTGAATGTATAAGTTACATTACAACATTAAATCTAAGCAAAATAAGCCAAGCATCATAGGAAAAAGACCTAAATGACCATGAAAATGTCCAAAGATCCATTTTTCTATGGTACACTCCTAGACATTGCAAGGCTCTGGAAGGGTCGTAAACAATAAAATAAGAAAAATAACCACTAAATACATTCATTAAATAATTAAAAAAGTACACTAAATTTTCTCTAGGACACTTTTTGACCAACTTCGACATGTGGGCCAGTTTTTGATAGGGGTCTTGGACACTTTAGCCAATTTTGGACACTTTATAACCAAGATGGAAGGTTTGCGACAAAGGGGGATGCTTTGCAACTTTCTTTTCTAGCATCCTAAAAATTCTAAAAAATGCATTAAAAATTATTATAAATATATACGAATGTGAAGATAAAATAGAAAATAATCCACTCACCATATGTTGGAGTGCATCGCATGCCACCTTGTCATGAAGAATCTTGAGTCTGGGAGGCATGTATGCTCGTTTTCTTGGCATTTTTAATCACTCTACAACAAGGTAAATTACAAAAAGGTAAATTTCAAAATGATAAGTAAAAGTGTCATTTTCATTCATTTATACTAAGCCTTATTAAATAAACCATATTTTACTCTAAGTATATTTCATTTAAATCAACATATTGAGGGCTAGAGAACTCCATTTTTTATGTTGTTTGTTGTGTCAAATTCATAATTTTTTCCCCAATCTAATCTAATGTCTATCACTATATGGTATTATACTTGGAATACCCTATGATAAGACCAAAGAAATTCAATGTAGTTTAATGGCTACTCTGATTCCACCTCCATAAAGCAAGCAAAATCTAGGGGGCATACATCTACCCTCAAATTCAATTCTATGTAGAATTTTGATAAGAAGAGTTTTGAATGACTAACGAATTGGTGTTCTAGGATGCAATTCCTAAAATTGTGGTTTTGCAGATGACTATATTTGGGGGCTTCATTCTCCCTAATGAATCCATATGAGTATCCTTTTATAAATTTTAGTATTCAAATTCCTTTAGCTTCCATATCCACGTTGTGTCATATGGCCACTAAAGTGGGGGATAAATGTAGTGTAGAAAATTGTACTCCTTTCTAAGAATGCACAATTTCACTCTTAATTTGGACCTATTTTAGTGACCTTCCATTTATGCTTTTTTAAACCTCATTAATGGGCCCATCACACCCTTCATTATGCATCTGAAAGCCTATTTTATTTATTCCCTGACATTATCCCCAACATTGAATAAATTCTATAAATTAAATTAATGCCCCAAAATTTATTAGGTCATGAAGTTTTAGGTGAAGACCCATTCGCCCATGGGTGAATGGATCCCCTTTTTTGGTGTTTTTTAATAGTAGAACCTTGAAATTCCCTAAAGGGTATACAACCCTTATGCTCAAGAAATTCCTAGGCTAGTGGCTAAAACAACGAGTAAAGGATTATGAGGTCTTTACTCATAAACTTTAGGCTCTGTGGGACATAAGAGGGTGTTCCTTATTGTGTTCATTTTGATTTATTTGATGAAGAATGGTTCTATGCACATATGGGTTCCTATTATTTTCAAATAAACGTAATTCACTAAAGATTTGGCCAACCTTTAAGTAGATAATTATCTATTTTCTAGGAACAAGGGGTTACTTCAAACTCATACTTCATAATTGAAAGATGATTTAATGAATTTTGTTCTCATTTTGAATACATGGCTAGGAATATTACTAATTCATTTAATTACAAGAATTCTTAATGAATAGACTAGTGCTTTATCAATCAGGCATACAAAGTCAGTTATGCAATAACCAATAATAAACAAGCTATTTAATTCAGAAACTGATGGACTATTGTCAAAGTGCTTTGTAATCTAAAAACTCACAATGTATTAAACATAACTTCTAATAAGATCTTATGAAAATTCCTACAAATTTTTTACCCTCTTCAAGCAGTTAATTAACTCTTTGAGTTAAAGCGAAAATAAGGACACACATTCAATTGAACATTTAAAGTTAAATGAGAATACCCTTGATATTTTCATTTATAATTTGCAAAAATTACAAGAGGAGAGTATTTGTTTTAGAAGTAAGATTTATTTTGGGTATGTGTAGGATCGTCATGGAAAAAATATAGGCCACTTGGTAAGAAATTTCAAAAGGTGAATTAGGAAAATTGGTAGGAGATTTTAAAGGTCCAGATTCTCATATTTATTTCAAAATATGTAGAATAGAATCTGTAGAAAATTTAATGTAGTTTCTAAACTACTAGGTTTATTTAAAAAAAAAAAAAAAATCTATTTTTGTAAAAATTGAAATTTCAATGCAATGGTAATAAATTTTGGAAAAAATGCATTAGGTGTCTATCTAACCACCTAACCACAATAAAATGATAATATTTTTTAATAAGATTTTAGATAATTGGACTCTAATGTCTCAGGTACTTGATGCATATTTTTGAAATTTTTTCAAAGTAAAACAATTAATTATCATTTTATTACAAATTTTAAAATATAAAAATGTATGTTTGACCACCTTAACTTGGTCAAAACTTCATGAGAGTAAATTTTCTTTTTAATCTTATATTATACAAAGCATAGAATGTGGCCTTGTATATTTTGGATTCAAAAATGTGATATTTGTTTTGAAGGGATATAGGAGTGCTTTGAAGTTTGAAAGCCTATCAATCAGAGACTTTAGTCATAATTCAAATAGAAATGAATAATATTTATTAAATTGAAAGTAGTACATGATTTTATATTTGGTAGATGCTTTTAAAACTCTTTTCGTTTCAACTAAATTTTGGTAAAGAATAGTCATCAACCACTTCTACACTTTTTATCATATACTAAGCCACTTTTTTGGCCCATCATGATCCTACACATACCCTTTTGATATTTTGTAGCTTTATATAAAACTAATTCTGATTACTACATATAGGAACTATACCCAAGACAATTTCTTTGTTCTATTCATTATTCTTTCTAGACCTAACTTCTACCTAGACCATGTTATGATTCAATAATCGAACCACTGTAATGAGCCTTGAAATATCTTTTATACATTAAGGGAACAACAAGCATCGGGTTTATTATAGTTACATTTTCAATGGATTTCATTTCAACAAAAAAAATCATTTCATTTCAAAAATTCCACAAAAAATTGCTTGTAAGCATTTGTTGAACAGGGGAAGAGAAATTTATAGCAATCACCAAAAATGAACTAGCCTTTACATTACACACCCACATTGAGGAGAAATTTTTCCATTATACCAACCCAAGGCATCCTTAGTTAGCATAAAATACAAAAACCCCACATATGCAGAGAGTGCTAGAACAACCACCACAACAATATTAATATCACAACATAAAAATTAAGACCCAAAAACTTTATCCTTTAACTAGAACTTGAATGAGCACAAGAACCAGAACCACAGTACACAAGCCCATTTCATTCTTTTGCAAAGGCTAGGGGAGCGACCATCGCTTCTTCATCTTTATTCTCTATTGTCTCTTGGGACACAACTCGATTCCTTAACCTATAGTTTCTTCTCATAGCAACTTGTGTAGACCTTTCACCACTAGCATCCTTCTTATATTCTTGTTTTGGAGTTGGAACAATTCCCAGTGCACTCTATTGGTTCCTGAGAGTGTTATTGTGAAATTTCCAGACTTTGAGTCTTGGAGACCTTTGCACCGGTGACACAGGAAAAAAAAATTACTCATCTTCTTTGAATATATACCTTCATGAATTTTAACAAGAATAATCTCCACTTTGTTCAAAGACTTATAAAATTTTATCTCTTGATTGCAATGGTAAATATGAGAGCCATAAATCCACATTTATCAAGAAATTTGATCATATTGATCATCAATGCTTAATGAAAGCCACACTAAAGAGTAGGTGATTGCCCACCATTGTTAATTGCCCAGGTGCATAAAAATCTGTGTATCATTCTCAATGATGGAAAGAAATTAATTCCTTGCATGGACTAGGATAAAATTGATCACTCCTATAGAGCTCTTACAATTAATGCTCAATTTTCATAGAGAAAAATAACTATCTCATTTATATTTTATGGTTTTGAATGTTGGTCATTGATTTCTAGATGAGATATTGGAGAATCGAACAACCACCCCAATTGAGCCAATTGGGTTTGAACTCCTAAGACTATGGATTGCCAATTTCTATCCGATGAGAACTTGCAGACTAGAAGCCATATCACTCTATCCACGGGCTCTACCATACTCTTCACAGTAACTGAAGAGTCCACGTGTCCTTCAATCGTGAACCTAGCAAGTTTTTGGTGGGAATTATTTTAATGTCATGAGGTGTGTGATGGATGACCTAGATTTAATCCCTGCACTGCATAATAACTGTCAATCTCAAAACCCCTAAGCATTGGGTGTTTGGACGTAAAATGGGCCCCACCATGATAAAGACACACATCGATCAATCACGGACCTCACAACAACTTTGAAAACCATTATTTAAATCATGTGAGGTATGCGATGGGTGGTTGTGATATGATCTTCACATCTGATGGATGGGATTTTTTCACATGCCAAAAATGTTAGTCTTAAAGCGGGGCCATGACTAGGCCAACAAGATTATGACCCTTGGGAAAAAGACTCATAACACAAGTCTTTTTCCATAAAATATTTTTCCCGTCCAACTGGGAAAATTTTAAAATGATAAAAGTCATGAGGTGACTGGCAGATCTAGACAAAGGAGTCGATAATAACAGGCATTCAATGGCCTTAGTTGTAACTTATGTGATCAAGGAATAGGTAAAAAGATCAATCTAAAATTAAAATGCCAAAGGGTTTAAGATGAAAAATTAATGTAAGGGTTTCTAGATGACACCCCTAATCCATCCTTATGCACAAAGGCTCACAATCATGATCAAAATATGGATTTTCTCAAAATTTTGCAAATTTTTGGAAGCTCTATTAGTGGCTCATGCTTGGGGATGCATACCCTTGGTGGGCATGGTGATAATATAGATCTCAGGGTTGAAGTAGACCAACAAGGAAGCACAAAAAACCCCAAGGGATTACCCAGACAAGGCAAGTGTACACAACCAAAAAGAAACACACTAAACCTATATACAACATTCACAAAGCTATACAATATAGTATATCTTCCTTTTTAGAAGCCTCTTTCATTCAATTGGTTTCAATCTTCAAATTGGAGGTCCATGGCCCCCAAAATCCTAGAACTAATTCTTTCCTTTGTCAAAGACTTTGTCCTGTGCTACTTGTAATGGATCAACATGTGTATCAAGTATTTCCAAACAATCAACTTTAGTATGATTGACACCATCCATCCCACATACTGTAAAACTACCCTAGTCTCTAACCTATTCCACTATAAGCTTATCTGATTGAATTGGAAAAATAAAACATTCATATTCCACTTAATCATGAATTTTGGCATAACATTCAATTTGTACATCAAACTAGAATCCTTCATAAAAACTTTGTTCCATGTTGGACCAAAAATCCCCTGATGTATCAAAAAGAAAATATACATATTCAAGAACATCTTCATTATTCTTTACATGAGTGGTATCCTAATTAGATGAAAACAAATCCATAATGATGCCAAGAAGATGAGGAGCATCAGCAAAAAAATAAATTACACATTCATATTGATTAACATCATACCCCATGTTATCTGCATCATTTTTCTTCCATACACACAAACCACATTTTGTTTAATTATTAATGGGTAGTAGAATTAACCCATGATCCACATGTGTATTATGATGCATAATTGGGTTAATCAATATTGCACCTCCCTTTTCATCGATGTACACATTATCCTTTTCTTGTGTGACTAAAATTTCTAGCTCTGCTTCACACAAACATCCATGGGTGGTGGGGATATCAACATGTCTATCAGCACCTTCAAAGCACTCGACATTGGATTCGAGACCCACTCCTTGGATGTTAACATTCTTGTTCTCATATTCTTCATCATTCACTCCAGTAACATGTTGCATTTATGGAAGACTCAGACCTCCTTTCCAATATCCTTCAAGTGCAATTTTTTCATCCACTAGTAAATAATTGATATTACAGATATTTACACCATTGCATCCTTCATATGACTACAAAAATTATGGATCATCATTATAAGGGAAATTACATTCTTGGGAGAAAGACTCAAAAAATTCAATCTCCTCATGATCCTTAGTCTCACCCTCAACATCAGTACCATATGTGAAAGACTCATAAGCACCACCATCAAAGACTTTTTCAGTGTACTACTCTACTTTCTCACAACTATATCTTAACCATACATCAAATGTATCATCAGAATTCTCAAAATGTGGATTATCTCTACACTAATAAAGATATTTACTTCTATCAACTGGTGGGGATGGGGGATCATCAAATAAAGGATTATTGATTAGCTTCATTGTTGTCATGGAAAATTATGCCTCCTCACCATGAAGATCTAAATTTTGAAACTGATCATCATAATGAAAATCATCGTAATCAATTGAAGAGAATATAGAATCACCTTCAACTTCTTCATTATTAGTTGGAAACATTATTTCACATCCTAGGGACTCTTCACATGAAACAATTTTTTCCCTCCCAAGAAAACAAACATTCTCATTGTTATCAACATATCTCCTTGAAGGAAAGGACTCAATCTACACTTCATAAGGATAGTCATACTCAATAGAGGAATGATATGACTCAATGCCATCACAACTACCACAACATGAAAACTCATCAATATTTAGACCGCACTCAGGTTCCTCAAACTGAATTTCTAAATATTCATCTTCATTACTATTGCAGTGATCTATAGGTATGCCACTTGTAAACTAATTACAATCATTATATTTTCCCACACAACAAGATGGATGTTCATGTTTTAATACATTCTCTCCACTTGTTTGCATTGTTTTTTGGCACTTCTCCATAAGGCAGCCACCACCTAACACTTTGAAGCAATATATGTTGTGTATAACAATTCTTAGCTCCCTCTAAAATATTTATCCAATTAATTACCTGGCTCAAATTGTGAGGCTTCAATTCCTTTGGTAAAGTATTCAGTCCTAATTGGTATATTTCACAAAATTGATCAATACATATTGAATCTTCTCCTCTCACACTTTTAGGTACTTCCAACAGAGCATCAACAAACCTGGAGAATAGATCATAAGGTGATTTTTCCTTCTGCCTTTTTATTTTCTACCATATTTTAACTAAGGATAAGTGATCATTTTTTCTCTTATCTCGTGAACACTCCACTTGGAGCCTACCAGGATCCTCATATTGTGGTGATGGAGAAATTGGAACAATAGGAACCTTATCATCTTAACACAAATCTCTATTTATTGATCCACTAGTTCTATTCACATGAAATGTGCTAGGATGACCCATATTAGTGGCTGAATATCCTTTCATCATTGAATATTACAATTTTTTCTCAATATCTATAGCAATTTGATAGGCTTGATGTAGTGTTGTGGGATCTTTATCTCTTAATAGATAGCTCATCTTTTTATCAAATGCACCCAAATACATGACCAAACATTATGCATCATTTGGTCTTATGCTTTCAGGGATCTCTCTTGTGATCTTTAAAAATATGAGATTAAAGGAGGGGACTAATTCATCTTCTTCTTTCTCCATGCTCATGAAATTTTGTCTTATTAAGATTGGATCAACCCTTTCACCAAACTACTCCATGAACACTATTTTAAATTCATCCCATGAATGTATAGAAGATGTTGGTAGATACAACAACCAATCTCTTGCATCTCCTTTTAGAGACTGAACAAACAATTTCATGACAACATCTTCAAAGTCCAACTCATAATCTCTTATCACATCAACAAACTCTTGTAGATGTTTGCTTGCAGATTTAGAATTTTCACCTTTAAATTTTGGTACTTTGTCTCTAATCTTAGGTGGTACATCATAAATGGGTAAGTTCCACAAATGTTATTAAAGTCTATAGATCTATACCTTTTAGTACTAAATTCTCCTTGTTGTAACAAAGGATTCCCACTATACTTTATTGCACTCAAGTCCACATCGGGATGCATGATTTGATAAGGCATTTTTCCATACCTTTGCAAGCCTTGTCAGATTTATCAAAAGGTAATTCAAATTCCCTTTCCCACTATGATCTCAAGCCTTTACAATACAAACCTTCTATCTATTTTTATTAAGATCTAAAATATTAAATGATTCTCTATTACAATTCATGATTTTCACATTACACTTTAGAAACATGTAAAATCTCCACTAATATTCCCTCAGTGCTATTTCACCTAATTGGGAATCATTTACATCTTAAGTCCTGAAGATTTCTCATAATTTTCTAGAAAATATAATAATGTCCTTTTAGATTTATGAGAATACCTTGAAATTGGTGGAAGCTACTAAAATTTCTTCTTCGACTACAAATTTGCAAGATCTAGAACATTCTTGCATTCTTTGTCAGGTTCTTCAAAAAGAGTCGTCACCTATTTTACAAAGGAGAAAACTTCAAACAATATGAAGTTCCTTCAAAATTAAATCTTGTTCTAGGTCTTCTCCATCAACAGAGTCATACTCAAATTCTTTTAACTTTACTACAACCAAAACATTTCCAGGTCAAGGAACCTCTCAACATTTGAACCAAAGTTCAAATTCACCAAATATTTGACTCTATGATACAACAATTTGCAGTTGGAGAATGAAATTCTTGTCCCAAGTAGAGTTTCCAATTCTATTGGTGTTTTTTCCAGTAGAACCTTGAAATTCCCTAAAGTGTAGCCAACCCTTATGCTCAAGAAATTCCTAGGCTAGTGGCCAAGACGAGTAAAGGATGTTGAGTTCTTTACTCCTACACTTTAGGCTCTATGGGACCTAAGAGGGTGTTCCTTACTGTTTTCATTTTGATTTATTTGATGAAGAAGACTTCTATGCACATATTGGTTTCTATTATTTGAAAATAAACATAATTCACTAAAGATTTGGCTGGCCTTTAAGTAGATGATTATCTATTTTCTAGGAAGAAGGGGATACTTCAAACTCATACTTCATAATTGAAAGATTATTTAATGATTTTTGTTCTCATTTTGAATCCATGCCCAGGAGTATTACCAATTCATTTAATTGCAAGAATTCTTAACAAATAGACCATTGCTTCATCAATCAGGCATATAGAGTCAATTATGCAAAAACCAGTAATACACAAGCTATTTAATTCAAAAAAAGATGGACTCTTTTCAGAGTGCTTTGTAATTTGAAAAACTCACAATTTCTAAAACGTAACTTCTTATTTGATCTATGTCATAGAAAAATAGCCCTTTGTCATTTTCATGGCCTTTTAGGTCTTGTTTCATGGTGTTGAAACTATGTTGCTTTGATTTTATGTTCTATCATGGATTAAACATGCTTATTTAGGTACTAAAATTCAAAGAACGACATCTTTTGAAGGTGTTGTAAAGTGTTGTAAGACATTTCTACATTCTTCTAGACTCTATTTTCATACATTACCTGCAAGAAAATCTGCCTTTTACCCCCTTCGCTCAATTCCTATATTAAAGGAAGTCGCTTTTAAAGTCAACAACAAATAATGTATGCTTTTTGTCTCTTTACAATTTACCTAAAATCTCCTTATTTACACCTTTCTCATGATTTATTTTGTCTCTTTATGCCCTTATATGCTTATATTAAGTGTATCTTTCCATATTATCCCGAAAAATAACATTAAACAAAACATTATTTCCAACACATGGTTTTAGGTCCTTGGTGGGATCCATTTGCCATGGGTTCAAATGA
This sequence comes from Sequoia sempervirens, assembly GCA_007258455.2. Lineage (NCBI taxonomy): Eukaryota > Viridiplantae > Streptophyta > Pinopsida > Cupressales > Cupressaceae > Sequoia > Sequoia sempervirens. The sequence continues at coordinate 146,255,139 of VDFB02058242.1, forward strand.
GTCCCCCTTGGCCCCAAATTCAAAATATTTCAATTTTCCTTTCGTTATTTTATTCAAAATTACTTGATGTTGGCCTGTGATGAGGTATGAATGGATAGTAAGGCACAAGAATTGTATAAATAAGTTTTTTTCATCTCATTTTAACCCCCATTCTATCGTGCATTCCCTAATTCATCAAATTCACTTATCCACATATACATTCAAGCATTCAAGCATCCTACATCATCAATTGAAGCAACTATCGAAGCACTTTGAAGTAGCCATTGACATTACTTGAAACTTACAAGATCAAGGATTTGGTGAGATAATAGCATTTGCATGTTGTTAATTTATCATTTGCTTTGCATTCCATTTATCTCTATAGGGTTTGATTACCAAAGTTGGGTTTGACCAAGGAAAACCCCTATTTCCTAACGCTCCAACATTTTTCCCCTTTACATGTGTCTTTGCAGCATTTGTTTTGCAAATTTGACAGGTTTAAAGCTGTTGAAAGTGGAAATCAAGTCAACTAGGCTCTTCAAGTCAACATATCATTATTTCATGCTTGTTGAGTGTTTTTTATTTGTTTCTTGCAGAACTGACTCTGAAAACCTGACATTCAGACATTCCTAAATCTAGTGTTGCAGAGTTGCTGTTTGATTTTCCAGAAATCTAGGAGTGGACTGATTCACCACCCTTGGTGAATGAGTCCTACTTGATACTTGAAAATCTATATTTTGTTAGATCTTGGATCCTGACTATCAAAATTCAGTTCCCGACACTTTTTCATCACTAGGAGGACTTATTCGCCACCCTGGGTGAATGAGTCCCACTGTGAAAAACTAGTAAAATTCATTAGCATTCCAAACACTCTAGAAAAATCATATTTCATCTAGCTGCACTCGGATTTCATCCATCTCTTTTTGTTATGCATATTTCTTTCAATTTTCTCCATTTTTATAGTAGTTTGCATATCACAATGTGTTTTCCAACATAGCTTAAATTGCATTTTTGCATTCATTTTATTTCATTTCAATTAGTCAATTTCATTTAGTTAAGTTCATTTACATCATATCATATAGCATACATCCTAATTTGAGTGTTACATAAGCATTTTGGAACCTAAATCTCTCTCTTTCTAGGTGAAAAATGTTAGGAAGAGAGCAAGCATCTTAGGTTCCCAAAATCTGTCACATCTTGGTAAACCTGACTTTTGAATAATTTAAATTTTTTGATTGCATTTCACATCTTTAATTCTAGTTTTCATTTGCAATAACTTTCAATTAGGACATTGATTTGTTATTGCATTCTAGGACCTTCCATTTTGCATTAGAGAAACATTCATTTAGTTTTGAATTTTGCATTCAAATTCATTGAAAAAACTAAAAAATTGCATTCTGCATATGTACTTGCATTTTGTAGACCATTTAAATCATTCTCAGAATTTTAAAAAACACAAAAAAAAAGCGTCCTGGGACTCATTCGCCACCCAGGGTGAATCAGTCCCTCTGCACTTTTTAGAAACTGGTTATGTGCTTTCTCTGGAATTTTTTCTGTATCCCTATTTCCTATTCCTACATTTTGTTTTTAGTTACAAATTCTCAATTTTCCCTCATTTATTTCATCTTTGTTTCTCCGCATCATGTCATTTTCTTTCAATAAGTTTTGGAATTCCCTAAAATCATTGGTAGACATGTCCAACTATACCTTTTGTGGTGACCTTGATGACATTTTACAATCTCATGCTCCTTTAACTCCTCATGATTGTCCTCCTTGTGATGTAGACATCATTGCAGAAGATGATGTTAGCATGAACAAGTTCTACAATGATTTCCTTGACAAACTAGAAGCAAATGCAACCTTTTACCCCTCTATGAGATCACAAGACATTCCCATTGTTGCACCTCCTGATCACTTTGCTTATTTACATCCTAAAGTCAACATAGGACCTAAGGTTCCTCCCTCAAGTAGACCTATTTCCTCTCACCCACCGCAATCTCAACCATTCTATGAGCACAAAGTCATGAACATTCCTATCAACCTTGAAGAAACATATGGTAGAGGATTTAAAATTTTAAGTAAACAAGGTTGTGATATAAAACATGAACATGACATCCATCAACTTTTTGAACAACAATCCACTGAAGCACATACAATAGGACTAGGATATCAAGATCCTTCTCATCCTGATAGGCATCCTCTTCAACCTAGGAGAATTCCAAATGCTAGTACAGTGGTCTTGAGTCCTCCTCCTAACTTGAACATTCTCCTTCCCCATGAACAACCATTCTCTCCTTCTAATGACAAGGATGTTAGGATCCCTATGTGTCCCCTTCCTCCTTCTATTCATGAAAAAGGAGAACCTAGTAAATGCAAACGACCATACAAATTGAAAAAGATAAATTTTCCTACCCATCCTCCACCTAAATGTGAAAGAGACTTCAACTGCTTTTAAATAAAGGTCTTATACTTTTACCACTTTCAAATAGGTTGGTCATTTGTTCTGATGATTCTCATATACCATATTGCAAATATCATCATATCCTTGGACATTGAACAAAAGAATCTCAGACATTGAAAGGCATACTGAATAAGTATCACTTCATTGCTACCGATTGTTTCCCCATCATACCTTAACCCAATTTGCATCCCTCTATCATGTTGTAGTCATAGGGTTTCTTATTCTCACTATTGGATGATTCTTTCCCATCACCCATCTTGGCTCATTCTTTCCTTTACACTTTGTGGGGGGGCAATGCATTGTTAGCTTTGTCCTTGTAATGCATTTGTTTAGTCTCTTAACTTTGTTATTCCTTTTTCCACTTGTTCATCCAAGATTGAGAAACCAATAACCTAGTTAATGGTTGACTTGCATTTACATTACTTGACCTTTATTTTATTTTTCTTTTCATGTTGGTATTGTGTTCCCCCATATCGTTTGTTTGATATTCCGTCTCTTCGTACACTTCTATTCATATCTCTCTTCTTCTATATGTCGTACATTGTCTTTTTCATTTTTGTTTTGTGTTTTCCTTTTGGGGATGACACAAAGTGTAGAGATGCCCTATGTCTCTTGCATGTTGACCCAAATAGTCCTTGTCCTTTCATTTTTGTTTTGTGTTTTCCTTTTGGGGATGACACAAAGCATAGAGATGCCCTATGTCTCTTCCATGTTGACCCAAATGATCCTTGAATTTTTCATTTTTGGGATGATGCAAAGTGTAGAGGTGCCCTATGTATCTTCCATGTTGACCCAAATGGTCCTTTTTGTCTTTTTCTTTTGTTTTCCTTTTGGGGATGATGCAAGGCATTGAGACCGAAATGTCTCCTTCAGGTTGACCCAAAATATTTTTCATTTTCTTTCTTTTCACTTGTGTTTTTCTTTTGGAGACAATGCAAAGTGTCGAGATCACAATGTCTCTTCCATGTTGACTCAAAATGGACTTTCTTTTCCTTTGTTTTCGCTCTTTTCGTGTCATTCTTCTAGTTCTATGTGTATTTGGGCGATGATGAAAGTTACATGCTCTTTTATAAAAACATTGTAGTAATGAGCATACTGACCCCAAATCCATAGATCCCTTATGTGTTTGGTGTTTTTTTCTTTTCTGGGGAGCAACTTCCTCCCTTTATTTTTTTTTCATTTTTCCTTGACATGATGCAGCCTACCTTTGAAACATATGACTTGGTATAGAGCTTTCTAGTTTGGCTCTCATGTCTTGTTTTCTTTTCTTCTCTGCTTTCAAGTAATTGCTCATAGAATGATGTGTAGCAATTCCTTTAAAGTAGGGGGCATATATTACCATAATTCATGTGCATTCATGCTTCTTAGTGTAAGCCTTATCATTTATGTGATGTGTTTTTCACTTTGTGGATGACATTGGGTGTGATGTCCTTCATAAGCATGATCTATCTTAGCATATTACATTCCTCTTTGTGTTTTGATGTGATGCACTGCATCCCCTAAGTTGTGAATATACTATTATTTGATTGGTCCTCTCTTGGAGACATTAGACACAATGTTCCCTAAGTCACTGACCTTGCATAAATTGAACAAGACTCCTTTGAACAATCTTTCAAATTATTGCATTCTCATTCATCCATCTTGTATAACACAACTTGCATGCTTGTGGAGTCGTCTTATTTGTTTGGCCACCTTTCATAACACAACCTGCGTGCCTGTGGTGCCATCCTATTTTGCTTGTCTCATGAAGTTTAAACTGACATTTTCTTTGGCTTTGTGGCACCCTGTTAAAGTTATCAAGCAGTATAGCTTTAGCATGGTTGAGCGGGAAGCCCAACTAGCAGCATGAATTTTCCCCATAGCCACTTTTGTGTTTGTGAGTGCATACCAACTAGCGTATGTATCTTACATTTTGGGCTTTCTCACCCCATGAACAACTAGTTCTGTGGCCCCAAAGTGAGTACACATTCTCTTTTTCAAAACAATCAGCCTAGATCTCTTTTCACAACTCATTGGATTGATGATCGAAGCTTCATCTAATTCATTTCAACACTTGTGTGTTCCTTTGTCCTTATGCTTTGTTTTCCATGGGATATTTTTCCTGTGGGCTTGATCATCCCTCTTGATCGTTGTATCCATCTTGTTAGTGTAAGTGCATTTGAACCCTCCCCTCGATGTTCATGGCTACTTTAGTGTGATTTTGAAGCTGGTTCATCATCTCACTAAAGTGGGGGCTAAATGTGCCATAGAAAAATGGCCCTTTGTCATTTTCATGGAATTTTAGGTCTTGTTTCATGGTGTTGAAACTATGTTGCTTTGATTTTATGCTATATCATGGCTTGAACATGCTTATTTAGGTACTAAAATTGAAAGAACGATGTCTTGCGAAGGTGTTGTGAAGTGTTGTAAGACATTTCTACATTCTTCTAGACTCTATTTAATACAATTTACCTAAAAATCACATTTTAACACATCAACAAGTCCTATATTGAAGTGTTGTAAAGTCTTATAACAAGCCTTCATGCTTTTCTAGGAACATCTCCTTATTTACACCTTTCTCATGCATTATTTTGTCTCTTTATGCCCTTATATGCTTATATTAAGTGTATCTTTATATATTATCCCAACAAATAACATTAAACACAACATTATTTCGAACACATTGTTTTAGGTCCTAGGTGGGACCCATTCACCATGGGTGGCGAATGAGTCTCCCTCGGCCCCAAATTCAAAATATTTCAATTTTCCTTTCAGGATTTTATTCAAAATTACTTGATGTCGGCCTATGATGAGGTATGAATTGATAGTAAGGCACAAGAATTGTATAAATAAGTGTTTTTCATCTCATTTTAACCCCCATTCTATCGTGCATTCCCTAATTCATCAAATTCACTTATCCACATATGCATTCAAGCATTCAAGCATCCTACATCATCAATTGAAGCAACTATCGAAGCACTTTGAAGTAGCCATTGACATTACTTGAAACTTACAAGATCAAGGATTTGGTGAGTTAATAGCATTTGCATGTTGTTTGTTTATCATTTCATTTGCATTCCATTTATTTCTATTGGGTTTGACTACCAAAGTGGGGTTTGACCAAGGCAAACCCCTATTTTCTAACCCTCCAACATTTATCCCCTTTACATGTGTCTTTGCAACCTTTGTTTTGTAGATTTGACAAGTTTAAAGGTGTTGAAAAGTGGAAATAAAATCAACTAGGCCCTTCAAGTCAACATATCATTATTTCATGCTTGTTGAGTGTTTTATGTCCATTTCCTGCAGAACTGACTCTAGCAACCTGACATTCAAACATTCCTAAATCTGGTGTTGCAGAGTTGCTGTCTGATTTTCCAGAAATCTAGGAGTTGACTAATTCGCCACCCTTGGTGAATGAGTCCCACTTGAGACCTAAAAATCTATATTTTGTCAAATCTTGGATCTCGACTGTCAAAATTCAGTTCCTGACACTTTTTCATCAATAGGAGGACTGATTCACCACCTTGGGCAAATGAGTCCTACTATGAAAAACTAGTAAAACTCATTAGCATTCCAAAAACTCCAGACAACTCATATTTCATCTAGCTACACTCTGATTTCATCCATCTCTTTTTGTTCTGCATATTTTTTTCAATTTTCTCCATTTTCACAGTAGTTTGCATATCACAATGTGTTTTAAAACATAGCTTAAATTGCACTTTTGCATTCATTTTAGTTCATTTCAATTAGTCAATTGAATTTATTTAAGTTCATTTACATCATATCATATATCATACATCCTAATTTGAGTGTTACATAAGCATTTTGGAACCTAAATCTCTCTTTGTAGGTGAAAAATCTTAGGAAGAGAGCAAGCATCTTAGGTTCCCAAAATCTATGTCACAAGATTCTATGAAAATTCCTACAAATTTGTGACACTCTTCAAGCATTTCATTAACTCTTTGAGTTAAAGTGAAAATAAGGACACACATTCAATTGAATATTTGAAGATAAATGAGAATACCCTTGATATTTTCATTTATTATTTGCAAAAAATTATAAGAGGAGAGTATGCATTTCAGAACTAAAATTTGTTTCGATACCTATAGCTTATATGAAACTAATTTAAGATTACTACATACAAGACCTATACCCAAGACAATTTACTGTGCTATTGATTAAGGTTTCTACAGTATCTTCTTCTTGGACCTAGCTTCTACCTAGGCCATGTTATGATTCAAAAATTGAACCAATGTAATGAGCCTTGAAATCCCTTTTATAGATTAAGGGAGCAACACGCATTAGGTTCATTATAGTTACATTTTGAATTCATTTCATTTCAACACAAATTTTAATTTCATTTCAAATATTCCCCAAATGGTTGCCTATAATCATTTGGTGAATAGAGGAAGCAAAATTCATAACAATCACCAAAAAGAAACCAATTGATACTGCCAAAAATCACCTTTAACTGCTAACGAGCCTTTACATTCCACACCCACATCAGCCCAAAAGTTTTCCATCATACCAACCCAAGGCATCCATAGTTAGCAAAAAAGACAAAAAACCCACATATGTAGAGAGTGCTAGAATGACCACCACAACAATATTAATATCATAACACAAAAATTAAGACCCAAACACCATCTCCTTTAACTAGAATGAGGACCATATTACACACCCCCACTTTGTGTTTTTCTAGTGGCTAGGGGAGAGACCCTCACTTCATCTTTAGCGTCCTTACTAGTAGCAGAATAAGTATGCCCACTGGGTGTCTTCACTTAAATGGGGGCTATGACTACCATCTCTTCCTCTGAGTCAGCCAATTCATTTAAATCCATGAGGTATCGATGATAACTCGAATCCATCTATGTTTCACTATTTGAGGGGCTATCAGTGATGTAAATTAGAGAATTGTGTCATCCCAAAGAAGGGTATGTGTAGGATCATGATGGTCCAAAAAGTGGCAATATGATAGGTATGTGTAGGGTATGTGGCTGATGACTTTTTTTTACCCAAAATTGATGAAAAAAGGTTTTTAAAGGAGATTTTTAGCTTTCCACCAATATAAATTATGCTTTACTTTGAATTTAATAAATAATTATTATTCATTTTCTATTTGAATTATGACTAAAGTCTGATTGAAGGTGATTGAAAAACATCTATACTTTCAAATGGTATCACATTTTTTTAATCTAAAACATGCATCAAATTCTAGCTTTGCATACTATAATATTAAAAAAATAAAATGAATTTCATAAATTTTTGACCAAGTTAAGGTGGTGACATAGAGTTCTTATATTTTTAAAAGTTATATAAAAACATCATAATTAATTATATACTTGGAAAAAATTACAAAAAAATGCATCACATCGACATTACAGAGTCCTCTACTTATATCTAAAAAATTATAAAAAAATATTATCATTTTATTGTGGTTAGGCGATGATAACACCTACTTCTTATTTTTCCTTAAAAATTTAAGTACTACTACATTGAAATTTCAAAATTTCACCAAATAGATTTGAAAACCTAGTAGTTTAGAAACTACATTCAATTTGCTACAGATTCTATTCTTACATATTTTAAATAATATAGATAACTTATTCATATTTTTATGTCAAGTTTCCTAACTCTGATTTTTTGAATTTTTGCCACTTGGGCCTACTTTTTCCATGATGATCCTCCACATACCCAGAAGCTTTTCCATATTTTATCTTCCTCCTTATTCCTCTAACATACCCTACAAGCTCCTTTCCTTTAGCCTCTATTGTCTCTTGGCACACTGTTGGAATAAGGGAACACTGAGGGGGGGGTGAATCCATGTTTAGCAATATTTAACTTTAACAATCTGATCTTTAAACCACTTATAACATTCAACCAAGAAAAAGATGCAAACACATAATGCAATCATTCACAACACCATAACACAAGGATTTTTACGTGGAAACCCTGTTAGGTGAAAAACCACAGTGGAGGCCAATCCATAATTTGAGTACTCAAATATAAGTGTTTAACAAAATGGGAATGCACTTGCATTCAGGCACACTTCCTAGAGATCACTGCTCAAAATCAGGAAGGCTCACTACCTTACAAAGATTTAGATTACATCAAAAGGTTGAACTGAGAAAGTAGCATCTACAAATGCTTGGTTACAATTTTGGTTAGGCTCATAGATCATATTCTGGACCTACTGTCTGATTATGCACTTTGCTCTGTTCTGCCTCAATTTTCTTCACAAAAATCTTCTTTTGCACAAGTGAAACTGTGCATAATCATGTTGCAACCCTTATGATATTCGCTATGTATATCAACACACTTTGAACACACCAAAATGAATTAACTGATCACTTATATCTATCCGCTACCAAGGATTTAATCGCTTCATGTCAACTTCAATAAAATAGAAAATAATTTCCAACCATCAGCTCAAATCATAAATGATTTTCAATGCACACCATCCAAATTTGGCCACAACATAGTGAGGACCCAAAACAAAATTCACAAACCTGAAAATACCTTAAACAATTTTGCCTTAAACATTCAAAACACACTACATTCACTTAGTCGGCCTTCATATACTAATGAACATAAAATTGAATGACCCGATCTCCTAACTCATACACCACTTGGTGCGACAACAAAAAAATCAAGAATAAGACATTTCATATACCCAAAGACTTTCCTTGAGATCCATAACCCAAATTGATAAACTGGTAATGCATATGGATCGACAAACTCAACTTCAATTGGATACACTATTCTTCATTCTGTCTTCTGGTATGGTCAGATACTGACATGTGGACTAGATCAATGACTTAGGTTTCCATCAATGACAACACCAGAATTCATATGCCAACAATATCCCCCTTTGGCATTGATGGTAACACTTAGTGAAAAATGACTAAGTGTCAGAACCTTGAAAACTCCAAAAATCCATAGCTGACAAAACTCCCCTTGAGTTTGATAGGGCATTTTTCACTGCTCTCTCTCCCCCTTTGACATCAATGAAAAAAACTATAATAATTTTTTTTTCTTTCTCCTCCTATGAAGTGTAACAAAAAACTTACTTATTCAAAAACTGATTCAAAAATTTGAAGAAATACAGTCGCTACTTGAGATTATTTTATACTTTTCCTTCATCTCTCGAAGAAACTTATTCCATGCTTCTACTACAATCCCTATGATTATGATCATGTTGTTGTTTTCAGATGTCTGGTTGATAATCTTGATGAGGGATTCCAGAATGGTGATAACTTATTCTAATATATCTCCTTTCCTTAGTATTTCAATCAACTATTCTAGCCTGCATTATGTTATGTCCTTTACTTTCCAAAAGGTGTCAACAATCTAGTTCCTAGTGTTCTAAACATTTGTATGCTCTGTCTGTAATTCCTAAATTCTTTTCTTAATTGCACCATCAACATCCTAAGACATGTTAAATTTTTTTCCAATACTGTTAAGCTCTATTTCAATTTGTTCTAGCTTCTCTTTGTACTTGTTGATTGCATGAGGCCATCGAAGATAATGGTTTTAAATTTTATTTGTTGTGCTTATGCATTTCCTTAATTGATTCATGTGCCTTTTTAGTTTGGTAAGTGACAATCTGTACAACTTCTTCAGGTGTAGAATTATTTCTCATTCTTCCTTGTTCTAAGACTCAAAGTCCATGATTTCCTTGATGCATTCAATCATCTCTTTTGGCAATGTATCTTGCAAACTCTCCAATTTGATATGATTGTGCACAAGATGAGCACTTAGTACACTTAAGATCATGTCCTGCTCATATGAAGGTCTGATCTAGACCATATGTTCTCAATTTTCTGCATTCCATCTTCCTCATGAATAAGTTGCAATAGCTCTTCTTTGGTTAAATCACCTTCTTCACTTCCTACAGTTATTTCTTTTTCTTGTTTTGGTTCTGCTGTTTCCAGTTCTTTTCCTTAGGTGTCCTCAATTTCCTTAGCAAATTCCTCATTTGGTATGTCTACAATCACTTGTTCTTTTCCTTTCCCATAAACTCTTGGGGTTTTGCATGCTGGTGGAGTACATACAACAATTTATTTTTCTCTTTTTTCCTTTCTTTCCATATCACTAAAGGAGGAACTAACTTCAAGTGCTCTTACTAGAATGGAAATACAAGTTAACCCAAACATTCTTAGAAAACCCTTAAAGAAACTTTCATATACTTGATCACAATTTTCCAAATTGTTAGAATAAATGTAAATCTTCTTTCAAACTAGTTGACTCTCTTCCTATATTACATTGTTGATCAGGGGCAAGCAATTCAAAAAATACATCACAAGACATATACCCAAAGTACCAAACCTAAAAGGGTAATCTATCTTCTTTTACAATTGAATGTTCTCCATCAATTGATCTTTCAGTAACCCGCAAAGATCAAAATCCTCATCTTCCATTATCATCTTGTGTGAAATGTAAACATCACCTATCGAAGTTGCACCTTCTCTATTTAAAAAAAAGATTTTATAGGATACTCCATGCACAATGTACCTTGTTACTGAAACTTTAATTGTGGAGATTATCAATGCCCTTTGATCTCTAGTTACTTGAGTTAGGGTTTCAACTTCTTTATTTTGGATTGAATTCTTTCTCTGCACATCCCCAACTTTGCATAACCTAGTTACAACTGCAATTAATTATTTCAAGATATGGTAGGGTTTATCCAAAGTTAGAATATCATCATTCAATATGTCTAGAATAAACTCAATGATTTTTGTATTCTTGAAATAGGGAAATTCACTCCAAATATCTAAGCTTTTGTGTTTTTCCTCTCTCAACCATTTCAATTCATTGAGCAACATGTTTCTTACAACTCTAATTTTCTCACTGCTATACTCATCAAGGTTTATCATTCCTTCTATACTTGTGACTTGTTTCTACCAAAAAATTTCTTCAACATCACAACAAATTAAATTGAAATTCTTCAACACAATGGAAGTACTTGATGGATTATGGTTTCGTTGCCAAATTGAATTCAAGCTTTCAAAATTATGATGTAGTGTGCTCTCCTTTTTCTCTTCGATACAAAGTGGAAAATGAGGGTTTCAACTTTCCTTTTATAATTCACACACCTAACTTTTTTTTTGTAATAAATGCTTTTTCCCTAACTTATTCAGATGCCCTATTTTTCTCAGTCATCAAATAGGAAAACTTATGTGGACCTTCAATTTAGCATAATATCCTTTTCAACTATTTCAACAACATATGTAGATCATTAGTGCAACCATTGCACTCATCCACATCCCAGTGCCAATTATCAATAGGGGGTTTGAAGGATTTTCTTAATAGCTCCCCCTAGGCCAGGGGCCTGAAATCAATTCTTGAAGGAATTACAAGAACTAGGTTCTGACATGTAGGCTCATTTCCTGCAATTGACTTGCTCTTTCTTACCCATGTCTTCTTCATTTGATCTCTTATTTCATCCACAGTCACTTTCCCTTTTCCTTTGTCATCTTTCTGTGTATTTTTGTGTATTTCTGCCTTTATATGTCAGACCTCTTCTATCCATATTTCTGTTTCTGTAGAATCTTGCAATGTGACCATATTTGTTGTAATTGTAACACATAACATTTCCTTGTCCAGACCAGTCATTCCATTGATTTCTTCTTGATCTGCACTGATTAGAAATATTTCAAAATCTTCCACAAGTATAACATTTAACATTCCTTCTATTGATAGAGTAGTTTGAAATATTTCTAGATTCAATTGACTTATGACCAAACTTATTGCAACTGAAGCACTGATCGGAGAATGATGAATCTCTTGATTTCATTTTACTTCTACACTCAATAGCCATATGACCAAATTTATTGGAAGAAAAATGGTATACATTAAAATTTTGAGCATTAGGTTGTCTTACCAGATGCCTTTTTACTTTGTTCATCTAATTTCCTTGCCTAAAATTATTTTGACTAGATCTAGAGCTTTCTCCTTTCTCATATCCAAGACCTTGCTTTTAATTTGCATTCTTCTGACTTTTAGTTAGCTCATCAAGCTTAACTGAGCTAATCTTGAACTTCTCCTTGTATTCATTTGTAGTATCAAGTTCATCCCTGAGAAAAATAATCTATCTTTCAAGCTCTTGTTCATTATCTCTGGATTATTGTAGTTCAATCTTCAACTGAATGAATTCTCCATTAATTTTGTTGTATTCATTAGATCTCTCTTTTAAGGACTAAGCAAAATTCTCGTCATTCTTCTTTCTTTCTTCAATCTCCTTAGTTAGCTTCATCACCATAGATTCCATCTCATGCTTTAGGGTATTATTGTCTCTAGCAAGCTTTTCACATTCATCAATTATTTCCTTCAAGGTTTGATTCAGGTGATCGTCATCCATGTTTTTGCTCTCTTTTTTCTTAATCTAATCATAGAGATCATTTCTCTTCTCCCTAGATTTAATAATACGATCCTTTAACTTTTGAATGAATTTCTCAGCATCCTTAATATTTTCTTTCAATTCCTAGACTTCTGCTTTGCACTAATCAAGATCATCAAGTTCCACAAGCTGCTGCTGAAGACTGCCAGAGTCCATCACATTCCAAGATCCACCTCAATCTATTAAACTTCTTCCAAGGAACTAAGCTCTAATACCAATTGTTGGAATCAGGGAACACTGAGAGGGGGAGTGAATCAATGTTCAATGATATTTAACTTTAACAATCTGATCTTTAAACCACTTATAAAATTCAATCAAGAGAAAGATGAAAACACATAATGCAATCATTCAAAACACCATAACACAAGGTTTTTTTATGTAGAAACCCTGTTAGGGGAAAAACCACGGTGGAGGTCTATCCACAATTTGAGTACTCAAATATAAGTGTTTTATAAAATGGGAATGCACTTGCATTCAGGCATATTGCCTAGAGCTCACTGCTCAATATTAGGAAGGATCACTACCTTGCAAAGATTTGGATTACATCAAAAGGTTGAACTAAGAAAGTAGCATCTACAAATGCTTGGTTATAGTTTTGGTTAGGCTCATAGATCAGATTTTGGACCTTTTGTCTGATTCTGCACTTTGCTCTATTCTGCCTCAATTCGCTTCACAAAAATATTCTTCTGCACAAGTGAAACTATGCATAATCACACTGAAACCCTTCTGATATTTTATATGTATATCAACAAACTTTGAACACACCAAAATGAATTAATTGATTGCTTATATATATCTGCTACCAACTATTTAATCGCTTCATCTTAGCTTCAATAAAATAGAAAATAATTTCCAACCATTGGCTCAAATCATAAATGACTTTTATTGTGCACCATCCAAAGTCAGCCACAAGATAGTGAGGACCCAAAAAAAAATACACAAACTTGAAAATACCTTAAACAATTTTGCCTTGAACATCCGCAACGTGCTACATTCACTTAGTCAACCTTCATATACTGATGAATAGAAAATCGAACGACCGAATCTCCTAACTTGTACACCACTTGATGCGAAAGCAAAAAACTCAAGAATAAGACATTTCATATACCCAAATACTTTCCATGAGAACCACAACCCAAACTAATAAAATGGTAATGCATATGGATCGAAAAACTCAACTTCAATTGGATACAAATTGTTCTTCACACTATCTTCTGGTATGGTCAACTACTAACATTTGGACTAGATCAATGACAACACTAGAGGCCATATGCCAACAGACACAACTCGATTCCTTAACCTATAGTTGCTTCTCACAATAACTAGTGTTGACCTTTCACCACTGGAATCCTTCTTATATTCTTCCTTTGGAGTTGGAACAATTCTCAGTGTGCTCTTCTCATTCCTGAGAGTGTTATTGTGAAATTCCTGGACTTTGAGTCTTGGAGACCTCCTCACCAATGACACAAGAGCAACAGACTTACTCATCTTCTCTGAATATGTAGCTTCACGAATGCTAACAAGAACAATCTCCACTTTATTTATGGACTTAGAAAATTCTATCTCTTGATTGTAATGATGAAAATGAGAGCTATCAATCCACATTTATTGAGAAATTTAATCATGTTGATCATCAATGGTTAATGAAATCCGCAAGAAGGAGTAGGTAATTGACCACTGGTGTCCATATCACCATGGATAATTACCTCAGTACATAAAAATCTATGTATCATTATCAATGATGGTAGGAAATTAATTCCTCGCACGCATAAGGAACAAATTGATCTCTCTTGTAGAGACCATGCCATTAATGCTCACTTTTTGTAGAGAAAAATATCTATCACATTTATATATTATGATTTTGAATGTTGGTCATTGATTTTCTGATGAGATGGAGAATCGAACAACCCCGATTGAGTCAATTGGGTTTGAATTCCTGAGACTATGGATTGCCAATTTCCAACCAATGAGAAATTGCTGACTGGAAGCCATATCACTCTATGCATAGGCTCTACCATACTCTTCATAATAGCCAAGGAGTCCATGAATCCTTCAAGCGCAAACCTCACAAGTTTTCGATGGGAATTCTTGTAATGCCGTGAGGTGTGTGATGGATGATCCAAATTTAATCCCTACACTGCATAATAACTGTCAATCTCAAAACCACTGCACATCGGGTGTTTGGATGTAAACTGATCCCCACCACAACAAATACATGCATCGATCAATCGCGTACCTTGTGGTAGCTTTGAAAACCATTATTTAAATCTTGTGAGGTATGTGATGGGTGGTTGTGATCTGATCTTCATATCTACCAAGCAGGATTTTTGCACATGCCAAAAATGTTAGTCTTAAAGCAGGGCGATGATTAGGCCAACAGGATTATGACCCTTGGAAAAAAACTTATAACACAACTATTTTTCCATAAAATATTTCACTCGACCCTAGGAAAATTTTAAAATGATAAAAGGCATGAGGTGACTGATGGACCTAGATAAAGGGGCCGGTAATAGAATGCATTCAATGGCCCTAGTTGTAACTTATGTGACCAACCACCAGGTAAAATAGGTCAACATAAAATTAAAACACCAAAGGGTTTATGATAAAAATATAATGTAAGGGTTTCTAGACCACACCCCTAATACATCCTTAGGGACAAAGGCTCACAATAATGATCAAGATGAGGATTTGCTTGAAATTTTTCAAAATTTTGGAAGCTCTATGGCCCTTTAAGTGCCTAAACTCATCTTAAAACTCATTTTTGGTGGAATTTCAAGGTCTTAAATTCAAATTATTTTTGTCATCTTTCAAGATTTAATAAATGGGAAATTAGTAAGGAAGCCTATATAACTAAGTATTTCAATCATTTTTCACTAGAAAATAAAGAGATTCACATGAGATCATAAGGTTTTACATTCAAGAGCAAGGAGAAATCAGTCAAGCATTCAAAAGTGAAGTCTTGGAGTGGAATTCTATTTGTTTTTGTAGGTCTGCAAGCTCATTTTGTCAACAAGATCAAGTATTGTCAAAGATTGATGATAGATGCCTATGGAGGATCATGACGGATTCTAGGTTTTGGGAGGTTCACTATGACATTCAACCAAGCCTACTAACTTGTTTCCTAAGTGGTTCCATCTTCTATTACCATTCAATTTTTTTCCTAAAGAAAGGTATATTCAAATTTGTGATCTATTAGGGTGGTTTGCTATCTCACAAAGTAGGTATTCACTATTGTTCATGTTTAATTTAGGGATTCTATTTTAACACACTTGAATAGGGTTTATTTTCATTTGAAGCTCTTGTAATATTAGACACACTTAAGGTTAGTGCTTGCACACACTTTTTATGTTTTAGATATATACTTTTCATCAAGGTTTAATTACCAAATTTTGGGTTTGACCAAGGAAAATCCCCATCCACCACAACACAACAATTTTGTTTTGCATATTTATCACAAATCCAGATCCAAGAGTGAATATTCAAAGATATAGGGAAGAATTACAGGTTTCAAACTCAAATCTCAATTCCAAAATTTTCTAGAAAAGGTTACCTAGACCCATTGACCCTTGGATGAATGAGTCCCTATAAGGCTTGCAGAAACAACATTTTGTGACAAGTGTGCAAGATTTATCTCTCCCAAATTTTCCAAAAAAAAAAATTCTATTATTTTTTATGTTTCATCTTCAAGATCCAAATGTTAGATTGCATTTTTGAGTTTATTTTCTATTTTTAGTTTTTCTCCCAAAAGTGTTGTTTTACCTTGACCCACGTCCTAAATTCATAAGGAAATATAAATATTCTCATATCGAGTTGATTCACCTAAGGCTTGTTAGTAAATTAAGTTGGGCATGTCATTTTCTAATGAAAATTGGAAGATAGGGTCTTTTATCCCTCTTTTGATCCACCTTTCCATTTTTGGAAACCCCATTTTTTTATGTTTCA